>JAYGXS010000005.1:10289846-10319908 GCA_036362985.1 Ligula intestinalis
ACCTCCCTTGTTATGTCGCACCGAAAAACTCACTCACTACTAGGAGGGGAACAAAAGGCCCTGAGAGGGTCAAAAGCAGACGAGCAAATAGTCATTCCACCGGCCGACAAAGGTCGATCAACGGTGGTGCTAGATGGAACTGACTACCAAAACAAAATCCGAACGATCCTCAGTGATCAAGACTCTTACAGAGTCAGCAACGCCGCCGGCTCGAAGCCAATACTGGCAAAGGTGAGTAAAACCCTGGGTCGACTGAAGAAAGAAAAGGTCATTACCATCAAGAAATGGTACATGGCGAAGCCTACCGAAGCGGCTATGGCACGCTTCTATGGTCTACCAAAAGTACACAAGCCAGGCGTTCCCTTACGGCCCATTGTCTCCATCCGAGGCACGCCTACATACGGGCTGGCAAACTGATCATTCCACAGACTCAAGTTTCTCACGGCGGGCTCACGAACGACAGTCAATTAAGCGGCACAGTTCCTTGAAATAAAGACGGTCAGAGTGGAGCCAGGTGAAAGGATGGTGTCTTTTGATGTCATCTCGCTCTTCACCTCCATACCAACGGAACTTGCTGTTGAAACCATCCATGACCTCCTACGTCAGGAGTACGTGTGATAGATGGTCAACCCACAGCTCAGGATATAATAGAACTCGTGGAGCATTGCCTCAGAACCTTCTTTACCTTCGAAGGGACCACGTACGAACAAATCAAGGGCACTCCAATGGGGTCCCCAATCTCCGGGTTCATTGCTGAGATTGTACTACAAAAACTCGAGAGACGGTTGTTTGAAGAGTACGAGCCGAAGTTTTGGGCACGCTACGTTGACGATACTTTTGTTGTCATCAACCAGAGTCAAATCAACCACTGCAAGGAACGACCGAACTCAATTATTCCCGACCTACAATTCACGATGCAAGAAGAGATGGAGAGCCGACTTCTGTTCCCAGACGTTCTCGTATGCCACCAAGCGGACGGCAAACTAACGACGTCTGTTTATCGTAAACCAACAAACACGTCACAAATATTAAGTTACAATAGCAATCATCCGCTACAACACAAGCGCAGCTGTATACGCATGCTGTACCGACGGGTAGAAACCCACTGCAGCACGCCAGCTGCCAAACGTGACGAGACAAAGCTCCTCCGAGAACTGTTCACAGAAAATGGCTACCCACGGGCTTTTGTTGAACGACCTCGAATGCCACCCAAACCACGAACCGAGGGACCCTGCTTATCAAAGTCGTGGCGGAGCATCCCATACATGAAATGCATTTCCGAAGTTGTGGCTAGATCTCTCGCACCTCTTGGAATAGGGGTTGCCCACAAGCCTACATGCACCATTCGACACGAGGTAATGAGGCCGAAAGACCCTATACCTAAACAAGAGAAGTCAGGCGTTGTATACCGACTTCAGTGCAGCTGTGGGACGTGCAATTTTGTTGGAGAAACCGGCCGACAACTTCAAACGCGAATGCAGGAGCATAAGCGGGCCGTGAGGATGCTAGACACAAAGTCGGAGTTAGCCACACATGCGGCAGCAATGGGACACGACTTCAACTTTGACGCGGTTGAAATTGTGGGCCGAAGTGATGATCACACTTCATGGCAGATTAAAGAGGCCTGGATGTCGACCGACTGTTCAGTCAACCGCCACATAAATTTACTGGCCCCCTATGTTGTTTTAAGGACCTTCTTATCCGGTGATGGACGCGATATCGGCCAACGCGGGCAGGGAACAAATCCGGGCGTGACGGAGGACAATGGACCAAGCGCTCACGAGGCCAACACCGACGCACGTGAGGTTAACACGCGAGTAGACAACATGTCGGTCAGCGTGGGCATGCCGGAAACCACTCGAGACACTACGGGAGGCGATGGAATCAACACACGGGGGCCTGACACCAGCGTTTGCGGCATTACCACGCGGTCAGCCGCCGCCGCCGCAGCCGCGGCCAACGCCCTTGTTCCGAGCACCAGTCATGGTGTCACAAAAGGCGACGGGACGAACACACAAGAGGGCGACACGGTGACAGGCAGGGGATCAGGTGACAAGAAGACTGAGGACACAGCCAGAGACACAGAGTGGCTCAAACGTGATTGGTCGAACAGGCACACGAAAGAAAGGATGGCATAAGTACGAGGGCTTTGAGCCAGAGTACCCATTCTCTGAAGATGGGTAGACGAGACAACTACTGGAAACGTCAGGCTTATAATTAACCTCTCCCGGTGAACGCATTTTGGTCTTTTATTTTTACAAAATTCGACCAGCCATTGTACTGAACTCCCATTTACTTATGGTTTTTAGAATAGACAGCCCTCTTTACTTTGTAAACCACATCATTAATATATCACTTTTTTAACTAAAAGAGTAGGCTTAGCTCACATTCTTGCCTACCACTTCTGAATGCATCGACCATTTATAGCTTCCTTGACATCTTCATTGTGAGCATTATGTTAAATACAACCATAGTTATGGCGAAATACGTAGGTCGCCTCCTACTGCGTAGTGACTGCTTCCATTTAAGTGGCACTAGATTCATTTAACATAGTCATGAAAACGTCAGCAATAATTAAATATGCGAACATCCAGAAACTGTTCAATTAGTCAGCCTGCGAGATGTCGATCACCAACTAAGGGGGCACTTACACTGCCATAAAGAGTGTTGTATACGCACTAGCATAAATAGCGCGTTCAAACTCATCAAATGATCTAATTTAGATTGTGATGCCACGCATAAATACCCTCCGATATTTTGTAGAGGGCAGAATGTTCTTAAATTTCCCGATAGGATGCAAAAGCCGTTTGGTGTGCAGGTAGCGAATTTTTATTTGATCGAGCACCTTGCGTGTTAGTTCGCTAGATGCAAACTGGTAAAGTTCGTAGTTAAGGTGCCCTTTCAAGCATGTTTTCAAGCAAAAACACTCAGGAAACTGCACCGCTGGCAAACACTGTCTACAGCAAGAGATTCAATCATTCAAGTTTGTAATACGACACACCATGTTGATAACCAGTTTTCGTTGTGCAAGGCACTCTTCTTACAGCTTTACGTTTGTTAAATTTTTCCGGATCACAGGTGGGCTTACTTCATGTTTTTTGAAGATAATCACTTATTTCTTTTGAACTGACTGTGGCCAGCATTTAGTATTGCATATTAAACATTATTTGAGAGAAACTATGCGAATGAAAATTAGCCATTGTCTGAAAATGTTGAAAAAGGGCACTCACTATTTACAATTTGGCACCAAAAAGCGGTCTGCAAGCAGCCGCATATAGGCATGCTTTTTCGTTAATGTTCACTATAGTTTCACCTTTTTTGAATTCATCTACACGAGAGTTTTACATCTTTATACTATGAAAATATTAAAAGTAGTTTGCTTTGGCTCAGCGGTACTGGAACTTTAAGGAAAAAAAGCAAATTGTAAACGCCGCTATTGCAGTTACTGATAAATACTGGTGAAAGTGTGGTTAACGTTTGTACTGTTTAAAAGGAATGTAATTTGTGTGCCATCTTTATTGCACTCCATGCGGCTACTGCCATTTTGTAAGCAGTAGGTTTCGAGGTGTTACATGTGGAAGAGCAAACAATGTAGTCGGATAAAACAGGTGCTGAGGCGGCTGATGACCCTGTAATACACATTAATTAATCCCCACGGGAACTGTACGAGCAGGATGAGTTATTCCCTAGAAAACATGACGTCACAGTTATAATATTATTTAAAGTTTGCAAACCTTCCCATCAGATGGTTCAGAGGAGTAGGAGGGGAGCATACGTAGGCTTTCGATAAATTAACGTTGGGCCAATATTTGACTTTCCTGTACGAAATACGAACACTGTTTAACTTGTACGCAATAACCAGATAAATGTACTTGGTCGGCGAAAAGTCCTAGCAAAACTACGAGCGCTTGCTAACATTACGTCTGAATTGTAAGTTTCCTGCGATTACCTTCCCGGCGCTGATGTTTGTTTTCATCTGCTCAAAATTGGGCATATGTTTATTAAAATAAGTTATCTGTAGTCAAGTTATATCAAGCTAATTGTTATCTGGCTTCCATATAGCTGGAACTGACTTCGACGTCCAAAAACAATTCTTTGTTGGTAGGGATAGTGATGTGGATTACCCGAAATTTACCCTTGGCAATCAATTTTTTTTCGGATAGACGAGCCATGAATGCCTAAATATAATACAATTTTAACCATCTGCTAATAGTATGAACTGTAAAGGAGCCTTTTCCCGACGTAGCCCAGCCTCATTTGTACTTTGACATACCTTAAATGCTTACCCATTGTCTGCCACACAATCAGCCAACATCTTATTCTCACAGGCATGTTGTTTGTGTCAGTGCTTGGATTTGGCTTAAGCTAGCTAATGAAATGTAGTAGGTGTGAAATGTCCTTTACAGTTTCCTTTGATGAAGTCATTGCGTATATTCAAGAAATATTACTTTTGGTTTGCGAAAGTTCGACAAAAGAGGAATATTTATTTTGGAGCAAAGGATTTTCTTTTGAACTATACTTCCTCTTGGACTGGTGACTGTTAGGCAGAGAACCGAACGGCATAAATGCAATGGACCAGAGGTCATGGAGGCATCCAGACACGTGATTATACAGGGATCTCTGCCGATGATTGCAAAAAGCAGGCCTACTGGACTGCTTATGTCGTTATCCTCATGTCTCTTCCTACGATACACTATGGAGCGGCACAGGCTACACGCATGATGAGCTCATAGAGACCACTGGTTGAGATAAATGGTCTGCCCTAACACTGGGATGAGCCAGAAAGCAAGTGGGTATGTCATCCCTCAAGTGAACAATCTGATTGGTGTGATGGCACCTGCTTGAAGGTGCTCTTCTTGCCTTAAATACCCTGTACGTAAAATGACTTTCATTTTGCGTCCTTGTTCGTGGGTTTCTCTTCTGGAAATCAAACGAGGCGTAATTGGATGGCGACATGTGGGCCCTGACAAAATTGAAGCAGCGCTTCCTAAGTCTATAATTGTCATAATACTTGAGTTATCTTTGCCTGTGTTTTTGATTTTGCTGTACATCTACGTTAATTCCAATGGATACACTTCGTATGGAGACGAGTCTGCATGTTGGTTCTTGGTATCTGCGCCCAAATCCTGGCTAAAAGTCGGTTGTTATCTCCAATCGCAGTATTGTGTACCTACATATTTGGTCCTATTGGCAATATTCTAAAAATGGAGCAGTTGCTTGAATTAAATTCAAACACTTTTGCTGCGAATATGGCTAGAACTGTGGCTGGCCCCTGCTTCTCCGATTACACGAGATTGTAGTGTGATTGTTCATGTCCGGTTCCGTCTTAAGAACAAAAACCCATTCACTAACATTCTCTCTATTGTTTCCTGAAGTAAAATGAAACAATTAAATTAAGATGTTTTGTGAAGATAAGCATGCGGTTGCGCATTCACTGGCTCTGACGATGATAAAATGCATGAAACACAGCAACGGAAACGAGCAATGTATCCCGTTGCTCAGGTAATATATGGGTTAATTTATTGCTAGCTGTATGGACCACGATAATAAAAGCCTTTCTTTGCTTTCCGGTATATTGTTTGATTGTTATATTGATATTGAGTACGTGTGGAGAGAGATTTTGGCATCTCTTTGGTGTACAAACGCAACAGTGTAAAGGAACGTATTCTATAAGGCAACTTGTTGTAACATGTATACGTTCAGAGTAGCATTGCAGAGACTCCATAACGTTGCACATTGAAGAAAGTTAGTGTTTTACCCTAAAACTAACACTAGCAATAATCGCAACGGGTGAAAATAGAATTTGATCATACGACAAGAACTAACAAGACGAAGTTGAAGTACTACGGGCACGATTTTTATGTAAGCATAATTATAAAATAAAATAGGCAGTGCACTTCAAGTGGCAGATACTCTCAGCAGGAATGCAGTGTCTCTAAATCGTTGAAGGGAATCCAATGAAGTATTACGTTTTAAGAAAGCACAAAGGAAATCGTTCGAAATCAATGCAACAGTGCAACATACTAAAAATGCACTCCAGAACAATTATTTTCGAGAGAATTCTGAAGCAACCACATTCTTAGTTACGAGGATATTTCACTTTACCTTAATCTACACAAGTTGCTTCCGTTGAATGAAAAACAAGTCATCAGTGCATATGTATGTTTCGTTCATTTGAAAAGTTGAAAAGCGTATGTACGTGGTAAGGTTCCTGAATATAAATTATTGCATCAATTTAATACAAATACATTAGAATTATACATCAGACATGCAGGATTAATATCTTAAATCACATAAACATATGCAGTGAAAAATAAAATTAAAGTTAAAAGAGGAATAAAAACTCAGGAAAAAGGCTAGGGCGTACGATGTTTAGCAATAAAAAGTGCAAATTTGCTTTCCTGAGGGTAGAAAAATGTTTGGAAAGTTTAACGAAAATACAACATACTTCCAGAAACCGTTTCCTTCAAATAACCAAAAGAACCAATTTCTGGTCTATAACACTTTTCAAGAGGTAGCATGCAGAACATTCAAATGTTAATACATATAAGGCATAGATATTTGATTGACCTCAGATGCAGGTTTTTGTTTAAGTTGAACCAGAGAAAGTTGCAGTCATTAAACGGCAAACCAGACTTCAATTTTTATTTTGTTTCAAGAACCTGATAGTGATATATTTTCTAAATGGAGTGTTCAGCTAACTAAACTGGTCGGCCATGTTGAATAATAGGTCAAAGCTTATGGTCTACGGTAATTTGTTTGTCACTTGAATGCGAGACAATTTTTCCATTTCGCAGCTGACAAACACCTTATTGGATAACTTGAGCCTAGTAGGGACGTTTGTATTTAATTCAAAACGGCGTGGAAGTTAAGATGTCTGACATTTACAGAATGCGTGCGAATAAAAACAAAAATCTAATCCAAATTAAGACTATGCTAATTCGGAACACTTCTTCTTCCTCTTCTGGGGAAAATGAAGGTAAAAAAAAAGTAAAACGTTTAACCGAATTTGAAATGCGTCACATAACAGATAAAATACGTCATTCTCAAAAAAGACGAAACTATTATGGCCTCGATGTAAGCCATCAGCTACCGAGGTGCCTTATAAGTCAGAGGTTCGGAATAAAACAAACCGGGCAAGGGGAGGAAGAAGCGCAAGCTTCCTTGACTACATTTGTTAAAACATGCGGTAGGTAACTCAGTCAGAGAGAAACTACTTGAAAACATAGCACACCAGCTTTCAATGATAAATATGAGCATCCTGGTTTCACTTTTTCTCATGAATATGGGTTTACCCCCTGGGATTGCAGGAGCCACGATTGACAGCCTGTCATTTCACATACAGATTCCATATGTCATACTACCAGTATCTTTCCACATACGAAGTTTTTTCTATCATCAGCAAATTCCGCAGCAGAACCAAGTGGTTAGTAAAATACGTTGAAAAAAAGAAAACCAGGGTAAGTAAATCTTCCTGATTATGAAACCTGCGAGTGAATACATGATGAGAGGAAGATTGGTCAACTTAATTGAATTATTTTTGCTAGTATTTTGGGTATAAAGTGATTTTGATTAAACTGTAAACAAGCCCATAGGTAATGAAGCATCCAAAAATGTGCGGAATATACGCCTAAACCACAGGTTATAGTGCTAAGAGTGAAGATAGCGGGCTTGTTTGTATCCAAAAATCGGTAAATAACTCACCCGTCAGATAGGCTTTGCATTAATTTCCGGACAAAAAAACTCGTCAAATTGACAGTAAAGTAACAGCACAATCATATTGCTTGCCGAGATTTCCTCCACTGCCACAAAGTGGGTATTTTCTTACAACAAGAACCTCAATAATCATCTGGTCAGCAACATGTGCCGAAACAAAAAGGCTTTATCCATTTTAAGACATGCATTTCGGGGAAAAAATAGCTTAGCTGCTAAACGCGTGATCCATGTAATCGACGGATATTTTTTGGAAGAACCTCCTTATTCATTGCAGTTTCAAAAGCTGGTTAAAACAAATCTTTTTTATTTTATTCTTTTTCATATCGTTTGCCACATCGCTGACAGGCATAGATAACTACGCACGAGTGTAATCAAATCATCTTTCCAAATAATGAGTGCAATTAAGCTTTTTAATTTCCAGAGAAATTAATTTCTGGTTGCGGTATATATCAGCGTATTTGAGGTTTATAGGCGTAGATCAACATTGCTAGTGTATATTTGTGTTGAAATCCGTCAACCTCTGTGAAATATACACGTGCTGCCATCAGACAGTCATTAGTAGTATCAATTGACATTGTAACTTAGCAAACTAACAGCTTAGGTACTTGCTGAAAGGCCTTTTAGCAAGTACCTAAGCTGTTTGCATGATAACTTACAATGCCAATGATTGCAATATTCCGTCGACCATTTTTTTGATTTTGTGCCATCTTGACGTGACCGTACTGGAGAACCATCCGTTATACGTTTGCAATTTACAGTAACCAGACTGAATGGCACCTCAAAATAACCACTGCATCATACATATTTTGCATGTTGTTACGCGGTCTCGTGGTAAACTAAACACCGAGCTTGCAGGCATATCCCTTATGCGTAAAATGCCTGCTTCGTCAATCTGAGGCACTTGATAACGGACCTTGATCCATTGATTTGTGGTAGTTTTGTCAAACAATGTAAAGCAAAATACAGGTCTCGTTGACCTTCTTATAATGCTGCGAATCAACAAGATATACACGAAATGTGCTAATAATGCGCATATATTCGCATGATATCAGTAATGTCCCTAAGGTCTCGCCTAAACTGTCAGATAGTTGTAAACTCCTGGGGACAATTCAACCTCCCCATATGAGTTAATTCTTATAGGTGATAGTCTGGGTCGGCAAACAAGTCTTAATTTAGAAGAAGAAGAAAATTGGATCACTGACATTATACGTTGTTGACGCGACGTATTGAATTTTGTCTTGTACCCTTCATTAGAGATAACTGTAGGCCCGCATCTTGTCTTTCTCCGTGGTAACCTTGTTTGGGTGTTGAAAATATCCCACCCACTCTTCATTTCTCTCCTGCAACACGTTCAACTTACTGTGATTACCGCCTTTCCATTGCCTGCTGTCGCTTTTCCCGTTTTCATAGAACCCACACGCTATTGCTTTCTACTCATTTGTCTGATGAAGAATTCGCGACGAATGCAAAATAACAGGTTCAAACGCCTATTCTAAAATTAAAAGAATACGACTTTGTGCAGCTGCATATCGACAGGTTTCCGGTCTGGAAATGATAGAGAATTAGGTAATTGTTTCCAAAATAGTAAGGAGATAAGAGTGTATATACGTTGGAATGACAAATTTCACAAAGATATACATCGTTATGTTGGCTACAATAAAGCTGAAGTTGATCAGCGATACTATTTCAGGACATGAAGCAAACTCAGCTAAAATCGGAAGAACGTGAACAGAAAGGTAGCTGTTAGAAAGGTTCCCAGTAGATCGGCAAAATGCACGATTTACCTAGTAGTTTATATTTAATATTCTATTTGTGCTTGCAGACTCTATGACAGGAGCGCAATAGTCTGAATGGTCTTGCACGAATAAGGGCGCCAGGAACATGCCTACAATGCAAACTCCGGCAATACTTAACAATCGTCAACGCAAGCTCACACATAAGGTCCCTTAGCTAATGACCGTTGGCAACTTGCACATCACACTGCTATTTTATACTATCAGGATGTGGAAGAACGTACGGTCTTAGTTTGACTAGCTGACGGGTTTTGGCGTTCAAGAACAAGCTTGTCATTTATCACGTGATAAACTAAGGCCTACTGTTTTTGCTAATGCATATGTTTCCTGTAATTTGTCTCAAACTGTGCACTTAGCATGTCCAATTGACATCTTAACGAACACTTAATGGAGCAGAAAAGAAATGGTCAGATTTTCGATTGCTGCCTGACGCTTCCCTAGCCCACATAAACACCCTTTTTCTGTTTATTAAAAACAGGATAGTCATACTGGTATTTAAAAGATATAACAATTTATCTTTACTAGAAATCATCAAACTCGTCAGAACCAACACAACGAATGATAAAATGTATAACGTTTGAGACTCAGATTACCACAATTGCGCAACGATATTTTCTAAGCGTTCGAACCATTACGGTCATAACAATTTTAAATTGTACGCAAGTCCCGAGTGTTGCATTATCTGCGTAGGTACTGATATTAATCCTGTACCTGTTTATCTGCATTTTATTGTTTCTTTAGCGTAACCTACGTGAAAAACTTTGTTTTGTTTGTCAACTTTTTAAACATTTTATTTGAACATTTTTCATTTTATTTTATGCGGTGAATATCAATCGTTTTGATGATTAAGTCAGCCATACTATGTCTCCTAAAATAAATTTTCATTTGAGAATAATTAACGAATTCCGAAACCTAGGCAGAAAACTAGTTTGATCCTGAGTTAACTTTCCTTTGTTTATTTTATGAATGTCGGCTAAGGTTTTTTTACCTGACGTCTTAAGTGGCATATTTAACCACATTTGTCTACTTGAAAATGGCCATAACGACCCTTGAAGGACTTGAACCCACCATACGTTGAAAAGATTTAGTCTAGTAAGCAATCCTATCTAGCGGCATACAGTATGTCCACGTTTTTAATAAGTGACTACCCAGGGACCTTGACTTGTGTTTTAGTCAGCGTTGTTGCCTTTTCCTATGTGCTTTTCTGTAGTTGATAATTTAAGGCATCGTATATATACGCTGAGGCTTATGTAGACCAAATAAAACACACGTTTGATTTTGCCCGCAATAAACACGATATTCTTTCAAACTTATGTATGGCTTTCATGTCAGTTGACCACGGCATCCGCGGAACAATGTATTCAAAAGGCCCGTGATGCAGCTGTTGCTAGGCCACATAACCTGCTATCATTTTTCGGTAAGGCGTATTTTTGTAGAAAACACGTTCCAAAATCACAATTTTTTCAATAAATTGATCGCAAAAACGTACAGTAAGCAAGCCTGTCTGATGGATATAAGTCTGAATAAATGTGAACAGTTTCAGGCTACACTTATGTAAATGTGCCTGTTTATTTCTTCTTCATCCTCCTTTCGTCTGATTTTAATTTAGTTGAGGACAAAACACTTCATTTGCATTCATAGATGCTGGTTTGGGATCCTTTTTTAACGTTTATCATTATGCAATCTACCCTTAAATAAATTTTCGAGGCTGTTGTTACCCGCAGTAGACCCCTATTCCCTAAGACCCAAAATAGGTCATCACAAAGATGAAAAAAATACCTTGGTTTAAGCGGTTAATTTAATAGGATATCCTTTAACTTTCAGGCTCATACTGAGAGGTAGAAAAAATTGTTTTCGTCCTCGATGAAAAGGGGGGGGGGTACATTTGGAGTCTTCATCTCGGAATGAAACAGCATACCTATAAAGTTTGAGATGCACAAACTTAGAAAACCATTTTAAGATTCGACAAAGTACACTGAGAAACCTCTAACAAACCATTCAGCCCAAAAGTAGAATAGCCGATACAAAAGAAGAAAACATTTAATTTCCTGCTGTCGCTTATTAACAGAAGGCCAATTCACCCTCTTACAACAGCAGACCCACACTTAACGCTATCTCCCTATTAAACCATCTTCTTCTGATAAAAATATGCATGCAGCAACATAACGTTAGGTAATGACGACAAGAAAACCGTTGATCAAAGGAGAAAGTAATGCTCAGTAATTATTTTTGCACAGCAAAGCATAAAGTTAAGCCTATTTTAACAAGACTACCGCATACAACAGGATAAGGTACCGTTCACAATATATTTCGATTATGCAACTTCTCACGAATCCGTATTGAAAAGGATGCTTAACAGCCTAAAGGGAATTTAAGTCCCTTTTGTGTTGAGAAAACAGAGCAGTTGACTAAAGGAGGAGGCTCTTGGTACATAAAATCAGCTCCGGAAAAAATATATTGCTCGAAAATTCACCGCATGTGGTAGTACTTGCTGTGGTGAGCGGCATGATTGGTCGCGTCCGAGTGTTTGTCGATAAATTTACTCGTTCACTCGGTTGACCAATACTTACCAAAGACGCATTTTGTAGTGACGGTGGAGGTATAAATCCAAGACGTTGATCCTTAAATGCCTTTCAAATTCACAAGTGTGTTCTTGGCCGACACCACATTTGATTTTTTAAAGGAAAGCAGCAAAGTATAGAATCAATCAAGTAGTCTTACGTGTTGATACAAAAGCTCCAATCGGTTTGTGAAGACGCCCTGTTGTGAAATGAATGGCAAGGTAATTAGACTGTAAAACACCCGGCCAGCGTGCGAAGGACTATTTTTCTGCGCAACTTCGCCTATCATTTGCAAGACACATGGCAGTCCAAAGCAAAATGAATCATTCCTTTTGCATACGCAAATCCTACACACCCGTAAACGTTCAAAATCATAGCCACCCCACGAATGTCTTGCGCAACCGCTAGTTTTTTTTCTTATTAGCAAGTGGCTTTTTAGAAGTAAGGCAAAGCCGCCGTCATACATAGAATAATATTAAAAATATGATGCACAATTTAGCTGCAATATAGTATGTTATTTGTACATGAAGGTTGCGCATCTTAATCAGAAAGATATGCACGAATTGTAAGCCATAAGTCAGCGAAGGCATCATTGACAGCATACAAAATATGCCCTTACTTTAAATTTTATTTTTCAAGGGCACCGAACACAAAAAGAAACAAAAGTAAAAAGCTATAACAACACTGTAAAAATAACTGTTCCAACGGGACGACAAGAAGAGGCTAATACTGATTATGCAGTTTACTATATATATCTACATGCTTATTTGGTTATGCATCGACCCAAACTAAACCCCTACCCTAAATGCAATGACTACCTTAAAACTAACCCGCTTTTATCCCCATATTTCGGATAAAATTGGATTAATTGTCTACGAATGCTGCTCATAAGCATTGAAGCTAAGGTACATGACAAAGTTTTTATGGAAAAAGACGACAATACCGTAATCAAATATTCTAAATTTTATTGCTGCACGAATAATACGCAAAAAGCTTAAGGTATTTCAATCACTGCAACAAACGTTTTCATGGACGCCGAGTGCATGTGCAGTTTAACCACACCCCGTTTATGTTTTAACTGAAAATCATAAAACACCTCCTTTCTGTTAAAATGCAGATAGACGCCTATAGCAAAGTGCCCTAGGGTGGCAAGCCAGCTAGCCAGCTGCTGAATAACGACGAATAAGCATACGCAGGCACACAAGTTTAACGTTTGTGGGCGGCAACGGTAAACAGAGATTCAGGATATTTGAGCACATAATGGCGCCTGCGGTTACAACTGCCTTATTCAGAATCCAAAGATGTAAAACAATTTAATGAACACACGCTTAGCTCTACATACTGTGTTTTGTCTGCAACTCTTTTGTGTAAAGATTTTCCGAAGAAAACATTTAACATTATGCTAATCGGTCAAGAAGCAGCAGATGAGTGGAGGCAACTTATGAGTTCGCAGACACCTAATTTACACGTTTTAATTACTTATTGGCTATGAGTGGACTTAAATACCTTATCCTTATTTCCGTGAATCAGATTGGTTAAATGAAATTTGTTATTCAAAAGAAAAAAAGACTAAGGGAATGGAGTCTCACCGAAAACAAACTGCCAGCTTATTTTGATCTATAATTACACTTACACACGGAATGATTAGCATATGAGGAAGATTCATCATTAAATTACTGGCAAAACGGCAGTCATAAAACGATTACTAACGAAGGGCACAACCAAGAGGAACAAGTCAACGTATTAAGGCGAGTATTGTTTTACACAAAAACATGAATGTGCATTAAGTTCACATACAGCCCTTGCCTCAGGAATGCGCAGAAATTCTTAATCATTTTTCCATGGGGTTTGACTTCATCAACTTGAGCCGATTTCTTTTGAAGAATAGGCAATATACTAAACATGGTGAAATATTTTGTCGGAGTATATCTCAGTAAAGGCGTTGCATAGCACATCAGAATCATCATTTAGGTTACGCTTGTTAATCATTTGCCAAAATCTGTTTGCTGCGAGGCTCAGGAAGCGAAATGTGCGGAGTGGGCTATTAAGCAGCTTGTTTCTTCCCTTCGGAAGAGGAGAACAGCACATAGAAGAGAGAGCCTCCGCTCAGAATCAAAGCCTTATCGCTTTGCCTGCTTTTGCTAACCTAACTGGTTGTTTATTCTATGATTCTGGGCAAATTTGATTATATCTGTCCCGTAGCTGCATTAGACATCTTAAAAGGCAATCAAATTACTAGCATTGAAAGCAAGACCGACATTGACCAATATCTGACTGCGAATAAACAAAAAAATGTAACAAAAACATATCCAGAGTATTGCTTTGACTGAGTTTGAAGGCCGTGCGTAGTAAACAACTTGCAAAAAATGATACGTGCAAATGCAAGCGTAGCGAATTGGGGCACACATTAAGCCAAAAGCGTTTAAAGTTAGACATCAAATGAGTGCGCCTTTTTGCGGCTGCTCGTGGAAGGCTTTTTGGCGTCGAAACGTTACAAAATAAAGTCTGCATTCCCAAGCGAAGTTATAGACGACAGCATATATTTTTTGGATGGCCTACCTCCGAAACGTTTACCTAATTCATGGTGAATGCTGGCAACATCCAATTAGGAAGCTATCAGCAATCATCATCCATAACATGAAGTAATGTTGGGAAAAACCAAAAAAATGTAAACAGACCTGCACCTGCAAGGAAAGGGCGCGTTTAAGTAAGACCCGGCTTCCTTCATGATCTATCTGGGCACGAAATTTAAAGATGCAAGCTCTGTTACCAAAGTCTATGCCAACAGCGCAGTGTCCTGAATGTTTTTGCACGAACAAGGTCGAAAACTCTGAGTCTTTCTCAGTGTGAGTCTTCTTCTCCACCTTTTCATCTGCTTTTAATGCAAGTTGTTTTTCTGGTTATCGATAATTGTTGTGTGTGATTGCTAATCGGTGCCTATCTGTATCAATGATAAGCCGAATTTGCTTTCAACCAATTTATTGAAGGCTGTGACCTAAATTTGGCCGAAATATAAAATGTTTCAATAAGTTATTATCATAAAAGGCGTTAAAATGTCATGCCTTGATCTAAACCTTACAGTCAACGAGCAGCCTCTTGAGCCTGTGACTCTGACTCAACGCATAAGCTATACAGTCAAAAGTACAGTTAGTGAAAAATCTCATGCAAGAAGTTCAAAACGTAATAAAAGTCATTTTGTGGAAAGTCAGCTTACGGAGCGTGCGCCCAAACTAATATAGTAGTAAAATTAGAACTATAAGTAAAAGAGTCAGAGTGTGGTTGATAAATTACTATTTACTAGCAAAGAAAAAAATTTGTTGTTCACAAAATTCTGTAAACTCAAAAAATGGCAATATGAAAATTTACTGGTCCAACTGTGTTTAAGGCATGGCAATGGAAAAAGGCTGGCAAGGTAATACAGAATAAGTTCAAGTACACAATTTTTATAAACTATCTTCGGAAAAATTCCGTTTTTAATGCACGAAAAAAATGTCTTGCGTGCTTTTTATCAATTTCCATTAAAAACTACATAAAAAATTTCTATGAAAATCGCATATTGGCTGTTGAGCGGAGTACAAATGCATTACATGCCACACACGGAAATACTGGCTGTTTAAAAAAAATTAGACTATGGTTTTACTAGTAATCAAATTTAAATTATCCTGTCTTTGTTAAAACAATTTCTGTTTGTCATGTTAAAAAAATATTTCGAGAGTTTGATTGAGACGCGGAGCAACCTTTTTTGATATCATGTTCAAAACTTTACGAATTTCACAGTTTTGCCTTGATTTTCCATAAATACCGATTTCGTTTAAACTATTTGCCGAAAATTTAGGAATAAGAAATAATTTTATAGCATTTACTTAAATTATGAGTTCAGAAACATTCTTCCTTTGATAGCTGCCTGTGTGGGTCAGAACATTAGAATCGCCCAAACATGTCAACTTATTGCCGACAAAAAATGAATTATCACAACAAGAGCCGACAATGAATGCGACTAAGGTTGATTTAAAAAAATTCTAGAACAGGCTTCTTCCACAAAAAGTTGAATATCTGGGAACGATACCTTTTTCCGAATGTAAAGTCAAGATAAAAATGGGATACTTTGACCGGCAGTTAAATTCTCTAAAAGTTATTCAAAAATGCAGAAATGAAAGAAAGTACATTTCTACGTAAACCAGAGAAGTTTTCAATGCGTGGTTTTAATTCCGGTCACCGTTTTTAGATTTCTATCACACGACAGATACGCCCAAAATATTCGCCAATATTCTGAAGCTTGATAATTGTAAGACTCTTTCTTTTGTAATTTTCAGATTAATTGAGTTTTGTCGATATTTTGACATTATTTTAGATTTTGAGGAAATCCATCTCAAGTCAAAAAAGGCCTTCTTATTATGGTGTTGTTAAACAAAATTTTGCCTCTTGTACGTTTATAACTTTTCTTTAGGGCTAAAAACGTAACATAGTTTTAGACCAAACATTTTTAACTGAATTTATCAACCTTTTTCGACTCTAGTTCCGTATGTCGTGAGTAAACTAACCTCAATTTCGCGGATACAAAACAAACTTTTTTCTTATATTAACATATAAATGAAACATTTACTGCTCTTTGTGCTTGTATTTTTATACTTCAGCATGCACAAATATGAATCTTTTTTCTGCAGCACTTAAAAGCATAGGAAATTCCTCATAAATCAACAAACGTCGATTTTTGCACATTTTTGCCGATATTTTCTCAACGTATGCTGACTTTAACGAAATTTGATTCTAGTAAACAGCATTTGCGCCTCACTGCTGATTGGGTATTTATTTACGCAGAAATGTGAGAACACCGATCGAATAGGCTTCCGAACTATAAAAAGTTCATGTGGTGGTCAGAGGTCCCCAACGTGTGACCGCCGGCCAGGCCGATTCCGGCTAAGTCCTAATAGCAGTAGGAAGGGGATAACAACATATGGGGGTTACTTGATACAGAACTGTTTCGGGCTTATTAGCCTTCATCAGCCAAGCATAACCCTGCACACCAGCTGCTTGGACAAGACAAACAAATGCACACATAGACGGCGCAGTTGGTCCACCACTGGAGTCTACCAGATGGGTCATAAGCACTTCATGGAACCGCAGTTCATCAGCGCCTCGCCACCTGCCATTTCATGTCACTGCAGATCACGTATATAGTCACTCAAAAATGTGCCAACACCGATAAAATAGGCTTCCAAACTAAGTTCCGAACAAAAAAATATCAGAAAGGCGGTCACCCGTTGGGGACCTCTGACCACCACATGAACTTTGTTTAGTTCAAAAGCCTGTTTGATCGGTGTTCGCACATTTCTGAGTGAAAATATACCCGATTAGCAGTGACAGCCAATAGCAGGTGGCGAAGCGCTGATGAACTATGGTTCGATGAAGTGCTTATGACCCATCTGGAAGACCCCAGTGATGCACCAACTGTGCCGCCTGTAAGAACGTTTGTTTGTGTTGTCTTACCAGCTGGGGTTCATGGTTATGCTTGGCTGATAAAGGCATATAAGCCTAAAACAGTTCTGTGTCAAGGTATTCCCAAATGCTGTCCTACCTTTCTGTCTGTAGAGATATAAATTCTGAAACGCAGGCATCCCAAGACATTTTCAGTAGTTCAAAACGTCGAATGGTACATATCTTGAGCCTTAGGACAAAATATGAACCTTTGACTAAGAAAAGTCTGAAACGTAGAAATTATTTAATTTTACATTAAACCATAAAAAATGTCCTGCTTATATGCATACTTAACGCGGATAACCTGGATTCAACTGCTTGTTATCATGGCTGCCAAGGTGGCATATGCGTGTTTGAACTGAAATTACTTGCTGATTAATTTAAAAGAAGTGCTAGTGCCAATTATTTGGTATTATTATGTGGGTCATATAACAGAAAGAGAGCAATAACTAGCCATGTCAGCTGGGTGTAAGAAACATTGGAACATCAAAGTACAAAATTCCTTCGAGTCGGCGCACGCAATTAAGGAAGCGGCAGCCGATAAGCTTAGCTCCATCAGAACGAAAAATTAAGTATGGCGCCTTCGGTTCAAATATGGCTTAATTGAGGTCAATAAAATAAGCATTTCATCAAACATAAATAAAACCCGTTTCGCTGCCCCACTTTCGAAATTCACAAGATGACATTTCTTCAAGGTATAACACAGGCTGATGGTTTTAAGCAAAAGAATGCAAATGAAGTGTTTATCGCGCTGTAGAAGTCCAAAGTATACATTTGTGACGAGTAAGCGGTGCAAAATATGTTACTTTTCAGCAACGTTAGGAAAAAAACTGCTCAACGGCAAATTGCGGACTCTCACTGAA
The DNA here is from genome assembly GCA_036362985.1 of Ligula intestinalis. Classification (NCBI taxonomy): domain Eukaryota; kingdom Metazoa; phylum Platyhelminthes; class Cestoda; order Diphyllobothriidea; family Diphyllobothriidae; genus Ligula; species Ligula intestinalis. The sequence goes on from JAYGXS010000005.1 coordinate 10,308,255, forward strand.
TTTGAATGCTTTGTTAATCAAATATACTAAGCAGAAGAAACTCATCTTAGTTAAACTGAGCAATCACATTTCGCGCCATATGGCTTATAGCAAAAACATGCTTTAAGTAAGGGTTAAGGGGTAAGCACCATATTATCTATCAAAAGGTTTAGTTAGGTCGATTTCATGCAATGCTGTCTTGGTTGCTGTGGTACTACGTCCTTGATAAACAGGGAAAACTAGCAATTCAGCACTTGATGTTCGTTTATACTTAAACATCCAAACTCACTAATGAAACTTAAGTTGTCGTTTTTATAGATTTAACGATGCAGAATTTAGTCATAGCAAAATAAACTGTGGCAAACCAGATATCGCTGGAGAGATATTTCTGATGAAGTCACATATGTTTTATGTTTGATTGGTTCACTACAGGCAGACGTTTGCACAAAGTTGACAGTGATTTGAATAATATTTAAAAATACACCTTTTTCAAATATGCCAGACAAAGTGGAAAATGAGTTAAACGTAAAACGTGGGAGCTCATTTGAATCTCTCACTGACGCGATAATAAAGGTGATAGGCAATGCGCATTTCATTTTTCCTTCGATAACGCTTTTGTGAAAAACTTGTCACCTTTTCACAACAATCCGTACCGCGTGATTTATGAAACAGAACCCTCCCTCAAAGCCTTGCTTTTTAAAATACATTTGACTAGGAACACTGTTAATTTACACTTCCCGGATTATTTATATCAAAGTTATTTGCCTTCGTGTGTTTGCAAATGTCAGCCAGCTCTCCTTTTTAAATGGCATACTTATATGTTTTTCTCTTTAAATGTGAACCTTCTGGGTACGTAAAATATACATTCAAAAAAATATATGTAAGGACCTTTTTATGTCTTTTATATGACAATTTACAATGCTAAATTTCTCCAAAACGCTTGTATAAATATGATTTCAACAACCAAATACCGATGGAAAAAGGGCTTTAAGAAGGTCAAAATCTTCACGTTTGTGCCAATTTACAACCACTCGAAGTGAGTACTTTATTGTTTCTTTCGGTTTTCAGATCAACAAAGAAAAATAATGTCAAGTGTGGAAGCCTAGGTTTAAAATATTTTCCACAGTAAATACAGGAGATAACTCATTTCCTTCATTACACTCACAAGGCAGTTTAAGTGAAATACTCATTTCAGAGCATGCTTCCTTGGCTTCACAGCAAAAGTATATTCCGCGAGATTTTGTGGACGAACGGTACTGGGCGTTAAATTGATTTCTTTATAAAAATTTGATTATGCAAAATGCAAACACTGGTTATTGACAGAAAATTGTAATTGTTAATATGTTTGAAATACAAATTTTCAAAACTGAATGTTTTGACTCTTCCAAGGGCAGTCATGACCTTTTATGCCTAACTCATATCTTAACGGCCCCAAATACTAAGTTTTTTTAAAAAAATTACTTCTTATGGCTTCTGACTTTGGGCTCAGAAAATTACCATGGTGAAATGTCACGAATGCAGCAAAACGATATTTTTCATATATTTTCTGATAATGCCTAGTTTAGAAACGGAACAGACAGCAGATCAGCAGACAGTGAAATCTCTGAAGTTTAATGTGCACTTCCAATCTCAGGAGTAAAAAAGCGCAAAAATATACAATACGGGCTAAAAACTATACAAAGTGCCAACAAAAGTGTTATATTCATTCGCAAACTAGCGTTTCCACATGCAAAAAATGTTGAACTACGATAAAAATGATTTTTAAATTGCAACGGATTTTCATCAGAAAATTCAGATTGGTTTTAGAACATATCTCAACATGTAATAAATTCTCATCTGACCACATTTGTGGAAAGGAGGTCAGAATCAAACATGTATTTAACCACTTGAATCATTACATGCAAATTAGCGTTTAAAAGATGCAAAGGATATTGAAATCAAGAAACGGCGAGTAGTTCCGCGGCATTTAGGTTACACTTAGCCATTTTCTTAAAAAGTATCCTACAATAAATCGGAAAATAACCAATTGAATGTATAGCGGAACCGAATATTAATATTCTTTTCAGTTAACTAAATGTGTAATTTGTACATAAAATTGATATATATAAATGTAAATGGTTTAACCATTTTTAAAACTGCATACTTTTGAATCAAATTAAACTGTGGAAAATATTGAAAAAACTGGTCAAACTGTAATTTTTTCACTACATTCGCTCTTTCTGTGCTTTACACCATAAATGTAGGATATTGTAGACTTCAATAGCAAAACCTTTAGAATCAGTATTTTATAAATATAAATTATGGCAACAATGGTAAAATATCCCATTTGTTTTCGAAATTAGTGAAAGAAACAAAAAGCGTGGTACGAAAATCAGAATATTAGGAGCATAAGTATTATTTTGTAACATAAAAATTCATTAAAAAATTGTTTAATGAAAAACGTATTTAAAAAATGAACTACATAGAGCTGCCGAATATCTTTGTATTTCATCCTTTTCCTCGATAATGTAGGCTTCAGAAATATCCACTATATCTTTTTATTTAAATTTGCACAAAACTTAAGAAAAACCATCTTCTTTTTATTAGAGCTCTTACAGCATATGTTATCGCAGTTAGCTGAACGCAACAGGTTGTGGCTAAAATATTCGAAGATTTTGCAAAAAGAACTTTATTTTTTGTCTGTTTTTTTGTTAAAATACACAAAAGCGGAATCTCTTATGCACAAAACATATGTTGTCAAATGCTTAACATTAACTTGACCTGCGTGTTTTTGGTCGCGGTGGTTGTTAAATATAAATTTATTCATGGGTTTCTTGATAAATAATAGACGCGCTAAAAAAAATACTTAAATACACTTAATACTTTTTTGTGAGGACAAAATCACATATTCAAAACATATTATTTTATAAAAAACGGGATTATTTATTTTTCTTACAGTTAGATTTACCTGATCTTCATCGACTTAAAAGGAGCGTTACAATTTTCCAAAGGGTGTATTTTTAGTGCATCCTTCCTGAGGCTAATCCATTTTTTTACATGCCCACAAATTTTCCATACGCTGCAAGTGATGAACTCATACAACTAGCATTTTTTAACATTGAAGTATCTGGAAAAATAAAAAGGTTATTTTAAATGCAGACTGCGCAAGCAATAAACATATTTCACATTATCTGAAAACGTATTTTCTCGGTTATATTGCCATGTCGTGGCGCTAAGTCTACATTGGGGAACACAACGAAACCTTTTTACTCGTACCTGAATAGCTGCAGGTAGGAATTAGAAATTTACAGTTTAAAAACCTATATTTTAATTGTTTCTTCACTTAGATTAAGAATCACCATTCCCATACTCTTCTCAAAAACTTTTACTCGAAAGAGTGCAAAATCGTGCATGTAAGATACCGTTCTTCAGTTGGGTTATTAAACATTTTTTCAGCATAAATCATCAAGAGTTATTAAAGGGATAAACTGTCGCATATGTAAATGACAGAGAAAACGAGTGCTTAGAGCGCACAAGAGCTTCTAATCTGTTGACGACTGGACTTAGCAAATCCTTTGAAAGAAACCTGGAAAGCCGGGACAGGTCGGTCGCATGAATTATTCTTTTGCACAGCGTTAACCGCGCGTGGCTATTTTTTATTTTTTATACGCTTGCTGCCAAATTCTTCAGTGCATTTCCCTACTCTTTTGAAGAAAAACCCTTCTGTGGTCGAAGAGGCATGCCCGAAAACCAAAGCGTTCTGCGTTATTTAAACTGTACAAAACATCGTGCCTGCCTTTAGTTTAATAGACTGCATGCTTTTTTACTATGCGTTTTCTTATGTTATAAGCACTCCGAGCAAGAGCGGCAAAAAGTGAATTTCAAATATTTTATGACGTGACTAGAAAAGGAACAGTGGCAATTCAGACCAATGGCTGTCAAATTATATTCTATACAGTAACGAATATTAAAAACAGTATTGAAACAGTCTTTCATTCGAAAGTGCTGTCAAGAAACAAGACAGTTTCTCCTGTATTTCCTTACAGTGATGCAACACACAAGAACGTATAATGTTCGTCTCTTTGGCTTTTTGGTGATAATCCCGTTACCTTTACGATTCACTTCATGTTGCTACCAACGAATCCCAAAGTGGACTCCTGTATTTCATCGCGCATTCTTGCCAGCAGGATGGCATTATCCTGCGGATAGTTTCTGCACATGAGTCACATGTTGTTTCCTCTTAAAAAAGAACATATCCCATTCAATCCGCTTCGCGCTGCCACACGGATAGTAACTCATTTTTTATCATTCACAAATTTGGTTTTACATCAATACCAACGCTATTCCAAGTTAATTTGAGGCAAACGTAGATATAAGTAGTCCCTACTGCGGTTCATTGAAAGGACTTGTTGAAATACGTCCGAAATCATTACGAGCCTGGTTTGACTATCGCGAAATGCAAACTACTTAAGGCTCTGAACCATCGCATGGTGCAGCACTATAAGTTACAAATGAACAGAAATCGTACCTTCTTTTCCCTTCCTCACTAAGACTGGCGGCACGCAGGAAAAGGATCACTGGATATAGGATACCATTCCGTAGACATTCCGCATGCCTCACTAGGTGTGTTTTACAACGAAATTATCAATTCTAAATGAGTCATGCGTATGAGAGCGATTTAGGGCTATAAATCAACGAGGCTAATGCTGCACAGCTCATAGTTCCGAAAATCAGTTGGCAACCTTTGACACCACAGCTGATAGCAGGTTCTGATAAGTGTAAGTACCATGAAATTTATATGAAAATGAACGTGTTAAATAACCTTTAGTGTTGGATATCCCAGTGTACATCACATCAACTCTTCCTTCTTCCCAAAACTCTACATTTGCATGAGTTGTTAAACTGGCCAGGGTTGGGATTAGGCGCAAGTATTGACTCAACGTGGAGAAATATTTTGAGGCGTTTTATGACATTTACGGCATGTACGGCGTTCGTTTTGGTGTTGTGAGAACTCTGAGACGCGCAAGAAATACCTGCTGGGATGGAAAGTGAAGCTTTTATTCAAAGCACTAACACCTGTAACATGGAAAATAAAAACTTTCTTGTTTTGCAAGATAATAATCCTTGTTCACATTAGTACAGTATTGCAAGTCCTGCAAACAAATTTCATGAAAAAAATTTAACTTTGTAGCTTGGCATACAGTTGGACAGGATATTTTGATCAACTGAGTGGATTTGATAACTGAAAATGCTTAAGTTTGGAAAACTGCCATCTTAGTTAAATGTATGAAGCAAAATAGGCACCAATTTTGGCTAAGTCATGAGTAAGGTTATATCAAACGAATTTTTCTATCCTATAAGGCATGATAAATCCAAAGTTTTAACGAATATGCATTGTGACCGGAAAAGATTCCAGAATAATAAAAAAATTGAAATAATACTCCGTTCCAGAGCTGGGAAATTTTGTGCGAATTTGATTAAATGGAACTGAAGCCAAATTTAAGAAAGCGCATTAAGTTTCAATATTAAGAACAGATTTGTGTGTTACAAATGATAGGTTGTGAATTTGCAAAGTATTTTGCCACAAAAGCTAGTTTAAAACATTTGTATTTTAAGTTTGTTAAATTTAACCGATATTTATGAGCGTCAGTTTGATAGATAAGGGGCACCCCAAAATTTATTTTATTTTTCTGTATCCTGTCGTGATATTTTGTTATCAAAGCATTTCCTGTCTGAAGCCGACATCGTGTGCATGAGACAATTGGCAGCCGAAGGGCTGCTGTGTAAGTTGTAAGTAAATAAGACAGTGCCCAAACGTTAAATACATGGACAAAAACCATCTACAGCGAAATGGCATGAAGATTTCATTCGTCGAATGGTCAAACTATACTATTATATATAAGTAAGCGCTATTCAAAGGAAATATTTGTCAATATTCTCACAGTACAAAATTACAAAAAGAATTCACAAGAGCAGTTTTCGTCAGTAGACAGCAATGATGAGGCCATATTTAAGTAGAAAACTAATTAGGGAACGTTTAATCTTTGGTAAGGAATATATTAGTCGCAGGCTTTCATATTGGAAGAGTATTTAGTACTGCGATGAAGTCGTTTTTAGACAAGTTGCCGAAGTCGACGCAGATGGTGATATGCAGAAAAAACTTTCCAAAAATATCTACACAGTCAACGCCGAAGTTCAAGAATTGTCGTCACCTAATGGTTTGGATGGGTATCAAGTTCGATGAGCGACCGATTTAGTGGTCAACAAAAGTCACCATAAACAGCTATACCTTTCGCGAACATAGGAAACGATGCCCTTAGGATAAAACAACATTATAAGAAGTCGGATTTTACAAGATAACGCCCATATTTACCAATCAAAGGAGGCATGATAACCATTATCCCTTAATATAAATTGATTATTTTTCAGATGACAAACTGCCTTTCTGCCTGCGTCCTGCAAAGCATTTTTATTCCTTGCAACATTTTGCGTTGCACTTAATCTGATTAACATTAATCTGATTTTCTTTAATCAAAAGGTACTGGGAGAAGCCAGCTTAACGTCTATTAATGGAAGAGAATTGAGAATTTGTACGAAATAATTGTATAAATCAAACAATCCTTAAAAGCTTGGTCCTATCGTTTTCGGCCTGACTTATGGCTGTTTTGAACGCTAAAGGACAGTCCAAATATTAGAATGCTACAAATTTCTTTATTTTTCTTATTTTTTACGTTTATCTTTTTTATTACACTGGTGACACTTGCACAATGACTTAAATAATTGACCTGTAGTTAACTCCCTTTTTCCGATTTCACAGTTTTTGATAAAACAAATTATTTTTGCTGTATTCAATGATACTCAATAAAAAATATAATATGCTTTCCTTTTAAAATGTATTAATCCGCTGACGTGATGTCAATTGTGCGTCCGTAGGATTAACATTCTCCGAGCTACTTGGTTTTCGTACGACTTTGACAGTGTTGCTTGCAGTACTCGCAGGCCTTTGCATGGGTTTTCGTTTTTTATTTGTAAAATAGTTCCATTTCAACACATTAAGATCATGAAGTCAGTGCGTTTATCACAATCTTCATATTTGAAGTGGTTGGAAACGAAACCCTTACTGACCATCCGTCGCTAGAATTCTCATCTATTCCGTTACCATTTTTCGACACGAAGCGGTCACTGAAGTGTCAGCGCTCATCAAGACCAACACACGTGGGCGGCAGTAATAAACAATAACACGGCTTTGATGACTGGATTTTCGTATTGAATGTGTCAGTCAACAATAGCCATGAAGAGATAAGCTAAGGCTATGAAAGTGCATCGTAATTGCTTAACACTTTCTGTGTTGGATTTGCTAGGTTTCGGAAAGTGTGCAGAAAATGATATACTTGTAGCTACGAATTACGGGGGCTGCACGTGGCGTTCATAAGCACCAACAATGTGACGAACATGCAGCGCCTTCTTGGCTAAGTTTGTTCAAAGTTATGCTTCAAATTTGAAGGAATAATTCAGTTTACGCAGTTGCTGATATCAGTTTGGATCCCACCGACACCACACTATTTCAGAATTCGCTCAACTGAATAATATAAATTTGCCAAAATCTTACTGTCAACAATTTATTCTATTTTGACGTGAAATTTTGGAATGTGGAGTGATAAGCTGGACGGCGCTTTTCTGCTAAGTCAAGTTATAGTTTTCAACTACGATTGTCTAGTTCAACTTCGTTTATTGTAGCGTACCACTGTTCCTTATGTTTTCCTTGTAGTTTTCTAGTGAGCAAGCACATTATAGAAATTTCTCTTGTCTATGAATTTCATGCATGGAATATCTTTAATGTCTTTGATTAGCCAATTAAATGCTCAGTACCATAAAACGACATTAGAGACATGATTTCTTTATTAAAAGCTGCATTGACGTTAGCAGACGCAAAAAATGTTTACTCTTAGACATAAGATCTATATGCGAGGCATGTTCCCTTTCTGTTTGTTTGCCTTCCCAGATAGTCTCTTATTGCTCTTATCTAAAACAGCATGCTTAGACATGATATTTGCCTTCTTTACGACAAGGCCAGAGGGTATTTTTTGCCCTTGACATTCTCTTTTGTAGGGCAATTAAATTCAACTGTTTGATTAACCTTCAAATACTTTGCAACTTAGACGCATTGCAGACTTTACCGACTGACAGTTCGGCGGTACACTTCGGTAAACAAATAAAAAAATATGTGACATTCAAGAATATAAATCACAAAAAGGCCACCACTTTCAATGCTGCATATGCGTTCGCAAAAGTGTGAAAGAAGTGTTTAGATCTTTGTTTTTATACTCAGCGTCACTTCTGACTTAAAATAGAGTCAGAAAAATTACCAGAAAATGCAATTAGTCAGCTACATCATATTAAGTAATATAAGAAGTAGCAGTATTGGTGGTAGTACTTCCAACCCTGGCTAAATAGTGTCAGGCCAGACACCTACCATAGGTAAGTAGACATAGATGGTAGACAGTGTCGTATTACCCGCGCAAACACTACTGTCACTAAAGGCTAACTTACGCAGTGTTTTCGGCTGCATCTGGAGAAAGTGGCTTACGTCTGATCCCCTGCAAGGTCATATTGACTTTGTCTTGTCACCGTTCTCACACGGCGTGGGGATTGAGGGTGGGGTAGAGAAGGTGGCCACTATACCTTCATTTTACCTGACCACAGTCACCGTCCCTGCTCCCTTCATATAATAGACATTGCCCAGTAGATTGTTCAAACTAACGCATATTATATTACCTTATGATACTATAAAAATCACTCCAATAAAAAATGACATTCACGTGTTGTGTAGAAAATAGTCCACGCGTTTATATGACTTGTTTACGTATGGCCAATAATTCTTAGTAACATGTCGGTATATGCGAAAGATTGATACTTTCTCGATAATCGACATTAAGCAAAGTTTAATTGCAGATTATTGTGTAGTTTACTCTGCCGTCATTTCAGTCGCGATTGGATGTCGGCTTTTAACGAGCTCCTTTCTGGCCGCTTACAAAACATGTGTACTATAAAAGATCTAAAATTAGGTAGTAGGCACTTTTATAATTCTTTCTGACGGCCTCGATAAATTTAAATATATATTATATGGAAAGCATACACGCAAATATTTGTTTGCACTCGTTCGGTAGCAATTTACGCCTCCTCTAAATGTCTTGCCTAAATGAAGGGTACCTATCGGTTACAAAACATCTAATTGTGAGCTTTTTATACGATTTGGAAGTATTCATTCATGATGAATGGTATCCGTTGATTTATTTATACTGCCTCTAATGTATACAACATGTCTTATATCTGTTACGATAGTTTTTTGAGAATTATGTGACGTGTTTCTCAAACCGTATTCGTGTATGCATGTTTACCTTGACAGGATGTACACAGCGCAGACTTAGCGAAGCCTGAAGTCAAGAACAGCAGTCATTTGGTTTCACAATTATGCGGCAATTAAGATACCCTTTCTTCAAGTATAACATTAAAAAGAAAGCGTAATTTACAAGCAAACGGGTACAATGAATATTTTTTTCGCGTATTATTTTCATTTAAATATATTTGTGTTATTAAAGGCAGTCTTAATCAATGAAAGTTATGCTAAATATGGGTGACAGTTTATTTTGGCATGCTTTCTCGACAAAATTACTGAATAACTCAATACACGTACGTAAAAATGTAAACTGTGGTTAAAAAGGTTGTCAGAAACGAAGATATAGTGTGCTTCTTATTCTTTATCTAGACTATTTAATTGCGAAAATTTGGCCAAATATCTATTCTGCACATACAATGTCTAGAAATCTCTGTGTGGACACGTACAGTATACAACCTTTTTTCTGCCCCAATTATATCATTAAGCTGTCTGTCATGGTATCGCACGCGTACGGTAGTCGACTTTTTTCCTCTAGTTTAAGAAAGCTGTTATTCGTTTCTTTGCCCACTTGTTCAGGACAAAGTTCTTTTCTTAGCGAGATAAACTCCGTCTCTGTTTCCAACGAACCCACTTTTTTAAGCACCACACCGTCCTAGAGTCCCTCATCATTATCTGTGAAGCAGATAGTCTACAGGCTAACTGTGTGGTCAGAAATAACGTAGGCCCTTATTTGCTTTTCCCCTTATGTCAATAGTGAATTTAATGTTTTGACGCAATATGACTATGAAAAAAAAAGTTTTTTACTAGTGGTAAAATTTGCGCAGGTCTTTTACCGCGTACATTACCTATTTAGTTGTCAATCATGCTACCCACTCCGTAGCACTCATCAACGGGCACCTTCGTCCTGATTAACATCACCAATCAGCACGCCATATCGATGTTCACGTTTTTTTATATTATCTTACCTTTTAAATATGGTTATATGGATACGGGCATTGGCTCCCTCTTACGTAACTGATTTAAGACAGTGCATGATTGTGTACGACACATGCCCATCTACCTGAGCAGCTTGTTTGTGTCTTTTATTTTGTTTCCGATTCACCAAGAGCAGTGTCATTTCCTTTCGTGGAGCTGCATTGACCAATATCACATGATTTCCAGGCATTTCACCTTGTAGTAGCTTGCCCGTAGAGTTTAAACTGATGACAAGTGAGATACATAGAAAAAACCTGCAGAAGGATTTGCTCACATTACAGCAAAAATGGCAACCTTACAGTTAAATGTATCAAACAGAATACTTCAAACACACTTTTCTTACGTAGGCCACCCATCAATTAAATTTGGAGACAATAAGTACCGAAATTGTGAGTATTCACGCTTCCGAAAACAACGGCCGTTCAAAATCGGTAATTATACTTGCGTTTGGTAAGAAGATGATGCCACTGCAGGTAGAAGTTTAACGAACAAAAAACTGAATCATATTTGCAAAGATGATAATTCAGTCGTAATTATCCACAAAAAAGGATTTTTTTTCACCAGACTTTCACATTTGAGGACTGTCTGATCAGATTGATCAGTTTCCATTAAACAAAAGCTCTAACAAAGGGAAGTAATTTTACGTTCTTTTCTTGCTGAAAGATACCCACAACATCTTTGCCAAGTAAAATAAATGTCGTTTGAACTGAGGATGGAGAAAAGAGCAGGAGTTCGAAGTTCACATCGTGTGCATGCGCGCAAGGTGAAGCTCGCAGCTTGTATTTTAAATTGAGGGAGCTAGCCATAATTAAGAAATATTAGTAGTAACAAACTGATAACGAGGTACCGCTGGAACACAATAAGTCACGCCTGTGCCATGATATTCAACTCGCACCTCTTCTTAGCAGCCCAATGGACTGCACACGTCTGGCCCCAAATAATACAAAATACGTGGTCTTAATGGGCAAACAGACATCTAGCCAGAGTTAAAACCCCATTTGTATGTTTAACTACACGAACGTTTTTTTAATTTTGGCAAGAAGTGCGGCTTGAAAATGATTGTTGGCAGAGAAAGGCCGGTGTAGTCTGACAGGAAGATGACAATTTTTAGTATGTACGAATCTCGTTAACTCACAAAGTATTGCTCCAGTGCATAGTTGCGGATGTTTTTATTCGTTGCCACTTCAAATAAGATAAATGTTAGATAGGCCACAGTAAAATACCCCCTTGTTAAATGTATAATTGAAGGTTCGGGCCAACCTCAGGGGCCCGAGTAGCTAGGTGGTCACTAAACGGTGGGGGAGAGAGTGAGATCGACGCTTGG
>JAYGXS010000005.1:10338194-10363069 GCA_036362985.1 Ligula intestinalis
TAATTGATGCGGTACTGGCTTGACATATCGCGTTTGACACATTAATTCCCACCGTTTGCTTGTCCATCAACAAGCGCAACGATTTGGCGTTCCCATAATGGTGTACTGAGACATGTCTTCAGCAACAGACACAGTCACGTGGGAATAACTGGGCGCAGCAACATCTCTGATGACAGCGAGCATAATTGTCCTGCAATTATCAAGCACACATCCGACGCTGGCAAGCGATCTGTGGCAATTAATGCGTCGAGCGCCAAGTGTCAAGCCATTGCTGCATCAATTAAGACTCACGCGGTTGCTACAGAAGCGAACAATTATCACACGCACGTGGTTGACCACTATGAACTATAAATACCGTGCAGCCTGTGCATGTCTCCACCCTATCGGCGCATGACCATTACTATGTTATTATCACCTTTGATTAAGGATTGCTGATGAAATCCGAAACGTCAAAAAATAAAACCCTTGTTTCAGTAATCGCATCTTCTTTTTCTGAGCTGCTGTCCGGAACTCGCATATTATCCTCTATTGGCCACTCTTTTGTCTGACAACTAAGCTTGCGGCGAGCGTCGTCGTCAGAGACGATACTGTTTTCTCGTGTGGTCAGATTTCCGTTGTCATCAAGATCACATGTTTGTATGGGCAAGTTCGCCAGAGTTTGATTTGCGCACTTAAGTGATGAGTTAGAGATCACAGTATGCTTCTTTCACTCAAGCCCTAGTTGTAGATAAGATATCTCATGTCTGCAAACAAATGAAACACAGTACCTAGTTGTTGTAGGTCTGGCATGGGCAAATTTATTTAGTAACTGCGAACGCTGTCTTCCTTTTATGCAGTCTACAAAACATTTACCGATCAAGAGAACAAAAAGCGAGTAACTGCATTGAAGCTCTATGGTCGTCACCAGATAGTCATGATCAAACCCGTGTACTGTAATGCACAACGCAGATCCATTCACCTTCGCTTCGAACATTCACTGAGATGCGACTCAGCTGACAAGCTGCAAGTTCCATTGCATAGGAAGTGAAAATGATATTAACATATCAATATATTTGAGACCAACTATTTGCTTGGTAGAACTGGTTCATCCGTCAACTGTGCTTTGTGGATATATAACTCCAAATTGCAAAGGTTCGATCCGTGCATATTTACCGAGATGGCGATCCTATTATTCTTCATTCATGAAAAGAGCAGTGTGTGTGTCTAGTTAAGCGGAAATCAGAGTTTCATGTAGCAGTTGTGTTTAAGCCAGAAAAGCTGACATGACTACTTGTTCGTTTTCTATCCTGGCTGAATATGCTTACATCAGCAGTATAAAATAAGCGAAAAGTATGCATAGAACATTTCAGTATTGATAGGTAGCGGCCGCTTTGGTACCGGAACTCCACTTCTTGGACCACAATTAGCATGACTGCGATACTTATCGAGGGTTGGTTGCAAAATCCGTAAAAAGTGAAAAGTATTTCTTAGTACTTTGTTATATGAGGTATTTGCTCGTTAATGCAGGCATTTAAAATAGAAATTGCTTCGTTCTCCCCGAATACCTTACGACATCGGCAAAAAAAGCTGGATATGCTGAGTATTTGCTACGTCAACCTATCTTCAGGAAGTGACTGTCCCGTCGCATAGCTCCCATATAATGTTGCTGTTGTTCCGTTTGCATATTCCGTTAATCCCATCTGAGCTTTTTCACTGCCATTGTCGATCTACTGTTTGGCCTTCTTGAGAGATTTCGTTTATTTATTTAATGTATTATCAGTTGAAATTCTTCAGGTTAAGATATATGTTTACTTAAAAGGGAACGTAATATGTTTCCAAATAAGCACGTTATTTTGTCAGAAAGATTAGCACTGTCAAGATAAGTCAGGCTCCTTTGAAACAACAAAATAATCCTTTAGCAGGATCATATTTACTGAATTTGCAGGGTTTAGAAGAGCTTGCCAATGAAAGAATGTTTAATTCTGTTAAAGAAAGTGTCTGGTACCTTTTTTTGCGAAATCACCATAGTCTATTGTACCTATAAAAAACGGTATGTATTTCCTATTCAATGCACAACAGTAACGTTTTTTGAATTAGTTCAGTGAAAATGGTGTACGTATTACAATAAAGGAAAATATCCGAGTTTCAGGAAGCAAGTCTAAAGTAGAAGAAGCGATCACTTAAATAAGAGCTTTATTGTCCTTACGTTTCGGATTCCGTCGGTAATCCTTAATCATAGATACTCATGAACACGTCTGAGTCATGCGCACATAATATGTGCATGATTACCTATGACTTAGGATTCCCGACCGAATCCGAAACGGCAGGACTATAAAACTGTTGTTCCAGTGATAGTTTCTTCTCTGGTGGAGGTATTCAAAGGTTATGTAAGAATAATACTCCTAGGGTACCAGCAGCTTCATATCACATCTTTAATTCCAGGAATATTTGGATTTATCGTTAATTTTCATTGTACGCCGAGCATTGAGTAGAGTATTTTATGAATGCGTTTATTGTGCTGGATCCAAGTTTTTTTGTTAGTCATGAGAAGATGTAAAAGGCAACGCTATCTAGCACACAAGTTGTCTTTACTGTAATTCTTGCGTCACTCATCTCCCCTCATAGTACGATTCCTAGATAATATAAACGTTTCCTAACAATGAAGACACAACGCGTAGGATGCACTTATTTGTTAAGTATATAATGTCTTTATACAGTGGTCGTAATTTTCCTCAATTCGTATAAGTTTGATCATTACTCCAATACCAGTGGGAAGGTTTTTAGGAAAAAAATAAAAATCATAATAAACGACATAATGCCTATAAAGCACTTAAAGTAAATATAAGAATGACTTAGTGTTCATTAAGGAATATATCATTTCTTCGATAATTCTGCGGTTCTAGAGTCGTTAAAAAGGGTTGTTAATTAAAACAATACATTTAATAGTTTGGTAAGTTAAAAACTTGAAGAAACCAATTTCTATATAATAAAAAATATTTCGTATAAACCAAAAGGCAGGCATCCCAAGAAATGTATTGTAGTGGAGAAGGCATCCAAAAGGATGCCTTTTCATGAAAAGACTTTAACTTTACTCAAATATTCTATAGAGTCTGTTCTTACCGGTTAAGTATTTATTGAATTTCGTCGACTATAGTGCGTCATCAAATAGCTTGTTTTTATTTTCCTCACAGATAAATTCAAAATTTGCGCATCGTCTCAACGCTTACACTAAAACCTTTAAAATAAGGTATGCATAAAAAGTATTAACCGAAAAAAAGTGTTTTTGGATAAAGGTTTTTAAAATGATGACCATGTTGCTTCTTTGTAGAAATGCCTCGAAACAGCAAAACACATTGTCAAGAATAAATCATGCCAGCAGTGGTACTCTGTGACTACTATTCCTACGATTAATAAAAAAACTTTCCATAAAACGTAACCTCTTAGAAATTACTTTGATTATATATTTGGCTGACCAACTTCTGTGTATATTTAATTTCTCCAACGTAATGTCACACTGCAATTTGATAATTTTGAGAGTTTTTTTAAGTTTTCTGAAGAAAAACGCTTTAATTTGACTGTAATTAAAGCCCTTTATTTTCTCATTGTAATGGTTAACCCTCCTAATGACTAAATATATTCTACTTTCAGATATATATTGGCGAATTAAAAAAATGGCCATATTCATTGCCATTTTTGAAGTACTTATTATTTTTTCGTCTGTTTTGTTTCAAAATAAAGTAAAAAGGGAGAGTATGGTATAAATTAAACTATTTTTTTCATAACTTACATCTTAATAAGCATTATTTGTGTTAAATCTACGAATAATAGGTAGACGTTTGGTTTGTTTTGTGGGACATTTGAGGTTTATTGATAGATTCAAACAAAAACTCCTTTTATAATGCATTATTTACAGAGAAACTTCAGCAGATAGCTAAAAGGTATTGCTAAAACACATATGTTCAATGTTACTGCAAACCAATTCTGTTCCCTGCACATGATTTCACTTCAATCTGAACAATTTGTATGAACTTTTCCAGTTCTGGGCATATTTAAGCCATACTGTGTAGATGAAAATATAAAAAAAAATTACTTGAAAAAAACAGTCTGTGTGAACTGGCGTCCTTCTTTTGTTACTTCATAATGTTTGCGCAAGAACGTGGGAGAAGAATATTCGCTCTGTTTGCAACAATACGCACAGTTATACAAAATTACTTTAAAAATAGAATATATTTTATTCAGTCGGCACTACACTCAATCTCCTATACGTAACTGACTTGACAATAAGGGACATTTAAAATTGCAGAGATCAAATAAATAAAGCGTGTAGCCCAAAACACGCATTCAAAAGGTTTTGTACGTGTCAATTACTGGAATTTAAAATGGTATATCGCACGCTTGATTTTGTGATCTATAAATCATAAGAAACAAACTCTTTTCCGCGAATGGGCGTCTTAGACTTAATTAAGTTGTGCTTAAATTGTCGCAACGTATGTAGAATGAAATCCCTCGACTAACTTGGTCTGTTATAACAAACTGTAATCGGAATTCTAAAGTGTATTGTGGGTTGGAACAATGGCTCCGTAATCGTCCACTATTAAGTAGAATTTAACATTTTTTAAAGTTATCTTATTCATAGCAGAATACAGAATTTCAATTGCATTTATTTTCTGCCAACTGCAAAAACGTGTAACGCTACCAAACGATCCCTGTATAAATATGCGTTTTTCCTATTGATTTACAATAAGTTAACATATATTTTATAGGAACTGTCGTTGATAATGTTAATATTACTATTCACTCATTTTTTGAACTAACTTTTACATTTCCTAATTATCAACAAACTAACCTGCTATACACTCAAGCCTTATATTTCCAAACTGCGTGTTTAAACTACTTGATCTAAATAAAATCCAACATATTTAACTGTATTTGGGGCTCATACACTGTTTCAAAGCAAAAGGCCTCTTTTGTGTACTTAGCAAGCAGTCTAATAATTCAGGATATATTGGTAGAAAGAAATTTGTTTATTACGTTAGTTGGCGGCAAATAAGTCAAAGTATTTTTTGTATTATCTCTTAAAGTATCTAAAAAATAAAAGGTATATGACCATTCTGATTTAAATCTGGCTATATGATTTTAAACAGTAAATAATTTCATTGAAATATCAAGTTTGTATTTTCCCATGACAAATATAATGTATGTGTTGTCTGACACTTTTTTACTCACGCCAAATACGCAAGTAATTTTTCAAATATCTCAAATGCAAATGAAAATTACACTAAAAAGTTTCCTTTAATTGGGCTTTTTCTGTAGATGAATAAAAGATATACCACTTAATCGCGTTATGTGTTCAACAATGTGTGCATAGTTAATATATATTCATTAAAGGCTTTATCATTTCATAGATTTATTTGAAAGTTAACGTTGCGCTGGATTATTATGGCAAAGGCCATTAATGCATCTGGTTTACTCAGCACATATATTTGGAAATTTTTCATGTCCTAAGCCTATATACCGGTATTTAATTGTTTTCTGATTTGCTGAGGTAGAAAATCGAAGTAACATATGGGCAAAATAGGTTTTTGGAGTACTTTCCAGCATCATCATAGGAATAACATAGGTTATGCCAATTCATACCGATGTATATCCAGCATCAGTTTCAGTATCAGTTTATCAAGGGAAAGATAAGCGAATGCCTTTGAACTCCCTGTTAAAATATCTTTAAATCTACACGTGAACTCGGAACACAAACTGAATAAAAAATGCACGAGATTAATTTAACTGCTTCAAACCTAATGAACACCATTTTTCATATTCTAAGAGGTGTCAGAAAAGTAACCACAAACATAACTGGCTTGTGGCGGTCAAAGTTAGGTCGCATTTTTTCGTTGTCAGCCCTCCTCATCATTTTGGAACAGAATTCACCAAGCGTTATATTTTTCACTCACTAATAAGGAACGTGACCTGGGTTTTGACCGTCGTAAGACTGGTATGTTTTACTCATCTGGTGGTTGAACTTTGCAAAAAGTAAAGAAACAGTTGGCAATTGTAGTGATTATCTTTTTAAGTACGACATGCACCGCAGATTCACACATTTGGTAGTGTTCCTGGTGGAGGGGCCAAAGGTGCGAAGCATACGTCTAAAGGATTAAGACTGAATGTCTTTAAGTCTGAATTCCGTCGCGAGATAGGCAGCGATGCAGTTCAGCCTTTCGTGTGGTCAGGCAATCATCTTTCATGACAAAATGTAATTTGGTAGTTAGGCGTATATTTGGGCAGATTATTTTAATCAATTGAGTAGATGTTATAATTTCAGAGGTCTAGCTTGCAAAACTGTCCTCTCAGTTAAAGAAATTGAGGAAAATAGGCACGCATTTTGGCTAAATCATGATGAAGTTTATCTTAAAGAAATTTCCTATCATGAGTAATAACAAAACCAAACTTTTTTCTTATATACATTTTGCTGTGAAAACATTCCATAATAACATAAAATAGTGGGATGATAATCCCTTCCAGAACTGGAAAATTGTGTGCGAAAATGATCAAATGGAACTCAAGCCAAGTTTAAGGAATCGCATTTATTTTAAGAAACAAACAAGATTTAGGTTTATTTAAATTATGTTTAGTGTGGAGTTTTTCTGCACAGAATGCAGCAACAAAAATTTTTTTCGAAGAACAATTTTTTTACCGCACAGCTGCCTTTGTAAAAAAGTGAATTGTCCATATTTAACCGCAAAGGTAATCTAACAAATGCCTTATTGAATGTTACTCATGTACAAAATATGGTTTTTTAAAACAAAACGTTCCGCTAAAGCATTATTTAGGAGCAAAGCAGACAGAAGAGTAAGAAGTATTTCAAAAAATGGTCATATTTAACGCCTGTTTTTTTGTATTTTCAAGCTCATCAAGGATCGTTGAATGAATAGTAATCCGCTTTAAAGAAAAAGGCATGTTCTTCTACTTCCAGTCACATTAAGTCGTTTATCTTCTGGTCAATTGAAGAAATTGTCAAAAGAGTCCATTTTTCCTGCGATATTGCCTTATAAAAAGTTTATATACACAACTTTGTCAGCCTAATAGCCAAAAAAGCGCTTTTTTAAAGAACTAACCGATTTAGAAAGTTTTTTAAGTTATCTTTGGAATAAAAATATGCGGTTTCTAGCAGCATGTTGTATACTCAACAATATGGTTTGCTGTTTTGAAGCATTTTCACATATGACTTACATGGCCATCTTCATGGGGACTTATATTTAAAAACTCGTTTTTTTTCAGTAAATGCTGGTAAGTTAAATGTTATATAAAAGGTTTCAATGTTAACATCGAACAGATGCGCAATTTATCAACTTATCGATGAAGCCACTGAAAACGAGCGAAATTATGGCATACTTTATTCCACGAAATTCAATAAAAAGTAATCCAATAATGGTAATACGTACACAATATTTTGACTGAAGACAAGTTCTTTCTATCTAACGAAAGTGGTTGCTTTAGGTTTTATACTTTACAAAATATTTAAATGTGTTGTTCTAATTTACACCTATTTTTGGCCTCTCCAGCAACTGATGATTAACGAGAAATTTTTATTGTTCTTAGCAAACACTTAGTTCTTATTATCAGCCTTTTAAGTGCTTTATACGCTTATGTTCCTCATTATTATTTCTAAGTTTTCGTGAGTCCGTTCTTCCCATTTTGAGAGAAATAATCAAACTTTTTCAAACTTAGGCAAATTCCTTGCAGGACGTACTGTAGCACTTTCCAGCTAGGTTTATTTGGATTGGGACAGCGTTCCTCACCGAACCTGGTCGGTCTGGTAATGTTATGCCAGAGCTGTGACCATGACCACATGCACCGGGTCATGGTGTTGTGGGCGTCAACACAATATCCAATTGTGGTTTGAGCGTGGCGGCGCTACATAGTTTGTAGACGACTGAGTGTTTTGTTGGGGAGATGTGACTGCTCGAAGAGTTATCATACTGCGAGGTATTACGTTTTGTCCGTACCCGACGTAATGATTCGAGCCCTTTGAGCCCAATTCATACAGTTACTATGTTCAATTCTTCTTCGTGTTTTTGTTAAGCGAAACACTAATGTGTCCAGAGTAAACTGTTGTTGTGTTACCTGCTTACCAGTGGTAATCAGTAGGAAACTAGGGATAGATGTCAGCAGCTCTATCGTATAGCGTCATGCTTGCGCGGATGTTTTTTTAACGATTTACGTGGTGTAGTATAACAAAGAAACCATCATACATATAGAAATACGAGCACGTCCAAAAATCAATCCTTCAAGTAGTTCACCAGTTACTGTTTGTCAATCCCCTCAAGAAAATGCTCAATGCCTAAAGTGGCGTGCCTTCGTACACAGTACACATATGTATCGTAAAAAAATGGTGTATAAAAGTGATTTGTTGTGAACAAGAGGAAAAGAGGACAAGACAGTTAAAGCTCTGTCCAAAGCCAATCGTGTGTTTTGGGGTAGCCAACTTCGATAGATTAATATCTTCAACAGTAAACAGTCTAAATTAAAAATGCATAATTGATTGCTCAATGTCAATAACTCATGTGCCCAAATGTGTCCATTAATGAAGACTTGCACATTAACTTTATGTCATAGATCAGGTGACCGAACATTAAGTTCATACCTCTGCCTATCAACACGTAACAATATCATAAAAACGCAAAGCGGTCTCCCATGATTTAATAATAATAGCTTTTAAATAATGACTGTTTATGCGGATAGGCAATAAACCCTTGTTCGAAAACACTAAAAAGTGCCCATCAAACTGAAAGCCTTAACATGAGGCTAACAGTAAATACTGATTGCTGAGGGGAATTAATAGGCCTGCCCAAAAAAAGCTGTTCAGAACCACGAAATTCGAAACATAAACCATACTTCTCTCAAATTAATCTTTATCGGCGGTACAAAACACGAAAAGTTGGTTCTATAAATACCGTTGCTCATTTATCATTTGTTCTTTGGAGGCGGATGAAGCGATGCAGAATGTAGTTTTGGCATAGTTTACGTTCAGATTAGTCCTATTTGTATTGATAAGCCTATATTTCCTTGTTATAAGAAACTTCGGCAGGTATTTTTATACTGGCTTTTGTCAGATTTAAATCAGGATAAAACAAGTGACGAACGCGCATTGGGCTCAGGTAAAATTCACGGCCGTACGATTTTTACTATCAAACACTAATGGGCTACACTTCGATCGATAATATGAGCCTACCAAATTTACTAAACCACGTGGAATACACTCATTATGTTACCGTTATTTTACTAGTCAACGGTATTTTAAGTATCATACGTAGATGTCAACATTGGGTGGCATTTTTTTTCATGAATTTGTGAATTCTTACATTATGCATCATCTGGCTTAGAATTATTTAGGTTCTTTACCTTCCTCTGTGCACTTCAACACATCCATACGACAACTGAATTAACTAGACAAACCCCAGCCGCTGAATCAACCCTCTTTGTTTAGTACATTAGCTCTCCGCCTGCCGTGTTATAACCCTGTGCCCGTGAGTCAACTTCCTTGCCCATCTGCCTCATCATCATTCCTTTTTATGAAACTCAAACGCCCTGTTATTCTACCGTAATTCAAGTTTACTTACTGATATGGAAGAAGCAAATGCAGATAGACATTCTACTTGGTATAATTCAGTAGGCACCAAAACATCATAAATCCTGTGGTGAGTAATATGTGGTGCTTCATTTTAACATGAGCGTGACTCTCAGCAGGCATTATGAACACCTTGTTGAAAAAGGATTTGGCGTTAAACACTGTTTTTATTTTCTCAAAGGACTTCTTTCCTAGAAAGCAGTCGACCTTACCGCAGATTTGGTCATCGAAGGGTTAAACGCTGTAATCAAACAGACATACAACTTGCCGATTGAGGGAAGGGGGCAAACTATAAGGACGTCACTTGGTAAACACATTGATGAACTAAATACTTGTTAAACACATAAAACATATGCTAAACAATAGGTTGACGCTCATTTTGAAGTATGAAGCACAAATAAATTGACACAAAACATTCGCCTCATATGAAATGTATATCATGGTTAATGGCAATAATTGTTGAGGCGGTTGTGGGAACACGCGAGGACAGCGAAGAAGAACGATCTTCGTCTACCGTGGCGACTGGATTTCGTAGCTACGTGCGGTTATGTGGTCATGGAGATTTTTGGCAGAAAACTGGCTGCATATGATGAAAACAGTGCTAACCCTCACCAAAATTGTCCAATTTATGATTAACATCACGACTTTAATACGCAAGCCGACTGTAAGGAAATATCACCATAGTTACCACATTGCCATCAGGCATTACATAACATAGTAGGCATTCCTGTTTGTTAAGGTACGCTGGGTTATCATTTCACATTCGATGTTCAATGATTAGTGGCAAGTACGACTGTGGACGTATTTCCCGTATTGTCTATTTCTGCCAAATATTTAGGCTGAATTCACTGACCTATTTAGCCATTAACTGGCGACAAAAGATTAAAGGCCATTTAGGGATCTGATTCTTACTGACGAGCGCCGGAAAATACGTAAGACTTTCAAATGTTAACTTTAAGTCACTGTGAGCGTTAATTTTAAAACATTATGCAAATAAAATATGCATTTAGCTTGCTCCAGTTTCACCAGGCATTGCATCAAGGACTAAAACGATATGCTTTATTGTATCGATGAATATTTACACATTGGCAATGGGAAAATTCTTTGGAAGCGCTCTTCTGAATTCAATCAGATATTGTTAAACTCCCAGGAGCAATGTGGAGACCCTGGTATACATTTTAAAATCTACTACGCATGGCTCAAATCATTTCTGGACTGGCAGTATTGATCACTCTCCCAATAATTCTCCGACACTTTAGTTCACACACTGTAGCTGCTACATCTACCTGCAACTGATGTTCTATCATTATATTTGCTTCAACACTCAGTCTTATAAACAGTGTGAAAGATGTAAGTATATATGCCGACAGAGTTTGGAGCAACAAATTCCCGATGAATAAAAACAGTGTACACTCCGCAAAAGAGAGGATTTCTTTATCACTCCCGACTTCTCCCCGATAGACTGCACATCATTCGCGAATTCCAGTCTTTCGTTTTTGTAAAGTTAGTCAGGTATAGCTGCACTTTGGCGGCTGTCACAAACTGCTTGAGTAGGCATAGCCCACCAATATCATGCGACAATACGCCGCGGAATCATGCAACTTAAAGAAAGATTGTCCCCTACTGAAACCTTCACAGTTGTCTTGAAAATATGATGCAACAATGGACACTGAAATAACGTTGGAGAAACGAGACACAAATTTCAGAAGCGAATGCAGGAAAACAAAGTGGTGTCCCAGAGTCTGTACACTAACTCGCAGCTTGCAACACATATCGGATAGACTGGCTACAATTACGATATTCAAGAAATAAACACCGAATGCCGAGAAGCTTTGAACGCTCAAATATTGAGGCTGGAGTCATAGTACTCACACGCCTGAGTCTGTGAACAGGCATCTGAATCTCCCTGCGGCATGCAAAGTCCTACGCAATACCATTAGCATAGGACTGTGCACGATGAAACCGAGTCAAGTTTTGCAGACGAAGACGGTTCGTTAACGAAACCACCAGAAGCGGAAGCAGGATAACCGGCGGACGAAACAAAACGCCACCCGCCGTCACGCCAAGCCAAAATCTACGCGCAGGTCCAAACAGTGAGCGGACAAACGTGTTCAGCCCAAGGTTAGTGCGCACAGTCGCAACTATTAACTTGCTTATCGATAAGGATAGTATTTGCTGGGGCACAGACGCTAAACGAACTAAACGTAAGTTCATTATTTTGAAATACTACACAAATAACTTTGGTAACAACCTATTGAATTTCATGTGCAATAGCAAAAGCTGTTGCTTTTCCGTGTTGCTACATACAAGTGAGGTGCCAATTAAATTAAAACTTTTCCACTACCGAGAATTGCAGTTGTCGCCAAGGACCATGCAACGTTCATCATGAAATGTGACCTGGCACTTTTAGGGATTTTATTCATTCAAGTTATTGAATTCGGCGAAAGCCTTTTACTAAATTTAATCATTTTAGTTAGATAAATACATATTAATTTTGAAGAAATTGAGAGAATTCTCATATGAAAGGAATTTCCCATGCTATTATCAAAGAGGCAACTAAACTTTACGTTAATGTTGATGATACTAAAACGATAATCCAAAATTAGTAAAAAAAGGCATTGAAAACAGCCCTTTCAGAGGTGAAAACGTTAATCCAAAGTTGTTCAGAATGAAGTGAAGCCAAGTTAAAGGAACCAAATTGGTTTGCATTAACATTGAACAATTGTATTTACGAAATTATGTTAAGCTATTTTGTGAAGTTTTTTTGCATTTGATGCATTACCATAAGATTTTTTGTTTGAATGCAGCAATGAACCTCACATTTATTTCAGTAAAAACCAAAAGTCTAACTTGTTCTCACGAACCTTAGAAAAGTTATACGTTATTGAACATAATTCGTGAAGAAATATAGTTTTCTAGATAATTTACGTTCCAATTTTACTTTATAAAGAAAAGGAACGGATGAAAAAATAATAAGTATATTATTTAATAATGGCAATGTTGAAGGTTGTTTTTTTTAATTCGCCAGTTTTTAACTGAATGTGGAATTAATCTGCTAAGGGGAAGTTAATCCATTATAAAGAGAAAACAAGGCACTTTCATATTAGTCAAATTGAATCGTTTATGTTCAGGAAACTTAAAAAATTATCAAAAGTATCAAATTGTTTTGTCATATTACGTTGAAAAAAGTTCATATTCGCAGAAGTTTTCCAAACAAATATCTTATCAAAGCAATTTCTAAAAGGTTACCTTTTATGGAAAGTTTTTTATTAATTTTGAGAATAGTAGTTTCAAAACTCCAGTGTGGACAAGATTGACCCTTGCCAATGTCTTTTGCTGTTTTTGATGCATTTCTGCATATCAAAAACGTTGCTCTATTTATAAAAAAACTAATACCCGGAAACACTTTATTTCGGTAGATGCTCCTTATATCGATCTTATTTAAAAGATTTTGGTGTAAACGTCGAACAAATGCAGAATTTAAAAATTTATCAAAGAAGATAGTAAAAATAAAGAAAATTATAACAGACTTTTTTGATGAAATTCAGGTTTGCAATTTAACACAATATATTAATTTATTATTCTAATTTATAGCTCTTTTTGCGTCTCCAAAATTACTGGATTATCGATAATATTTTATTTGCCTTTACAAACACTAAGTTATTCCCATAGTTCTTTTGAGTACCTTAAATGACTGACGCAGTTCAATATTATTTTTAAATTTTAACATTGATATTCAAATTATGATCAAACTTATGCAAAGTTATGTAAATTTCATCGTCTGTGACAACTACTGTACATCTTTCATTTATGTGAATCAGATGGAAGCTATTGTTAGGCATCGGATTGTTTTTTCGTTATAACGATATGCAATCTCTTTGTAACCTGCTATTTGAAGATGTGTGAATTTGCGTTTTACAAAGCGCAGTAAACATTTTATCCTATTATGTTTTCATGCGAAGAATATAGAGCATCGTGAAAAATAACGCATAAAAAAACTCGTATTAATGGACATAAAAACGCATAATAATTTTTGTCCATATAACTTGACTAATATGTTCAGGTTTAGTGGTGAGAGTTTAATTGCCCTTTAAAGTTTTTTGGTATAAATGGCTCTGTAGAAAAGTTGGCATTGCAAATAAAGTTTTAGTTCTCTTTTTATGCATTATCTTTCTAGGGATCTTGCTCCTTATATTAACATTTTCGGACAGGTCTTACTGCCGGTTAGGGAGAGAGTATATTTTTCTTTCGCAAACTGCAACATTGTTAACGATTAAGGTCAGTTAATAAACATTGTGATCTATCTATCTCCACATACAGCCATTCTATCTCATCGATTGTCAAACAACTGATCTAGTTTTGGCCTAAGCATTCATCAGACCTGCTCTGCTGCAATTCTGTAGCATTGTGTCTTTTACCAAATTCATGTCATTTGCGCTTTCTACATGGTGTAAGAGGCAAGCCCTTGCTTTTAACATCTTGCTTGGTGGACACGTAATGCATCGTCGTTCAGTTTGCCAAGAGCACGGAGTATCAAAGGCAATGCTTGTGATTGCTGAAGGAAAAATCTTTCAAAATTGTTAATCATCACTGAGCATGTGATCCACACAAAACCCACGTAGTCACTTATAAACGTGTTGAGGAAAAAATGACCCACCAACAAGCATGAGCACAAGTATCAACGAAGAGCACAGCTGCAGAACCAATTCACGCACATACTTGAACCCATTCTGCAAAATCTTGTGGTAAGGGAAATGCACATTTTTGACTTAAGATACAACAGGAGAGTGTCAGTCATCAGTCCAAACAAACTGTACTTTCTAGTTTACAAATAAAACTATAAAAAATGAGTATCCCCAACATTTTCTGAGAGTCAGTTATCCACTCTCTTAGTTTTGGATTTAGTGCAACATTACGGGATCAAATGTTTCAAATGGCGAAAAACGATGACAATTCCCTTACCTGTCAGCCTAATACACCGGCAGTACGCAGATAGTGTTTGAACCGATCAGTTGTCTGTGATTGGGAGGCGCTTGCCTTTGGTGAACGATCTGCGAAGGTATGTGAAATGCCAGGCATAAATTGATCTCGTCCAAGGCATCAAATCTACGTATTACGACGTTTGAAAGTTATTTGCGATGAGCATATATGTTAAACTCAAATAACATTCAATTTCTTAAATTAGATTGCGCATCAAATCATTAAGATTATGGTGTCAGAAAATTGCAAACAAGGAACACCCATAGCAAAACCTGCATGGATTTCATGCAAGTCGTTGATCGAAAAGCGTAATTCAGTGCATCGAGGTTTATCGCACACATACAAACGTGTGTAACTAGATATGATTAAGAATGCTGTTAATAATAAGCGAAGAGCCCCATTTCGGTTAAAAAGTTGTGTTTCATCCTCAAAATTTCGCCCACATCTTTCTCCTTTTTGAAGCGCCTTCAATACGTGAGTAATTTATTTGGATTGTTTTCCTTGCAGAAAAACGTCAACAGAACCCACGCAGGCAAAAGCAAATAAATGCACGTGACAGGTGGTTATATTCATGCAATTTGCGAAATAAAATACCCAGGCTAGGATGCAGGAGGCTCCATATGAAAAAGGCTCGCCGATCGCTCAGTCTTCAGGCAAGCTTAATTTTATACAAAACGACCCTTCACATTTCTATCGAAAACGTAGTTGCTTAACATATATTCAATTTCAGTTCATCATTGAGAATGCCTTTCAGCCTACGCTCCTTGAAAGCTTAAAAAGGACGGCACGAAAAGGGTATTCGACTGGACGGCAGGGGGATGGGGCAAGTACGCGCATTTTTCGTTACTGGGAGGGCTATTATGGTGTAACTGTCGATTGTACCGTGCAAGCTGAGTGACAACGATGATATAAACCAATAGGTCATTGAAACACTCATTCGGACCGGAATATTAAATATTTATTTATTTTTAATTTAATTTATTGATTTTAAATTATTCCATTTTATATATTTTTTGTATTTTTTTTTATTTTATTTTTATTGAATTTTGTATGGTATGCTGTACACCACTGCGGGTCCTTAGGTGTCAGTATCTGCTGTCGGATGGTCCAATTCGCTAAATGGTCCGCCCCAATACCATAATAGTTCAGATGTCAAGCTGTCGCCTCCAGGACTTTTTTCCTGTAGGGTTTTGGTAGTCGAAATTTCGGATTCACGGCGTTTGGTCGATTCGGCATGGGCTTTCAGCGCTACTCGCGTATGAAGTACCATGAAAAACCGTTAAATAGGAACAGGGAATTGCTGTATTTCGCGTCCGCCTTTTTCCTGTCGTCATCGCTACATTGTGTTTCAATGCGTTGAATTAGAATCCATACACAACTGCGTTTGTGACAACTTGGGTGGTTATATCGACAGGTGTTAAGGCTAAGAAGGTTTAACCCTAACAACTGCGATCTTTCGTGCTAGTGGCTCGTTTCGATGAGGAGAAAAGACAGTGGAAAATACAGATTGTTAGGAATGGTGTATTCTGCAGAAGGATAGGAGAAAAGACGAAAATAGTTTTGACTCGTGGACTAATGCGTGCTTCCCTAGTCGGGTCGTGTCCGTAGTGATGCCTTAAGGCAGACCCCACATTATTGTCAGTGTCTCACGGATTGAGGCCAACGTACTAAATAAAGTCAATCTACTAAAGAGGGAAGCTCATTGGATGGAGGTAAAGCCGCTGTAGATTGAGGCCAGAATGGTGGAGACATGGTGCGCGCATTTGGGTGCGCGTAATTTGCGTCTAGCAGCCGTGGTAGTCGCCGTCTGTTTGCGCATGCCCCAAAACACGCAGGAAGACTGTCGTGCGAGGTCCTATGCTCTGAGTGACCTCGTCTGTGGCGTCAGCAGTTAAAATGCCATCGGAAAAGCAGGCTCACTATAGTTACTTTGGAATTGAAGAATACGTTTGGTGTTTGTTTCCTTACGAAAGACCGTAGTGTTGATGCCGTGTACATCCAGGAAAGGTATTTGGTTGCTATCTTCCTCTTCCATTGTGAAAGGTTCGTCGGGAAATATAGAGCTCATTAAAGCCTTAAAGCTGTGACCGTCGTTTCTTTTGATTCCGACGAATGTTTCATCGACGTATTTGGCCTAGAAGTTTGGACAGTAAGCACGTATACCTAGTCGTTTTAGCCTCTGAGGCTTGCCTTGGCAATTAGCCCAGACAGACGGAAGCTCATCGGTGATCCCTTCTTCTGTTCATGAACCTGGTCGTTAAAGGTGAAGAATGTCCTGAGGCACAATTCCAACAGTTCAAGGATGGCTGTCGTTAAAGTTGCTGGTCATAGTCATCAAATTTTTCGGCGAAAAATTTCATCAATTGTGTTTACCGTGAGGGCAGTAGGAACAGAGGTGTTATAGCCCAGTATTTCTAACCGGATTTATAGGCAGAAGAAGCCAAGAGAGCGGTTCTAATAGCAAAACTTTATTATAGACGGTACAGAGAAAACGGAATGAATCAGTGTGTCCACTACAGCCTATTGTAAGGCGTTGTTCCTCCTAGACGGTTCCTGGCCAATTGCATGCGAGGGGGATTGTGGGATCCACACTGATTCGTGGCACTCCACGCTGCGATACGCTTCTAGAACATTTCCAGTGCACGTGTACGCGGAAGTCACCTGTGCTTGCGGCTCGCGCGGCCGACCTGCGGCCATGACTCAAATGTCATGCACATATCTTCTCTATAGCAAGAGGGAAAAAGGACACCACGTCAAAAGATACCATCATCTCGTCTCAATCTTTTTATAGATGCCTTATGTTCGTCACAAACTGTTCGGATGACTTAACTGTAGATTCTGAGTCTTCGGTGATGAAACGGAACCGCAAGAAGAGCTACTTTGACAGTCTAAACGTCGGAGTGTCACGCAGGCAGACGATGTGGCTGAGGTGCACTCCCGGGCTACGCACTTTTGGCAGAACGTAGAAACAAGCCAACACGGTGTCTACGGCTTTTTCGGACAAAGCCTCCCTCTATTTGCGGGCTCCATACTTCGTCAATTTGTCAATCGCCCTGTTGATGCTGTTCACGTGTTTCTTGAATTCTCCTGCTCCCGAACTCTGGAGGGCACCTTCGTCTCCCAGCAGCTCCTGTAGCTTCACCATGTACTCAGTCTTATCCATGACCACTGTTGAGCGTCCGTTGTTGGCTGGCATGATGACGATATCTTTCATCTTTCGGATTTGCATAAGTTCTCGGCATGCTACCTCGGAGATCGTCATCTAAGGTTTTTGCTGGAGGAGGAAATGTGACACCTGCTGTCGCATGGCATTTTTACTCTCTTCGCGTGCACCAAACCTCTGCAGCGGCGATTCAAATGATACGAAAAATTCAACGGGGCGAGCATCTCTGGTGTTTAACTTAGTGTCGTAGGACAAGACTCCCAACTGTTGTTTGGTGAGAAGACGGAATGAGAGGTAATGGACCAGCACAGCATCAATAGGGTGGACAGAATTGTTGGACATATTCTCGCGAAATTCTGAAGCAGTTGGTTGTCGCGTAGCCGGTGGTGACTATGCGCGTTAATAGTTATCGTTGCTTCTAGCGTCAGTTGCTCGTGTGCGATAAAAGTCAACCGGCAATTAGAAGAAAGCTGCTGTATCTTTCGTTGATATTTATGGATCCGCAGTCTTCTAGGAAGGCACAGTTCAGTTTTGACTGGCAGGCTATAGCGGAGGCATTTTGGCAAAAAATCATCATCAAGCCAATGGTGCAGGAAATTCAGCTGAGCGTTGATGCGTGACTCTCGTTTGGCAAAAATCCACCCTCTGCATGCAGATCAGAGGTCTGCGCCCATAATATGAATAAACAAAGGTGAAGATGCAAGGTACAGAAATATAATTCCGTTCATCATCCCCCATAGCAGATGGAGTAGAAAATAAGGCGCAGTCTTTGACCACATTACAGTTGTGCTGAAGTTTCCGAAATATACTATTTTAAATCATCAGAAGGGTGAGGCATCTGTTCCTGCTTGTCAAGAATCGTAATGACAAGCTATCTGTCTCAGATGGAAGCGATGTCTGACGTAGGGACTCCGAGCATCTTGCTGTCCGCAGATTGGCTGCGACCTCTCCGTTGTGGACGTGAAGGCCACCGAAAGCCCATGCGGAATCAACCAAACACTGAAAACCAAATTTTTGGTTAGCGATCTCCTGCGTGATAAACGTTTCGGAAGTGACAGCTCGACTCCTGAACCCTTTTGGTATTAGGGTAAAACATAAACCGGATTCGACCATCCCACAGCAGATAATGAGACCCAAGGACCCGCTACCGACAACGGAACAATCGGCAGTGAGTTACAGCATACCATGCCGAAATTGCAGGGCAAGGTATGTTGGTGAAACGGGTAAATGCCTCTGTACAAGAGTTTATGAACAACAGCCTGCAGTCAATCACGAGGATAGACTGTCTGAAATGGGAGCAGCATAGTTTCGCTTTTGAAAACGCCAGAGTCATCAGGCGATCCAACGACAAGATGAATAGATTGTTGCTTTAAATGTTGGAATCAGTGGACACAATCTACAGAAATATTTACTTAAATTCAGCCTATCAAACCCTCCGTAAAAAGGCTTCAATCAACTGCGAAGAGGCCGCTGAAAGAAGCGAGCGACTTACAGCTTCGTCAAGAGTAATCACCGCTGCGACAAGGAGGGAATAAATATTTCCGGTCCAAACGACCGAAGAGTGTTGTCTACCAACGGTCAGGCCAGACATGTTACCGAGGTCCGCACGTTCAGCGCCAGCCGGTCCAACCACCCGAGTAAAATGCGAAATATTTATCCGCAATTGAGAAGATGCCATATCAGAACTATAGCAAACGCGTCTTCGACTACGTTTCCACTCGCCCTCACGGCGGCCAAGGTCTGCTACACCGAACCTCCCTTCGTGGATCTATCTCCCCTCTAGTAAATCTATGGTTCTGACGACGGAGCAGCCCCTCCGGACCACGCTGCTCCGACTTTCCCTCTTCGACGCCAAAATTGGGGCCAACGCGGCAAGGCTCCTGATCCAACAAGGGCAAGTAGCTAGCCAACCACCCGAGTATGACTGATATGAGGTAGCAGCCGGCCAAGTGCCCTCGACGCGCACACGGACCTGACAGGGACCACAACAGACGCTACAGGGGACACACGCAGGCGTCCACAGCGGTAAATCATCGATCGAACGGGCACCGCACCTGAAGCGACAGCTGATCCGCCCATCCGGTTCTGAGAGGAGGTCGTACAGCTGTCACCCTACCGGGCTCGCGCACCTAGATGCGACAACGACAGACGGACAGACGACACGTGACACACAAAGGCGCCAGTCATTCACGATGCGGAGGCTGTAGCTAATCCGCAAACAGCACAAAGGTCAGGGCCCCTGCGTCAGAAATCGTTACTAAATGAGACGGCTGGCGCGGCATTACGATTGTCGGCAAGCCGGAACACACGACTCACCACACTGATGATGGCCAATTGTACATTTCCAAAATGTCAGCACAGTAAAAATGGGGTCCAAGACAGCAAATAGGTCACAATTAATTGTTAGTCTTTGCGACATTTCATAAAACTGGTCTACCACACATTGGCATGCTGTTTTGAAACCAAACAAACGGCTTACTTAAATCACGGTAGATTCGATCTACTTTCTATAAGACCACAGTTTTCCGCTAGGAGCAACGCCAATATCTTCGATTCACTTAAAAATGCAATACTGAGCAGCTTCGTGCAACGTGAGATTTATAATAGTGTTGATAAAACTGTGTAAACATGTGATAATTCTGAACGTGCATTTAGATCTACGGAAATTTATTTTACACTTTCTATGTCCTCATACCTTTGCATAGGTTTTGCAATAACCGGAAGGCAGGCAAACTTTACATATGTGCCATTTAACTAAAGACAACTATGCGTTTTGCATGTGTTTTGGAAACCATTATGTGCAATATTTTCGTTTTAAATTCAACCTTATCAACATGCACACATTCCACTGTATCAAACATCAACTAACTGACCTTTTTTTGAAAGAGAAACTTTGCAAACCATAGGAAAACAACTTTATTCGCTTGGTGTTTCCACATCCATCGCAGAGTCCACATGAAATGCAGAAACGGGAAAGGTTAGCGGAAACTGGTGTCGTTGCTGACTTATTTTGTGCATATGACCTTAGCACGTCTGCACAACTGTCCTTCTGGGCACCACATGTTTTTTCGCTTTGCTTGCCAAGAACACGCCCACGTCACCACCAATGTGCGTGCGCACACAAGAAAAGATATATCAAACATTTTTTGCGATTACTGTGAACGTACTTAACACAAATTGCTTGCAGTAGGCAGTGGGAAGGAGTAGGGCCCCCCTGCAACCATAAGCACGCACACCAACGACTACAGTAGAAGACAACTCTGCCACTATTTTATTAAACTGCATAGTCAGAGTAATCTCGCTCAAGTGGTATTAAAACAAAGGTTAAGCTTTACAGCATCAAATAAATTGCTGTTTGGCGGATTACAATGCCCTTAGCATAAGAGGGCGTTTGGCGGGTCTTTTGTAGCTTAGCAGTGAAACCATTGGCTTCCGGTTAAGGCCTTTTCTGATATGCGGGTTTAAATCTCGACGAATGTCTCAAAATTTTTTACAATTGGGCCAACTCAAATAAAGGTAATCTGCCAAACTTCCTAATAATATATCTGATCATTATTCAGATGGAAATATGATTCTTGCTGTTACGGCATGTCCCAATGTGAAATTTCAAACTGTTGTAGATTCTATTCGTTATTAAGCTCGGCCAATTACAGGGTGCAGTTTAAACACTTTCTCAAAATGTATTGACGTCAATAAACCCTGCTGTATACGCTTGTTTCGCAAAAGCGTACTAATTCTGTCCTTGTCGAACTCGGCAAGATAGACAAAAAATGAAATATAACAGTGCGCGCAAATCAATCCGCACATTCGCGTATAATGGCGTATCTCACGATGGCCAACTGTAATGGCAACCAGTATTTATATAGTTTTAATTCTTAATGAAATCTTTAATTATTTTCCTGTCAATATATATTTCCGTGGGTGTACAAAGGCATGTATGGACAGCTTCTGTCTTACATTGGTAGTGAGTAGCAAAGCCAAGCTTCCATAAGGTTAGCTCGTGTCACTCAAAATCGCCGTGGGGGATGCAATGGCATTCGTGGATGTTCTCTGCCCCTCATTGGAAGTGAGCCGAACGACCAAGTCTATGCGAAAATGCGCCATTACAATAGAAAACGTCGATGGGTGGTATAATGGAAAAGTTTAATACACTGTAAAAATATTCTGCGCTGAGTAACAGTGAATGACATAGTGCAACGAAAAACCATGTTGTTTTTGAACAAAGCGTATTTTAGCTCTTATCTAATAATGCCAGGGCTACTACGTTAAAACACCGACTGACCTGCTTGATGCCAATGTTTTCTAGAATCACCTTTTTTGCTGTGCGCAAAAAGAAAAGGTTTAATTGTTGGTGTGTGAGAAATGAAAAGTTGCCCATAGTACAATCCGGTATTTCTTGTAAAACACGGCCGTTATAGATGTGAATGCGTAATTCAAGGTGGTGTGCTGTTGCATCACATGTAGAAAATTACAATATTCAGGAGCAACGTTTTTTTCTGTTAGACTGGGGCATAAATAGGGCTACTGAAGTTCATGCTCAACATTTCAACCTTGATACATTTTAATTTAAGTATGCGTTGCCGATACAGTAAATATTAATGGTGTTTCGTTGAATCACCCATTGCTGTTCGCATGTAGCATTAATTTGCTTATGAAAAGGGGGCTTTCAGAGTGCATGCTTCTCGCCACCATAGCCCACTTATCGACAAGTGCATGCTATTTGATAAAGAACATTGCAAATTTCGGTCCAGAAAGTACTCTTGAATTATAAAACGAACGTTATTGGCTAGCATGACGTTTTCTTGTTTTATATTTTATGCATCTTTTTCCATGTTCGACCGAATAAAAC
This sequence comes from Ligula intestinalis, assembly GCA_036362985.1. Classification (NCBI taxonomy): domain Eukaryota; kingdom Metazoa; phylum Platyhelminthes; class Cestoda; order Diphyllobothriidea; family Diphyllobothriidae; genus Ligula; species Ligula intestinalis. The sequence goes on from JAYGXS010000005.1 coordinate 10,360,788, forward strand.
CCAATCACATCTGCTAACTGAAATCATTTGAAGATGACGTGCTATTGCTAATCTTCCTACTTAATGCATTAAATTCTCGCATGATATACATTAGAACCAGTGATCACACACATCAAATACGTATCGGAAGCTTTCGGCCGCCTTCTCGCACCACTTGGACTTAAAATCACACACAGGCTTGAAGTAAACATAAGGCATCATATCATAAAACCGAAAGATCCCCTTCTACGGCAAAAAACATCGGGAGTTGTCTACAGGATCTGATGCAGTTGCGGACAAATCAAGTACGTCGGAGAAACTGGCAGGCTTCTAAAGACGCGAACTGCCAAACACGCGGCAGCAGTGAGGCGAAATGATGCCGATCCTCAGGTTGCGGCACATTCGACGAGACCCGGCCATACATTCAAATTTTATGAGGCTGAAATTCTCGCAAGAGGTAACAATCAAGTGAGCCGAGAGTTACTTGAGTCCTGGTTCACGGGCCCGCAATCCATCAACAAATACAACGATTTAACCAATCCATATTCGATTTTAAGACTACATTTGGCCAAAGCAAATCGCCATTCGTGGAACAGACGAGCCACCACAGCGTCTTATGCCATTACCGCAAGGCCAGATGGTCATGGCTGACGCGGCAAATCAGAACATGCCCAGGGTATTTATTGATTGTCCTGAACGTTTAAATTTTACGGCGGAACACTTTGCACGCACAAACTGTTTCTGCTACTGTTCTGTGAGTTTGTCGCTGAAGATGAATCCGCGACGAACATCGAAATGCCAGGCAAATAAACATAGTGTCCCAGCGATCAAGTTGACTTCCACTTCTCAATTACTTCCTGGAACTCTCATGCTTGCTTGTATTGGCGATCCTCATGTGACCCTAAAAGGTTCAATCCAATTACCTTTGGTTATCATTACCTGGTGCATGTTTCGGAGGAGATAAGGCTCAGAAGGTCGACCCTTACACCTACGAACTTCCAGGACCAAGGGTCTTTTAGGTAATGAGAGAAGTCTTCGGAACGCCCGATTGTTAGGAATAATGCATTCTGCAGAAAGATAGGAGAATAGAATGGAAATAGTGTTGACTTTCGAATGACCGCAGTCCGGCTGCTAGGGCCTTAATCCCGGAGTAACATGGGCATTAGAAATCGCCGCAGTGTCGGTGCATGCTTTGTTACATTGGCCAATGGCAAAGCCCATGTCTAGAATAGCATGGGCGCGCGACCTTGAGATGGCCGGCTAGCGTGAGCGCGCGGTCACGCTGAGGCGTATGTACGCGTCGGTCAAAGACAGTTAGCGCCTAGCCTCAGGCGGCAGTGGGCTTACAGGAAGGCTCAATGTGTCATGCGTCAGCGGATGGGCTGGGGTTTCAAGTGGCTGCAAAAGGCCAGTAAACATGCATTTCATGTGATTTGACTGAGTTTGCGAGCACTCTGACATCTTCAAAAATCCTTCAATTCCAAAAAAATATTAATTTTCAGGAAACGCCAGCTACTGAGTGCAAAATAGCATAATATCCCACCCGAAACCCATTTTTACTGAAAAAAAATCGGTTGCTTAAATGTCTTCCAAAACGATATGTAAGAGCATGCTGCTTGTGATTATGCTTCAGACGTATAGTTGCCGAAGATTGAAGAGACCTATCTGCTACTACTTTGCTTTTGGTTTAAAGCAGGTAGTATGCGTATCAATATGCTTGTCAATTCTACTTCCACTCCACACCTCACATCTATAAAAGAAGTTTGTTAAAACAAGTATAGATATATATATATGTATGTATATATATATATATATATATATATATCAAGGAAATAATCTCTCAAATTATTAGGTGCATGACATGGAAGTAGGTGGATGGGACATGACTTTTAAGGTCAGACCCTAGAGTTCGATGAACACCTAATAATTTGAGAGATTATTTCCTTGATTATTATCTGGAGGTCATATACTAGAAACCGCATAGAGAACGTTGGGAGCCTACTGAAGAGCTGAACCCCTCGTTGCTGTATCATGCAGTAGCAGAAACATCGGCGAAACATGTGTCTGGGCTTTTAGCTAGTATCTATGCGGAAGTATAGTATAACATCATTGTCATATAGAATTTCACACTACTTGTAGTGCTACTCGTTTGTAGAATGGACATTTCCGTGGTTATTCCGCGGCAGTTGATTGTCTTCGACAAAAATGTTCATCGAACTCTAGGGTCTGACCCTTAAAAGTCATGTCCCATCCACTTACTTCCATGTCATGCACCTAATAATTTGAGAGATTATTTCCTTGAT
>JAYGXS010000005.1:10369816-10397369 GCA_036362985.1 Ligula intestinalis
CACGAACAACTCGTATCTTACGCTACCTGGAGGCAGCATACATAAGGCGGTTTAAACCTGACCTATGTAAACAACTGGAGCATGTGGTGAACCTAATCCTGCCGTGGTAGCACCGGCTCCTTGTTTACCCACCCCCTTCCCAAAAGTTTTGCCTTAAAAGCGTAAGCGTTCACGTTTAGAGCTATTGTAATTTCCATAGATAATGATTGCTCTGGGCGTTTTTACTGTCAATGGAATGCAGGTCAATAATTCCTGTTTCGGCATCTAGACTCAGCAAACCCTTCGAGTATGATTTGTCTGATAAGAAGGAGAACATTATGCAAAAACGAATATACTATCCACGATGCACTTATAAATTGGACTGTGACTAAAAACTTACCAGTCATTGGCCTCCAGCATGATTTGCCAAGAGTGCAAGGGGGGTCTTCGTCAACCGGTGTACTACCAGTAGAGAAGACGGACTTCAAGAGAAAAAGAAGCTAAGCGCGCAACGAAATAGTTAAGAATGGAAAACAAAGTACAAATACGTACATTTGCCTTCTCCAAATGGCAGGAGATCGAATAAAAATCCGAATTTCCTGGCACATTAAGTTCAATTCCTGCAACAATTTTGAAGATCATTAGAAATTAACACGCAATGTGTACTTTAACTATTTTCTACACTTTTACCTGCATTAAGCATTCCCAATTTTCAGAATACGCTCACAAAATGCAGAGGCAATAATGATGTAAAGGGCACAAACTCGTAACCCCAGGACTAAAACGTTCATAGATGAAATACAAAATCTTGATTGAAAATAAGAAGTCAGTGTATCATCGTTAACAGCACAGAAATAGAACTATGTACTCACCTTCGAACGTTTGCAGGTTTTAGTCATGTATGTTTGGTAGTTGGGTAATTATTTATAATTTCCTTTCGTTTTTGGATTATTTCTACCAAGGACGCACGCAACAAGCCAATAACGCATTTTGAAGTGAACGTCAACGGAAGGCGTGGTTTTAATCATGTGATTGTGGAAAACAATGCACTTGTGTGTTTCCATTGCGCTCCATTCTTCAACAAAAAAGGATTCACAGGCCAGAAGGTTCAAAATAATATGGAAAATCATTCACCACGCTTACTCTTCTTCAATAAAAACATAATTATTTCTAATCAAACCAAATTGGTTGGGTTCCACTACAGTCAATTACTTTGGAGATATAGTAACACCACTCATCAAACTCGAAGACATTTTCTAAGCATACACAATTTAAGGGGATTATGGTGGTAAGTTTGCGTGGGATTTGCATAAGCGGGCTAAGTTCTGGGTTCGTCTGTTGACACATGGACTCAATGTGGAAACTTAAAGGACAAACCGCCTTTTGACAGACTGTATTCTGTCTAAATTTCATATCAAACTAAATCTTTAAAATGATACCCTGAGACTCAATCAAATTTACAAGTTAATCTACAAAATAAGTCATCTATTTTCCATAAAAAAATTGATAAAACGTTTAAGATTTATTACGGAGGAAATCTGAAAAGAAGAATGTAATACAAAGCTGGGCTGTCCTTACGCATCCTGGTTAAGAAAGCATTTTTTTGATGATTGCGTTCATTATTTTTTTGATTTCTGAACTCAGATGCAGAATGAACTTAGGGAATTTTCTTGAAAACAAACTCGTATATTTTGTTTGTTTCAAATCCCTTCTAAAATAGTGCAGCATCGATAAGTTCATGTATCTTTCGTGAGATATTCATTTAATCATGCATCTGCATAACTGCTTAAATTTTTGCTTTCATGGATACCGTTTTGTATATCTTTAATTACTCTCCATTGGCTTAAGAGAAATCAACAGTAAATGCTATGAACGTAAGTCACATACGAATACTGAGATTTGGCAGATTTTATCCAATTAAGAAAAACCCGAAGACGTAAATAGTTACTGACAACACTCATAATGTTCCTGAATGCTGTGATAACAACCACCGGCAAATGCCTTCCTGGAAGATCAGCATTCCAAAGAACTGCTCAAAAAAGTACCAAGCCGGTAAACAGATTATTCTCATTCATCATTTAAGCATATGGACATATGTTTGAAACAGGATTTATTTTCTGATGAAATCTGAAGCACTTTATCCCAGGTACAAATTTGAAGATTGCTTAAGTAGCAAAATTTAATGGAACCATTAATTTATCGAGTGCTCATCAGCTGCTAACACTCGCTGCATGAACAAAGTAACGAGTTAGAAATTGCAGAATTGAATTAATACAGAAACATCGATATAAAACATCTAGGTCATTAGAGTTGGCCAAAGGGCAATCAATAAAGTAGGAAATTCAAACACTGTGGGCAGCAAAAAATGGTTTTAAAACATCTAAGGCAAAAACGTCTTTGGCAAAAAGGTGGGAAGGGGGATGTGTAAACAGGGAGCCAGGGCTACCACGGCAGGTTTAGATTCAACAAATGCTCCATTTTTTAACATAGGTCAAGTTTAAACTGCGGTATGTATGCTGCCTCCAGTTATTGTAAGATACGAGTTGTTCATGCCCGAACAAGTTCTTGGAAGGATTTTTTTAGGAGCAACAGAATGACCGATATTCAATAGAACTTCCGTAATGGAAGAATGAAGAACTCTGTTCTGTTTGAATTTCCTACTTTTCTGTTTGAATTACCTACTTTATTGACTGCAACTTGGCCAACTCTAGTGGCCTTGATGTTTTGTATCGATTTGTCTGTATGAATTCAATTCTGTAATTTGTCATTTGTTACTCTGTTTATGCAGCGAGTGGTAGCAGCTGATGGGTGCTCGCGAAATAAATTGTTCCATTAAATTTTGTTATTTGCGCAATCTTCATATTTCTGGAGAAAAGTAATCTGATAGTGCGATGACCAAATGGCGATCACTGTAGGCAATGTTTAAGCACAAACATAGTACTGTGCGAATGACTACTCATATCATTGAACCTTTAAATAAACGATGACAGCGCCAGTGGCTCTAAATTAAAGAGAACAGTATGCATTACAAGTAAGCAGAATTAAATGTAGCACCAACGCTTTCCTTGTTTTATTTGCTAGCAAGTTGCCGGTTTTTGTAAGGTTTAAACTGTAAGTCAAATTACCGTGTTCTAAAAAACCAACTTTCAAAATAGCAATACTTCTGAAAAGGGCTTAAAGCCAATATATTCATCCAAATATTTTGATGCATGCATACCCCTTTCTTGCTATGTGTGCTATCAAACCTAAGCACGGAACCCGAAAACTTTCACCAACATCGGTAAAACTGCACTTACGTTATAACGCGAGCATTCGTTTTTATATACATAGCAATTTTAGCCGATGTTTGAGTCTGTCGTTCTTATGTAAATTTAATAAATTTCAACCTGCATCTCGACAGGTCAAAACTTGTTTAAGGCGCATCAGCACACTCAATTTTTAGAATATTGTAGTTCTAGAAATGTACATTGAAAAAAAAAACAATTCCGAATATAATAGTTCTAGAAGAAGCTCAAGCTTCAACAGACCTCAACGCAAAGGCAATTTCGAGATTGATGAATGTCTCTTCACGCCATAATAAAGCCGTAATTTTAAAATAGATATATGTATGCATTTTAAATTGACTTTTGCTGTAAAGTACTTCATTTTGAAACCAACGTGGGAACTCATAGGCGTAATATTGACAGAATATTAAGCCGTTCAGAATCTACTACACACAATTAATGCAATTACGGCACCGACAATGTATGTGGTTTGTTAATTGGTCTTTGTAAGCTTTAATTTCCAAATATGTGTGCTTGAGCAAGATTAATTTGAGCATCACCTGGCCGGAATATCACTCATAATTTTCATCTTCTTCGTGCGCACCTGACCTCTTACTGGCCAATCATTTAATATATGTCCACTTAGGTCCTTAAAATCCATTCGAATAGCTCGCTGTTTCGTTTTACCCATAATTTTCTGACCACCCCGCTTAAAACTACGAATTGACCAATTCTATCCAAACGGCATTTTGTAGAATAAAATACTCCTTTTCTAATTTAGAGTTGTAAATTTGACTAATTTAACAAACTATTGTCTAGGAACTTTGCAAATATGCGTTCTTTCTGCGCGTTAGCACCAACCAGCTACTTCATAGCTGGCTATTGAGCTATCAATAAACTCGAAAGAAAAGTCTTATACGACAAAGAAATATCATTGAAGAATTTCCTATGCTTGGTATTCTGTGTGCATTTCAGTCACGTGGTGCTTATTCAGGTGGATTCGGTGGGCCCGCTGATCAATTAATAGGCCATTTGGGCCCACAGCCTTTCTGGTATAACGAGGAGCGAATGATAATTATACAAGAGTTAGAGGTAATTTCAAAGGCATTTGCACTTCAATAAAGAGGATATGGTTTCAAAAAGACCGATTTTCGCATCGACTGCCTAACAGTGAAATGAAAATGATTTTAAGGTAATCTGGAATTCATTAATAATCTCTTTTGCCCTGTGCAAAAAAAATCATCGGAAATTTGGTTGGGAAAACAGTTTTAAGAAACGGAAAAGGTTTGAATTTTCAAGCCGAAATGTCCATATGGCACGCCATTAAAGATGACCTTACTTGCGTTAATTCACACTCTTTGTTCTGTCAGAAGTACCCGGACGTGCATTTGGCAACTGTTCCTGAGGCAAAACTAAAACATCTTACGGTTGCTTGTGTCCATGTTCAGAATTTTAAACTAGATAAATCAAGAAACCCATCTAATACCATATATGTATAACATACCTTGCAACATTTTACCGTCAACTACAATTCTCGAGCGATAACAAACAAAAAAGCATCTGCAATGTTTGTAGTAATCGTTGGTTGTAGTCCAGGGAAACATGAGACAATGCTTAACATGGCATACCTGAACTAGCCATGTGTCTGCGAATTGCACACTGGACGTTTGTTACTGCATTCGATCAATTTTCCCCTTTATCTGTTTGTCTTTATATTTTGGAGGATATATACTGTCAAGGTTATGTGTTTAATTATGTGAAAGGACACCTACCTAATCTCCACAAATAACGCTGGTATGAAGAAGGCAAAAACCATTGTAAAATGGCGTGATCTTAATCCAAGCCAGTTTGACTAACAGTGAAAACATATTAGGTGTAACGAAAATGCAAACGATCGTATGGTATAGGGGGTGAATGTGGGAAGACGGAAGAGGGAGTGCACGTACATTCTTTAGCGATTCTTACCAGAGCAATGCAACGTTGATCATGTTATTTAACTCTTAACGAAATGTTGGTTTTATTTGCTTTATTGCAGCGGCATCCGCAACTCACAGGAGGCGCCCAGTCATCGCACAAAGTACAACATTAATTGGAATGCTTGGAACGACGGCGTGACCAGTGTCCACCGGGTGCCTCGTTATCAAACTCTCGGGTAAATTTTTTTTTCAACCTAAGCAACCGTTTCTGCATATGTTAAGCTGTCACATACTCTTGTGTGGGCTCGATTTGTTTTAATGAAGAACAACATATATGCAGGCTAATGTGGCCTGCATAGGTAGAAGGGCTCAATCTTGTCTAATTGGAAAAGCCGTCGTAATGCTTTTGAGCAAATGCAGTTGGTAGCTTGTCCTTATGGGATCCGACGGAAATTTTAAGACTGATATTACAAGTTATCCGATTTGATGCTGAAATAAGAAGTAGTTAATAGGAAAATTCGTGGATATAGCTTGTCACTACAGAATATACACAGTTAATGAGCGCTTACAATTAACTTAGCTAAGCCATCGGCTTTAATCTTCCTACCTTACATTACTAAGTTGTTATCTGGTGAACGGACAATGGGCACAGTCTTGTGATTGAACAAAAGAACTCTGAGTACGTAAGTATAATTTAAATGCCTTTTGAGGATTTCTCATACATGCTTTGCTGAAACCCACGGGGAAGAATAATCCAAAGCATCGGATGACCGTGTTTCCAGAAAGGTGCTTATGAATAAACAAATAATAAATGATAAAAATTTTGCCAGTCTTTTGGTTATAAGTTTACATATTTTATGGGCATACGGAATACCACAAGCACACCAGCAAGCCGTTCCATTACAACTGATTTTACTAATAATGAAGTCACGCCAACATAAACTTGCCTATTGATTAGGGCAGTACTTGGAAACAATTAAAATCAGCCTTAGTTTCCGCGCTACCAAATATTTTTTCTGGATTTAAGGTGAGCTGATTATTTAAAAATTACGAAACAAGCACACTATCTCACTTGACCTGCAGGGATAATTGGCAAACGTGCAAATTTAATTAACCATTCGTTTCCTTAGGATAGGGAGTTTATTGACCAGTATTTAACGTATTTCAATCCCTCGCGGATATTTTCTCAGCTACATTAGCAGAAACGAGAACGTCGTGCAGAGGGTGTTGATGTATTTACAAAAAGTCACCATGCTACTGCACCCCGTATAACAATTAACGGCTCCCTTCCACAAAGAGGCGAATTTCCGAACAGGTGCCATCGGTGGGCAGAAAATATGGCAGTTCTCAAGTTGAGGCTTATTCGATGTTACCTGGGTAAATATTCGCATTTCGTGAAGTTAACATTTCGGCTAGAAAGAAAAAATCACGTAAGCCATCGTGCAGGCTCACTAATGTTTAAAGGAGTGTGACGATCCGCGAAATCTATATTCCGTGCTGAGGCTCAAATTAACCAAGGCAGGTCACCACTTGTCGGTGGCAGAGGACAATGCGTTGTCTTACGCTAGCCTCGGAGATTTCCGAGCAGCCACCACATCCTTGAACAATCTACAGTTTTTGTTTCATGCACAGTTTTTTCGATAAATTGAAGGTGTATCTATGGGCTGTGCATTGCAAAAGATCGGAGTGGACATGTGGACCTCAGTTTACAGAATAAAGTAAATAAATAACCTGAAAACTGCATCCTCATAACGTTTCGAGAATGCATATTTGCTTGAGTTTAAATCCATAAGGGCGGAGCATTTTCCCTTTAGTCCAGAAATGAGGCGCAGGTAAAACCATGATAAGATTGACACACTAGCTGTCTGAGGCGGTAAGTCATTTCATTCAGAGGTCAACTTATCAGAAAACTACCTAGAAAGGGCAAAGCATGCACCTCTCTCTTTTTTTTCTAATTCAACGAAAAAGACCAAAACATCAAAACGAGAACAACCACAAGAATCTGCTCTTCAGAAACAGCGGATAAAAATGTCGGTACCTAAAGAAGGTGTTTCTAGGAAACTGTTAACCGGAAAACTCCAGTGATAAGTATTCCCACTGAAATTGAAGCTCTCCCGAAATGTTATTGTCAAGAACATTATTATGAATAATGCTGGCCTTCAAGGATAACCACTTGTACAATATCATCAAACAAAGTCTTGTATGTACAATTGAATAAATGTACACCGGTTCTCATATTTGCTCAAAAATACAGCAATGATGTTTCCACTTAACAAGTCAAAACCACACTTCCTACGCACGCCATATTACCCTACGTTTATGTCGTTATCTATGCAAAGACAATGGACAAATGCACGAGACTCTTACATCTGATTATATGTCACAGTGGCTGCGTAGGTCGTAAGAAGGATATTAATGACTTCAATAACAAGGCACACAGTTGACACTAGTCATGCGGTTGATCCTAGGCCTGCAATAAATGTAGTATTTCGGGACACAATTGAGTGTCTCCTGCGAGTTTCGGGTGCCGCTGCAATATGGCAAATAAAACCAAAACTTCATTAGCATATGAATCACATTATCAACTTTGCATTTAAATTGTAAGTATCGTAAAGGATGGTAGTGCATTCCCTCTTCCGTCTCCTCTCACACCTTTCCTCCTCCTGGTGACCCTTCACACTTTCATTCGACCTAATATGTTTGCCCTGCTAACCGAACTGCCTTGAATTAGGATCATGCCGTTTTATCATTGCGTTTGTGTCGTTCGAGTTTGCGTAATTTTGTAGAGATTAGGTAGGCGTACTCTCCAAAGGTGGAAACCCTGTCCTACACAGAGTAGCTCCAGTATACACATAGATAACCGGATAAAGAGAGGGACCAGTTAAGCAGGAGAACATGCACTCAGTGTGAAGATTTTGGATGCAACGTCAGTTCAAGCAGGGTATGCGACACACTATCCCAAGATTTAGTTAAAGATTTTGCTGAACCTATTGCATACTGAATCTTTGGATTTGGCTGATTGTTTTTGTAATTTGATATATTCCTGAACGCAAACGTAGGTAGTGGTCAATAAACAACTTTGGGCGCCTATGCATTGATGGTGGTATCGCGTACCTTATATACGGCTTGTTGCAGTAAGTCTCTTTTCTGTTTACACAAATCTGCGTTTATGAACCAAGGCATGGTAAGTGTGAAAGCCAAAAAAAGTAGATTTGTGTTTGTATTTTTCAATAAAACATCATCGACAGTTAAGCGTTAGCATATTTTGACAGGAACAACCATTAATTGTAGATGCTTGCTTTTTTAAACACGTTTGTGTACCGTTGACCATTGCAGCTGATCATACGCCGAAGTGTCAGAGTACGTTGAAAAATTAGATGTGTTTATCTGTTCTACCATCAAATTCGATGCACTGATCTAAGTGCACCAAGATGTTGGTAGACAAGCTGACAATAACATGGGCGGTTAAAGTGATTGCAGACGTTGGTAGCGCCAACGGCACTCTTCATCTTCATAATGGGTCAAGAAGACCAGACTGGATACAGCGCTGGCCGCTTTCTGTAATGCAAGCCAGAAAACTTCCCATAACGTTAATACCTCAATAATCCTAGTTGATGAAAACAGATAAGAAAATGCGACATTAATAAAATTGGTTACTCAGCCCTTGTTATAAACCTAATAAAAAACAGCAGCCCCAATGACGTGCTTAAAATCGCAATTATTATTATCTCCACAAAAGTCTTAAAGCGCTATTAAGTGACGCAAGTAAATTATTGTATGCCTTTATAATAGAGACTGCTCGCGGCACGGAGGAATGGATAACTGAGGAACAAGAACTGGGCGCAACACAGCTGTCTGACGTCGACCTACGTTTTCACACATTCCAAGGCTATATGAACTACGAAAATTGCACGAGCGAGGGGTGAATTCACGACAATGAGGAATTGACCGCATCAAAAATGTGCCCAGTGTTTTACTCCACGAATTAAACTAACCAGAAACTACCTTTGTGTGCAGTCTACCGAAGATAACTTCTGGATTGTAGACGAGCTGATGAATAAATATTTACGCAATATGCAAATGATATCACTAAGCGTGGAATAGCTGTTCATTTGGCAGGTCACTAGATATAACCATCAACAATATGTTTTAATATGTGCCTAATACTCATCTAGAATCAGGTCAAGCACAGAAACTTCTGCAGCTATGCACGCAGAATATACTGTTCCTGTTTCACGGACGATTGGTTTGGCAGATCGATGGGTAGGTATGATGAGTGCATAAGGGCCAGATTAAGCTGGCTTCTGTATTTCAAATTTTGAAAGGAAATAAGTCAAAAGCCTACGAAGGCTGCATTCTAGAGAGAGGGCGTTTTCTACCCTCACCTTCCAGAAAACCCACGAATTTTGAATATCTGTGATATAAAAACCATGAGTGCTTCAAATATATTTTTACACCACACAGCCTTTATAGATTAGAAGACATTATATTAGATTCGTTGCAATTGTTAATGAACAGAATTTATTTCATACACTTCACACAACAATACGTAGCTTCTGTCATAGATAATGTTTTCTCATAAAGTCATCTACCTGTACGATCTCGGGGCTGAAATTTACTTGAAAAGCCCTCTACTAAGACAGAAATCAACAAAAAATCGCAAAAAGTCGCATTAAATATAAGGATATATCCTCAGATGAAAGTCAAAGTTTGATATAGCTGAAATTTACTGTGCAAGCAATTACCGTGTTTGTGTTAACAGACCTATTAATTTGAAACTTAGCACGAAAACGACGGTATATTCGCGAAACCACTTTGTTGATGTCAGACGGAAAGAATGTTTAAAGAGGAATATAGTTCAGAGGCTGACTGAAACCTGCACCCATGGCGCTTTTCGGCAAGCAGATGTCACCTTGATGTAATTAGCCAAGTGCACTTTGCCTGCTGACTTTAACGCGGAAGCTGCAAGTACATATGAGTAAGCATTGCTGGCAAACCGATTCAGGTTCAGATAATCTGTGTCATAAATATCTAAAGACTAGCGATCGAATTAGCCAGTTCGTTTATGCTTTTGCTTATATCTGAAAGATTTATCTTGAACTTACTTGCGCAGCACCGCCGTGAGAACCTGAAAGCTGCCGTAATGAAGGTGAATTGCGGCTCAAAACTGCTTGCGCTGCGGGATTCCGCACCTCACCCCGACCAGATATGAAAAGAAAGCTGGTAAGCTCACATTCCCAGGTGTTATGCTTTTTGGAAACATCAGATGTATCGCTAATTACTCAGTATTTATGCATTTCTCGGAAAAAAATTATGTAGTTCCAGTAATACGCTTGCACAGTTGCGTCGCTATAAGGTAATATTAGAAGGTATAGTAGAACTACCACGGCGTCGATTATTGGACTGATCCTCTTGCAAATTAGGGAGCGACATCGATACCGAAACGACGTTAGCGCCAAACACTAAGACCGAAGTCAGAAGATTCTCTGGTCACATTTCCTACTGAAGGAAGTTCAGTTAATACTCTATTTTATCTTGCAGCCACCATGTGGCAGCAAGCTCACCAAGAGGGCACGTATTAGTAGAACTATGAGCGAGGTTTATATTTTGGACGTCCTCTGCTGTATTTTATATTAAAATATATTATTATTTCTTTAAGCATGCATTAGTACTTGTATAAGTAGTCTAAATATATGCATTTTTCTGCTACCAGTATTAAGTTTGTCCTCTTGGACCTAACGCAATCGAATAAAACACAGTCTTTTGGCGGATATATGTGGGCGCGCGGAAACCAATACAAGCCCTGATGTGCCCCGGGGCTCCAAACCACCGCTGGGAAAGCACGACCCCTTCCAAGATCCGGTGGCCAGTAGAGGCAAAGCAGCGATGAACAATTACAACTGGTGTCCCTATCCACTCCGCAGGCTAAATTAGTGGCTTGCCTGCCTCCGATATCATACATATTTAGTATTCATAAATAATTGACATAACACAGCCAGAACGAACGGCCCAAGTGTATTTTTCTCATTAAAATATAACTTTGTGCAATTAGGCAGAGGTTAATACACTACGTGACATAACTCATGCGACTTGCTACTATGACACTTTGTGTATCATTTATGTATTAATTGCAGATTGGCTACAAGAAGTCCATGCTTTTGGCGCAATCAAACTTTGTCAGATATCAAAGAACTGCTATTTTCTATGATATATGACCGAAACAAACCTTTTTCCGATCTTTTGCTATTCAAAACCCACAGTTGTTAAATTATTCCCTTCCGGAATTAGTGAGAACCACTTAGAAGGAAATGCAAGTAATCACCATTCTTTCAAAAACGATGCATCCAGTTATTTAAAAACAATTTGTTTGCCAATTTTTCACTTTAAATGAGCGAAGATTTGGGTCTGTCAACTTCACTGTGCCGATGCACAAGGAAATTGACCGGTACTATATGCGAAGCCTGTAATGCAGTACAAAAAACAGCTATTGGGGAATTCACGATAGGAAGTTAATTGAATACACAAAACTATTTTCTTCTATTTTTATTTATTGGCAACGGTTAACTACTTGTTTATATTTTTTGGAATGTGAGGAATCCAATAAAATGGTAGGATTCCTAGACGGGCTTTTATTACTTGTTACGCTATCTTTTCTCTTTAAATGTGCTTAAGGTTATTCATTTTTCATGTTTGCCTTACGCACTTTACTGCTTTTACGCGGGTGCTTATCAATCTTTAGTAAGGAATCATGTTCAACCTGCACGCATTTCCACCTTATTGAAGTTAGATCTGCAGCGTGTGTGCGCCTGAATAAGCTTTGGTAGAAAAACTAACTCACGCGATGCCAAGTAGCCGAAAGAATGGTGGTTCAAAGAAATTGCATCAGAACCTTCTGCCAAGTAGTGATCGAATCTACGGGGCTGTACCCGCTTAGGCTTTTATCTCATGGTTGCCTTGATCGAATGCAACCCACACTCGAGCGCTACACATGAGCTGCGCATGTGCCAATGCCTGGGAGTTTACTTCTAGTGTGACGTGTAATGCACCACTACATACCTTACCAAGGTGACGTGTGCGTCGTAACCGAGGGGGCTACTTGCAAGAGGGAAAATTCACCAAAACCTTTTCACATTAACTGAGCACGTGCTCAGTACAAATCTCGCGACACTGGGCACAAGTCAGGGCGATACACCCATCTACAGGCATATGTACACGCATCATGCGTGAGTACTTATTCGTTTACAACATATATTGTTTTATCCTTCACAGATTCTACTTGGCAGATAATGTGAGAAGGTACGCACAAATGTTAACCTTTGAATACTGCAGCTATTGGCATTAATCAGTTGCTTAAACCTAACTAGTTTTCGTATAAACTGCAAGGCAGGCATCCTAAAAATGTAATTTCAAGAAACTGTATGCTTTGGGAAAATGAAAAAGGTTTATTGAGCAAATATTCAAACCACGATCTCAAGATCGTCGTCAAACATGTTTTCTGTATCAAGACCATTCATAAACACTTCTGACTAAAAGGTGATGCCCCTTCACGGTCAATTTGTGCTCGTGAATGCGTGTGGAGACAGATTTTTCTCTTTGGCCAAAATACAAGTTATCACATGCTCCGCATTGGAATTTTTATATGATATCCTTCTCATTGAGGTATCGACACTGATATTTAGGGAGCAACAGCTGGGTGCCTAAAGTGAGCATAGTTTTGTACACCACTTTTATTTGTTGTTGAAGAAATTTGCTATCGACACGTACATACACCAAAGTTATATAAGATAGGATTCGCCGTGTATTTTTTTTTGTGGGCGTGAATGGAACTATATGGTTCCTTTTTGCTGGTAGTTTTTGTTTCATGCATAGTTGTACAACGTCTTTGGGGAAACAAGTGTGTGTATGTTAGATGCCGCTTTAAGGTGGCGGAAAACATATCTGGCTTCAAGTCGGGACCTGGTAAAATTGCAAAGGGCTTCCACTGGTGATGATGATCGATTCATTGGTCGAGTATGCAGAACGTTTTCTTCTGTGGTATAGTTTGTATATAAATTAGAAGCTACTTAAAAATGCTTTATCAGTTACACCACATAATTCTGCCCTATGGGAATTGAATTTATTGGTAGTTATACGGTTGGGGCATCACACGGGGTATAATGTCATGTGCTGATATATGACAAATAAAAATAGACAGTAGTCAAAACATTGTTAATAACAGGTTTAAATTAGAAAATACCCATAATAATTGGCAATTCAGCTAGCTTGCAAGCAGCCAGATAATCCTACTAAGAGTAGACTCACGATGCCCTGGTAAGAAAATGTGCGACATAGAAGCAGGCAGATTGGGCAAAGCACACCGTTTGGGGAGAACTGCAACTGTATTACATTAGGTGGCGAGAAAAAACGAATTTATTTAGATTTGATAAACAGTTGTAGTCATACTAATATAAAAGGTAATTTTTTATCGACAGGGTTGCTTTATTTTGGTTTACGGAATTGTGAAGAACCTCCCACCGACGACGTGGGCTTTTTCACAATTGGGTCAACTAGAAAAAAAAATAACGAAATGTTCGGTGTATGACAGATTATAACCAGGCAATGGCTTGCGATAGGTGTATTGCTGGATAGATACTGTATAATGCTTATCAGTAGTCACTGCAGGCTAATTAATGAAACAAATACGGAAAGAATGGAAGCCTAACGCAAGAAAAATTCAAACCGTGCATTGTTATATGCATGAAAAGTCTTTGATACGTAACTTAAGGAACCGTCTAATGTATGTTATCATGCAAGTTGATAATTTATTGAGACCCCTTAAAGTCAGGAATTGGCCACCGTTTAGTAAAAATATAACGGGAAGCGTAGGTAAATAAACCGATCAAGGACATCTATTTGCCTTCTGAGTGCGAATACTTGTCAGTAAGAACTTCAAATTTCTGTTTAGAGAATGCAATTGAATATGCCAAAATGAGCAACCGAACGGGCTTAATGATTCTGTACCGTTTAGTTTTTAATCCAAATCAACGCGAAGGTCACTAAACGTTTTCGTGTAGGTGGTGTAGAGGAGACTGTGACTAACAGAATTAGTAAAGCCTTTTTTTATTTCTGTAAAAAAAACTATTTCCTGTCACTAGAGATTATTGTTGGAGGTATAATGGTATATTTGGATATTCTTTGTGCTACACGTTGGACGAGAAAGACCTACGAGGCAGTAAAATGAAGTCAAGTGTCATTCATGATTGCAAATGCCGGTATACAGTTAAAGGAAGCTGTAGAATTCAGTAGGCTTGTGGTGAGTAACATAACACATGTCAGGTTGCAACAGCAAAATTTGGTTACAACTGCAAAGTACGTAGTTATTTATGAGAAGAGTCCGACAGTTGGTTTCAGCAATGTGCACCACAAACTCCAGCAGGCTCAAGTCCGACACTGTGACTGGCAAGGGGTTAAAGTGAAAGCAGACTTGCGCAGAATCTACCTCAATCTCTCACTACTGCGTAATGCTATCGATTTGTTTTAGTATGACAGCCACAGTTCTGATTTTTGTCAGACGTGAAAATAGGCATAGTTAATGGCATGCATGTCCCAAAAATCATATTCAATAAGTTCAAATTCTTATGAGTTCGATTTCTTTGGGTATGTGGGCATAGGTAGATAACTATCGTCTGGCGAAAGTCTCATATCGGCCGATCCAACAAAATGATGACCAGATTAGTGCTTAAAAATTGGACATTGTGGGCACAATTAACAGAAATATTGATTTATATCCAGCATAACATGCGTTATGTACAAGTGTCCGACCAACATCGATCAGGCTGACGATGCTAGCGAATGCCATGCAGCTTCGTCAACAGTGGTCACCTCTGCGACAGGAGAGAACTAATCGTGGCTCAAGCGACCGACCGACCCACCGATGAGCCAAAACATGTAAGCGTGGTTTGCACTTTGAGCGCCAAAGGGTTCAGGCATCCGAGTATGGGAGAATATCCGATATCAACCGGTCAAGTGCACACAAGACGCACACAGACCTGATAGTGACAACAAAATATGGGCAGGTGACAAGGGACACACGCGGGCGTCCACAGAGGACTGCTCCCCTCGCGCACGAGCGAGGTGAATCAGCAAACCGCCGACGAGCCCGGATAATCAAATGGGCACCCTTCATGGAACCACAGATGTTTCGCGCATCCAGTTCTGAGGGAAGGTCGCATAGATGGCCCCTACCGTGCCAGTGGACCCAGCTGCATCACCGACAGCTGGATAGGCGCCAGATGACACACAATAGAGCCAGCCATTTACAACGGAGTGGACGCAACAAATTCGCGGACAGCATGAAAGTGGAGCTCGTGCGTCATGCATCGCTGCAGTAAAAGGTATCGGGCGTTCCATTAAAATTCTAGGCAAGCAGGCGCACAAAACTCACCATTCCGATGATGGAAAATAGGACATTGCCGAAAAATCAACATATATGCATATATTGCAGATTAAACGGAGAACGTGTGTCCCGGCCACAAATGAGGAGAAGAGGCGATGACGGGAAAAATGGGTATAATATCCGGACATTTCAAAAGCGAAGAGGCTTGCATCGTCGGAGTTTGGTTGTTTTACACGCCTCACAGTCTTTTACAGGTGTAAACAGGACATCTCATCAACTGTCGTGACCTGCAAAAGTCATCAAGTCAGGGGTACCCTGCCGCCCCCCATCATCTTATTACGTGACAGGCCAACCTTTGTGTTATCAAAGTAGTTGCACCAGTGACTTTCGTTGCTCACCAAGGATTCGCCAAGGGTAGTGAAGTCGGCTCAAGAGTCCTTCACGCGCATTCAGCATCTTGTGGCAGAGGCAGATGAGGGGATGGTGTCATTCGATGTGATGTCATTATTTACCTGCATCACACATACACTGGCTATCAACACTATCGACGCCCTCTTCATGAAAATATGACGAGGCCGAGAAGCAAGCCAAACGAGGGCACAGCATCGAGCTCCTCGAACTGTGTCTTAAGACATTTTTCACCTTCAGTGGCCAAGGGTGCGAGCAGAAGTAGGAGACACTTATGCGCTCCCCTCTGTCTGGACACATTTCCGAAGCAGTCCTGGAGAGGCTTGCACAGCTTGTATTCAGATAGGATGCCCGAAGTGCTGGGCTCGATACGTCAATAAAACATTCGTAATGCTAATGCGGAGCCTCTTGCAAGCTTTCAAGGCATAATTGAACTCGATATTTCCCGATATTCAGTTCACCATAGAAAATGTAGTCAACAATCAGTTGTCCTTCCTTGACGTCCAAGTAACAAAACTTTCACACTGGAAGATGAGAACAATGGTTTACCGTAAGACAACCAACATCAGGCGCATTCTTCACTTTCAAAGCAACCACCCTGTTAGGCACACACGCAGCTGTGTCATAACCCTCGTCCGACGTGTTCAAACACACTGCAGCGACAACAGTGTCAAGCAGGAGGAGATGAAGAAGTTATATGCCAGCGCTTATCCGAAGTCTTACATCCGCAAGTGCCTCAAGAAGCCTCACATTGACCAGTCGAGGAAAGAAAAGCCAAAATTCTGGCTCGCCATTCCCTACGTGATAAAGGTTTCAGAGATGACTGCATTAATCCCAGAACACCTTGGGATTGGAGTTGCGCATAGACCAGATTTTAAAATCAGACAACAAATCTTGAAGCCCGAAGACCCGTAGCCCCCACCTGAGCAATCAGCCGAAGTCTACAGTATACCACGCAAAAACTGCGAGGGGGGTTATCTTAGAAAAACGGGCAAAAGCCTGGGCACAAGTTTGCATGAACATCAACTTGCAGTCAATCGCATAGACGAGTTTTCTTAAGGCTATAGTCATGCTAAGCAGCTCAAGCAAGAATTTTCCTTTGAGAAAGCGAAGTTGATCGGTAGGGCCAATGAGTAAATGGCCAGGCTAGTGCTGGAATGTTGGTGCTCAACTGGCACACTCAACAGAGCTATCGACCTGAACCTTGACTACCAGGCGCTTAGCACAAGGCTCGCTTTGCGAAGGAGCTCGCAACGCAAACCCTCAATGACCGTCACAGAGTTACAAAGGTGACATGATGAAGAAAGGGATTCAAAAAAGCAAAGGGAGACCAGAATGGCCATTTCTGGCTTATTAGCCATCTTCAGCCAGTCATACCCAATGTCGAGGGTTGTCACCCCCGAGATTGGAACGCGGGACCTTTGGTCATTGTGTTCGGGGCACTGCCACTAGTCCATGGGTCCCCTGCTTTGTCGGTTGTGATCCGGAATATGATGAATGAATGCAGGTGTTTCACTGGTCTAATCAAGGAACAATTAACTTCCGCTTCGCCAAGGAGCTCGCAATGCAAAACCTAATGACTGTCACACAGTGACTAAGTTGAGATGATGAAGTGGAATTGTAAATTTTCAAGCTCGTGACACGTGCTCTTCCTCAGACGAAAGAAATTAGAGTGAGTGAGAAGGATTACAGTAGAACAGTTTAAGCGACCAGGTACAGCTAGACCAATGGCGTGTGAAATGGGTCATTGTTTGCACATGAGCGTGTTTGTGGGCGGTTTGCGGATGGGAGGGGGAGGGGGAGGGATAGGGTGGATGTGATGGTGAGGCTGCGTGTTTGTTGGCGCGTGCAGTTGGATGGGGGAGGGCAGTTGGTGGGTCAGTGGATTTGGATGCGATAAGGTCAGCGTTCATCGGTGTGCAAGTAGGACGGGTAACAGTAAGTTTGGATCTCAAGCCACCGTATTGCTCGTTCAAATCAACGTGCCGGTTGATACTGCCCGCCATAGAGTACCAAGCCTCGATAAATTCTCGCGCTCGTCTTGTGTTGGCCATGGCGATGATTTATGTGTCCTCCCAACTAAATCGATAATCGTACTGGATTGTGTGAGCGAAGACAAGGGATGGCAAACGCGTCATCTACATAGCGGAGCCACAATTTTGGTAGAGCCTTTGAAAAAGCTTCCTTCTCTAATGGCTGCAAAACTAATTCCGCCAATTGTCCAGCTATAGCTGAGATCGAAAAAAAGAACGTCCTAAAACTACTTAATCTCTGCCTGAAAAACTACTGTCAATTAGACAATAAGTTCTACGAACAGGAGAAGGGAACCCCTATGGGCTCACCTATATCTGCACTTTTAGCAGAATAAGTTTTGCGGCGATTTGAGAAAGAGGTTTTCAAAGCCTTAAACCCACATTGTGGCTCCGCTATTTAGATGACAAGTTTGTCATGATAAAGAACAACGATTTCTAATTGCTACACCAGAAACTGAATGAGGTCTTCCCCTCCATATAGTTTACTCGTGAAAGCGCAGTAGGAGACACACTGCCTTTCCTCGATGTTAGAATAAAAAAACTGAAAGATTAAAGTCTATCCATAAGCGTCTACAGGAAAGGATCCAACGCGGATATTATCCTAAATTATGGTAGCAACCATCCCGCTACTCAAAAAGAAGCTGCGTGCAAACTCTGTTTCATCGGGCTTATTGCTATTGTAACAGCGACGATCTCCTCAAGAACAAAATCACTTACCTGTATCGCTCGTTTCGTTAAGAACTGCCTCAGGCGTCGAAAACAACCGCAAGTCCGTTTCCCTAGTGGAGACATTGCGACGCAAAAATTATATTCCCTTCCTTGTATGCAGAGGACTTCCGCAGTAATCTGCAGACAGTTACCTCCCTTTGATATTAACATCGGGTACAAACCAGCATCATCATTGCGCGCAGCGCTATCACGTATAAAGGATCCTATAGCAAAAGACCAACAATCCAAAGCGGTTAATCTCATACCATGCGCAATATGCTCTTGCACGTATGTTTGCCACACAAGTCGACTACTGGGTACCTATATCAGGGAACAAAAATCAGCTGTCGATCGTATGGATAACCTTTTCAGTCGTCGTCTCACACATAATCCAGTACGCCATCGATTTAGTTGGGATGACACAGAAATCATCACCATGACCAACACAAGACGAGCGCGCGAATTTCTCGAGGCTTGGTACTCTACGGCCGGAAGTCTCAACCGGCACGTCGATTTGAACGAGCAATACGGTGGCTTGAGATCCAAACTTACCGTAACCTGTCCTATTTCCACACCGAAGACCGCTGACCTTATCGCATCCACATCCACCTACCCACCACCCGCCCGGCTTTGAAAACCTCCTTCTCAATTCGCTGCAAACTAATTCTGCTCAAAGTCCAGATATAGGTGAGCCCATAGGGGTTCCCTTCTCCTGTTCGTAGAACTTATTGTCTAATTGACAGTTGTTCTTCAGGCAGAGATTTTGTAGTTTTAGGACGTACTTTTGTTCGATCTCACCTATAGCTGGACAACTGGCAGAATTAGTTTTGCAGCCATTAGAGAAGGAAGCTTTTTCAAAGGCTCTACCAAAATTGTGGCTCCGCTATGTAGATGACGCGTTTGCCATCCCTCGTCTTCTCACACATAATCCAGTACGCCATCGATTTAGTTGGGATAACACAGAAATCATCACCATGCCCAACACAAGACGAGCGCGCGAATTTCTCGAGACTTGGTACTCTAGGTCGGGCAGTCTCAACCGGCACGTCAATTTGAACGAGCAATACGGTGGCTTGAGGTCCAAACTTACCGTAACCCGTCCTATTTGCACACCGAGGAACGCTGACCTTATCGCGTCCACGTCCACTGACCCACCACACGCCTTCCCCCTTCCAACAGCACGCGGGACACTAACTCGCAGCCCCACTGTCACCTCCACCGACCCACATTCCACCCTCTCCATCCCATCCGCAAGTCACCCACAAACACGCTCATGTGCAAACAATGACCCATTTCACACGCCATTGGTCTAGCTGTAGCTGGTCGCTTAATTTGTTCTACTGTAATCATTCTCACTAACTCTAATTTCTTTCGTCTGAGGAAGAGCACTTGTCACGAGCTTGAAAATTTACAATTCCACTTCATCATCTCAACTTAGTCACTGTGTGACAGTCATTAGGTTTTGCATTGCGAGCTCCTTGGCGAAGCGGAAGTTAATTGTTCCTTGATTAGATCAGTGAAACACCTGCATTCATTCATTCATTCATGCATTCATTCATTCATTCATGCATTCGTTCATTCATTCCGGATCACAACTGACAAAGCAGGGGACCTATGGACTAGTGGCAGTGCCCCGAACAAAATGACTGGAGGTCTGGTAGGTGCTAACCCTCGAGATTGGGTATGACTGGCTGATGACGGCTAATAAGCGAGCAATATCCATTCCGGTGTCCCTTTTCTATGTCGGATCCACCTCATATTTATATATGGCGTTCATTATTTCCGAAAGATAAAATGGAATAAGAGGAGGTGGGTTCTTGGACCAAACTGTATTTGAAGTGACGTTCCCAAAGCCTTCTCACTTCCATCCTCAGGGTTGTGTGGTAGTTGGGACTGGTGGTCTTGAGTTAGTCCGCCTTGCTGCCTGCCTCAAATTATGTGCATGTCAGATATACGAACCTTGACCTGCCCGTTCGTTGCCGACCTCATTTCCTCTGTCGGAGGTTGGCTGCTGGTGGGCTGGCGTGACCTTCGTCCCTCTGCAGTCAGCGTAGTTTTTGGCGAGTCAATGTGCATGCTGGCTTCCTCCACATCGCCCGGCTGATAAATCATATGTTCCTGTTCACTTGGGTTGTTCTTTGCCTCGTGTTTGCGACGGTGAGACAGCGGTTAATGTTAGTCGATAGAAGCAAACATGCCAGTCCCTGGGCATAAATGAGAAGAAAGATCGATCTAGGGAACCATAATTGTAATATCCTAACGTTTCAAAAACAGACAAGTTTCCGTCGTCGGAGGTAAGTGTTGTACCGCGCCTCACAGTACTTATAGGTAGGTGACAAACAGAGTTCATGAGGGTTGTGAGTTTTGCGGGAGGCGGGGTAGGGGGATGTGGTCTGTGGCAGTTAGGGCCCAGGGCGGTTAGTGACAGGTGATAGCCGCCCTTCGGGTGTTTGTTCTTAGCCCGTTTGCAGCTGCACTCTGTCCAGCAGTCAGTCCAGGATACATGGGGGCAGGGGGAGGGGGGCTTATCAATGCGTACTACTGCCTGCGGGTGACGGTGGTGACTTTGGGGTCCGTCCTTCCAGTGTTTTTCTTCGTGCGGTGGAGCTGTTAGCCGCCCCCGCATTTTTATCAGCTGTTGCCACAGGTTGGTGTTCTTGTTCAGACGTGTACAGTATCCTTCCCGACCTTAGCTTTCTCCCTAGTCTGAGACTCTATCCTGCGCCAAAGCGTTCGTCTGGTTTCGCTTTTTCAGGCTGAGTAAATGAGCTGGTTATGACTAGGTGAGCCTTTTCGTTAAGTCCGGGTGCTGGTGCGGCTCTGAGTGTGTCCACCACAGCCTGATTAATGTTGGACCCGTGCTCACGTTTGCGTTCGGTGGGCTTGGTAGGCTGTGGGGAGCGCCACACAACGGTTGATGGAGGTTATCCCCGTGTGCCACGATCCGATTGTTTCTCTGACCACGTGGTCATTTCCTCGGCCCAAAATGTCTACATTTTGAAAGGCGAACGTGTGTCCGTCGTCTACAAAATGTTCTGCCACCAAAGAGTGTGGCTCCATCCTATTCACTGCCCTTCTGTGCTCGGCCATTCGGGTCTGCAACCGTTTGCCTGTCTCTCCAACGTAGTCGGCCACACAGGAGTTACATTTTATTCGGTTGATGACGTTTGCGGTTTCGTCTCGTGGCAGTGGTGCCTATGGTCTCATGACCACTTGTCGTATCGTTGATTCTGTTCGGTGGGCGATGAAGATCCCCAGTTGCTTTAAGAGGCGAGAGACCACTTCCGAGATGTTGTCGATGTACGGCAGCGCGCGCCATAGTCTTGGCTGTTTGGTCGCCGGAACCCAGTTTTCTTGGGACTGCCTGCTGCGTTCCATGAAATTTCAAGTGTAACCGTTCGACAGGAAGATGTCTTGACAATCATGTGCTTCCGAAGAGCTTATCTTACAGGCCACCGGTTAGCACAAGTCTGGCGAGACAATGGGTGACAGACCAGGGCAGGCGAATGATTCGGGCAATCCTCCAGGACTGTCATCTGCGACTGCGCAAGTACAATAGAGTTTTGAGTCAATCGTTTACACAGTGCAGCGATCTAATTGGTGAGAACGAAGTCATGTAACTGCGACAGGTGAGCAACAAACGGGCCAGAGATCTCTGGACGACATGAGATTTTGAGCTGGGCGAGAAGCTTAAAACACTATCCCACTTACAACAGGAGGAGATCAAAGTCCTGGTGCACAATATGTCCTCCAAGCAACTGACTTCTGCAAAACTAAAAGTTCTCAGCCATGAAGCTTGTTTCAACATCACAGATGCCGACCCGGTCAATCTTGTTGCCGCGGTCGAATCGATTCTCACCGACCAAAATCAACGGTACGACAACTGGTCATGAGACCTAAGGCACCACTGCCACGACACGAAACCGCAAACGTCCTCTACCGCATAAAATGTAACTCCTTTGT
The DNA here is from genome assembly GCA_036362985.1 of Ligula intestinalis. Lineage (NCBI taxonomy): Eukaryota > Metazoa > Platyhelminthes > Cestoda > Diphyllobothriidea > Diphyllobothriidae > Ligula > Ligula intestinalis. The sequence continues at coordinate 10,392,462 of JAYGXS010000005.1, forward strand.
GGCCGAATACGTTGGAGAGACATGCAAACGTTTGCAGACCCGAATCGTGGAACTTATTAGGCACATGACATGGAAGTCGGTGGACGGGACATGACTTTTAATGGTCGTACTCCATATTTCGATGACCATTGTCGTTGGGGGATCTACTGACAAGCCGACTGCCTCATTGCTACATCATGCAGTAGCAGAAACATCGGCGAAACACGTGTCTGGGCTTTTAGCTAGTATCTACGCGGAAGTATGGTTTAACATCATTGTCATATAGAATTCACACTACTTGTAGTACTACTCGGTTTAAGAATGGACATTTCCGTGGTTATTTCACGGTAGTTGAGTGTCTTCGACAAAAATGTTCATCGAAATCTAAGGTCTGACCCTTAAAAGTCATGTCTCCTCCACCTGCTTTCATGTCATGCACCTAATAATGTCCGCGATTATTTCCGCAGGTGAGCATTACGTCCATTTGTTGCAAAACCATGGAAAAAGCATAAAGAAGGCGTTGATGCAGTTCCTCTAGCAGGATCACCTCCCTTACGATGCCTAACATGGTTTTCGCAGTGGTAGGTCCTGTCGCATGAACCTGCTATTCTCACTTGTTAGCTGGACCAAAGCACGTGACGAGGGAAAAATAGTGCATGCGATCTACATTGACTGCAAAAAGGCATTTGACACCGTCCCACATCAACGCCTGCTGCATAAGCCGCGCAGCGCAGGCATTTGCGGGATCATCTTCCTATGGATTCAGAACTTTTTAACAGGAAAGTCACAAAGAGTTCAAGTCCGTCTCCATCAGTCATCGGCTCTACCTGTGGTGAGCGGCGTCCCATAAGGCTCAATTTTAGGTCTCATATTATTCCTCGTTTTCATCAAGGACTGAGTTAGGGACCTAGACTGTGATGTCACCTTGTTGGCCGATGACATCACATCATGGAAAATCGTTCAAAATACGGCAGACGAAAACCATCTGCAAGCCAACTTGAACACATTGGAAAACTGATCAAAGGTTTGCCTACTGCCTTTCAATGTTAGTAAATGCAACTTTCTTCAAGTCGGAAGTTGTAGAGCATCCAGCGCAAAGGTCTATTCTTTAAATTGTACACTGATGCAACAAGTTGAGAGTCAGAAGGAATTGGGTGTGTAGATTATTTCTTCATTCAAACCAACGCTAAACTGTTCGAAGGCAGAGAAGTCAGCCAGATATACAGTACAGCTGATAAGACGAGCCTTTGTGGAGTTTGAAAAAGCCAGCTTTTCCAAATCTTTGGAAGCTTCGTTCTACCACACCTGGAATTCGCTATTCAGGCATGAAAACCTTGGACTGTCAAAGATGCACCGTCTTAGAGAAGGTCCAGAGGCAAGCGACAAAAATGGTCAAAGGTCTAGGACCATTGCCCTTTGAAAGCAGACTGTCAATCCTCGACCTATTTCCCCTTTCCTACAGACAACTCCGTGGGGACCACATGCAAACCTTCCGTATTATAAATAACCTGGATTATTGCTTCCATCTCGATGATTTCTTTGCCTTGACTAACACGTCAACTTTGCGCGGGCAGCCCTTTAACACTTTGACTGCGACGTGCGCCATATGTGGCACATGCAGTGAAGTCCCAAACTGCAACGTGCGACGTCTAGGCCTAAAGTAATTGAGGTTTAAAAAACGTCACCACAGGGGGTAAACATACTATTTTGAGAGTCGCAGTCAAAGTGTTAAACTGCGCCTTTGTAAAGCAAGAATCGACGGACGAAAATATTTCCTTACCAACAGAGTAACTGCAGCGTGGAACGCCCTTCCTGAAGAGGTTGTCATCTCCACTTATCATAATTCATTTAAGAGTAGACTGGACATGCATCAAGCACAAACGCAGTCATGTAAAAACTACTGCATCACATTATACAGAATCACACAATATTTCCGAATGTATAAGAATGTTCGCAATCCAGGTACTTACAATATATTTATCACATAGACTACATCAAATTATACTACTCATTATTTGCAAGTAGCCATATTTTTCTGTCATATTACTTTAATATTTGACTCTGGTGTCGTCCCGGAACATTTAATTGACATTGATTATAAATTTTTTGTTGTATCTATTTATTCCCTATTATCTTGCTACCAACAGGTTTATCATAGGCGTTCGCCTATCTTTCCCTACATAAACTGAACTAAATTGTATTGGTGCTGAAGTTTCGAAAGCATGCTTGTTTCCATCAGCATAGAGGTAAGTTGATTGTTCCTGCTTACCTTGATTTGTTTTTTTTTGCTGACTGTCTGATATTATAGGGTGTGTTACGTGCGCACCCTGGTCGGCCTGCTGGATGCTGATGAGGTTTGGCCTGTCGAACCGACCCTGGTCATTCCGTTGGTCGTAGATTGGCCTCTGCCTTTCCGTGGGCGACTGCAGGCAACCTTGCGTGATCCCTGTCACCTGCTCCGCTGTTGTAGACCCCAGTGGATATGTCTGCATATCGCGTGCGGGCTCGTCTCGAACGGGAGTCGTGGCATTGGTGTGATAATTGCAATTGATCCGGTCCGCATTGTTCGTAGGTTGGGCCCGGCCGACGTTATGTCGCGTTCACACCTTCCCTTGAGATGCAAATTGGGGTTGCTATGGAAGATTGTCTGATTCACAAACGTTACGTACATTAAATCCTTGGTTCCTGTGATCACCTTGCCTTCGCATATATATATATATATATATATATATCAAGGAAATAATCTCTCAAATTATTAGGTGCATGACATGGAAGTAGGTGGATGGGACATGACTTTTAAGGGTCAGACCCTAGAGTTCGATGAACATTTTTGTCGAAGACAATCAACTGCCGCGGAATAACCACAAAAATGTCCATTCTACAAACGAGTAGCACTACAAAGTATGGTATAACATCATTGTCATATATATATATATATATATGAGAAGAAGAGGCGATCTCGGGAATAATGGGTATAATATCCTGACGTTTCGAAAGCGTACAGGCTTGCATCGTCGGAGGTTGGTGTTTGTACACGCCTCACAGTCTTTTATAGGTGTTACCACTGACTTCTCGTTCGCTCTCCGTCTATTGGCGCTAGATCCCCTGCGGGGGCGGGGCTGGAGCTCCGTCGTCGTCCTGCTGACCAGGGTTTCTCGCCGTCACCTCGTCGGAGGGGGAGGGCAGTGTTCGCCTGCCAGCTGTCATTGCTCGCGTCTGCATCGATCGCATCGGTGCCGCATGTCCTGCTGGCTTCCCCCGTTGGCACTTTCCCGTGTTCGTCTCGCCGTCGGAATATCGAACCCCGCCATCAGTGTTTATGCAGAGACCGTTGTCATGTGCAACTGCGTTCAAGCCCGACAGGAGGTCTTGTTGATTCACGTTGCCTGCGGCGTCGCTGACGGCTGCATTGGTATATATATCAGTAAGTGGGGTATGACAGCATCTGACCACCAAATGAACTTTGTTTAGTTCGGAAGCCTATTCGATCGGTGTTCGCACATTCCTGAGTATATATATATATATATATCCCGCTCCCCATCCCCCAAAGAAGATGAAGAAGAAAAGGCGCCTTCATGGACCACACTGTATTGGTGCTGACGTTTCCTGCGTAACTGCCGACGAAAACCCACCCGACAGCGGCCGAACGACGAAAAACCGAAGTTTTGGCTCGCGATCCCCTATGTAAGGAATGTTTCGGAAGCGACAGCTCGAATCCTGAATCCTTTTGGAATTGGGATTGCCCACAAACCGGATTCGACTATTCGACAGCAGATAATGCGACCCAAAGACCCGCTGCCGACAACGGAACAATCAGCAGTGGTCTACAGCATACCTTGTCAAAATTGCAGTGCAAGGTATATTGGTGAAACGGGAAAACGCCTCTGTACAAGACTACACGAGCACCAGCTGGCAGTCGATCGCGAGGACAGACTGTCACTGGTATATGGCCACATGAAACGGGAGAAGCACAAATTCGCTTTCGAAAACGCCGAAGTCATCGGCCGATCCAATGACAAAATGGCCAGACTGGTGCTCGAAAGTTGGTCCTCCGTAGACACAATCAATAGAAATATTGACTTAAATCCGGCCTATCAGGCCCTGCGTACCAGACTTCAATCGATCCAGCCGAGGCCCACCACGCCAATGAGCGATTTACAGCTTCATCAATGCAGCCACGACTGCAGCAGGGGGCAAGAGTTAACCGCAGTTCGCACGATCGGCATGAATCATCAACCCACCGACGAGCCCAAACATGTGAGCCGGGTTCGCGCTTTGAATGCCAACCAGTCCAGCCACCTGAGTATGGAAGGAGAGCCGATAGTAGCCGGCCAAGTGCACACAATACGCACACAGACCTGATGACGACAACAACAGACGTACAGGCGACGGGGGATGTAGAAGGACGGGCAGAGAGGGCTCTTCGCCGCGCACACAACCGGGATGACTCACCTACCCACCGACGGACACCAGACCCAGAACGAGGGCTGATCCGCGCATCCGGCTCAGAGGGGAGGTCGGGCGATGGTCACACTACCGGGCCGGTTAACGTAGACGCGTTAACGACAAACGGACAGGCAACAGATGACACACACGGGCGCCAGCCACCCACAATGGAGGTGCCGCAGCCAATCCACGGACAGCACGAAGTTCAGCGCTCGTGCGTCAGCCATCGCTACAACACCAGATGGTCTGCGCGGCATTCCAACCCTCAGCAAGCAGGAACACACAACCCACCACTCTGATGATGGAAAATAGTGTATTTCCGAAACGTCAGCACCAATACAGTGTGGTCCATGAAGGCGCCTTTTCTTCTTCATCTTCTTTGGGGGATGGGGAGCGGGATAATTTATCTGGACCTCGTATCTTTTGTCATGTTAATATATATATATATATATATATATATATATATATATATATATGTATATA
>JAYGXS010000005.1:10402369-10416605 GCA_036362985.1 Ligula intestinalis
ATATATATGTATATATATATATATATATATATATATACATATATATATTGGCATATATAAAGATACGAGGTCCTGATAAATTATCCCGATTATCATCCCCCAAAGAAAGCGAAGAAGAAAACAAGGTGCTTTCGTGGACTACACTGTAATTGTGCTGACGTTTCGTCAATACACTATTTTCCATCATCAGAGTGGTGAGTTTTGTGTTCCTGCTTGCCGAGAGTTGGAATGCCGCACAGCCCATCTGGTGGTGTAGCAATGGCTGATGCACGAGCGCTGAACTTCGGGCTGTCCGTGGATTGGCTACGGTACCTCCATTGTGGGTGGCTGGCTCCCGTGTATGTCATCCGTTGCATTTCCATGTGTCATTAACGCGTCTAAGTTAACCGGCGCGGTAGTGTGACCACTGCCCGACCTCTCCTCTGAGCCAAATGCGCAGATCAGCCCTCGTTCCAGGTCTGGAGTCCGTCGGTGGGTAGGTGAGTCATCCTGGTCGTGCACGCGGTGAATGACATTCTGTGCCCTTCCTCGAGTGCTCCCCATCGCCTGACCGTGTGTTGTTGTTGCCATCATCGTGTGCACTAGGCCGGCTACTTTCGTCTCTCCTTCTATACTTGGGTGGCTGGACCAGTTGGCATTCAAAGTGCGGTCCTGGCTCACATGTTTGGGCTCGTCGGTGGATTGATGACTCATGCCGGCCGTTTGAGTCGCGATTAGTTCTCCTCTCCTGCCGCGTCGGTGACCACTGTTGACGAAGTTGCAAGTCACTCGCTAGCGCTGGCGGCCTTGTCGGGGCTGAGTGAATTCTTGTCCAAATTGCCTGATAGGCTGGATTTAAATCAACATTTCTGTTGATTGTAACCACAAATGCCCAACTTTCAAGCATGCATCTGGTCATCTTCTCGTCTCTAACGCAATGACCGACGGTCCCGGCTTCAAATCTTGGGGATAGCCAACCCTCGAGATTGAGTATGACTGGCTGATGACAGGTTATAAGCAAGAAATTGCCATTTTGTTCTCCCCTTTTCTTTGTCGGATCCACTTCTTCATCATGTCACCTTTGTCACTATGTAACAGTCATTGAGGGTTAACGTTGCGAGCGCCTTGGCAAAGCGTAACTTAATTGTTCCTTGACTAGATCGGTGAAACACCTGCATTCATTCATATTTATAGATTAATATATGGATTGGATCCGACAAAGACAAGGGAGACCGGAATGGGCATTTCTGGCTTTTAAGCCGTTATCAGCCGGTCATACCTTATCTCAGGGGTCGGAACCCCCGAGATTCGAACCCGGGACTTTTGATCATTGGGTTTACCACCCTACCTTGGCACCACGGGCTCGTTGCTTTGTCAGTTGTGATCCGGGATATAATTGAACAAAGGTACTCATCTGGTCTATCTGATTATGGCACATACTTGTCCCGAAAGTGCTTTGAGGCTCGTACTTGAGCGATATCAGGCTTGTCACTAAGCGACCGCGAAATATGATAAAGTGGATCCGACAAAGACAAGGGAGACCAAAATGGCCATTTCTGACTTGTTAGCCATCATCAGCCTGTCATACCCAATCTCAAGGGTCGGAATCCCCAAGATTCGAAACTAGGACCTTTGTCATTGGGATTACAACCTAACCTCGGCACAAGTAATGGCCATTCCGGTCCGTCTTATCAGAGAGGATAAGGCGATCTCGGGAACCATTGTTTATCGTCCTGACGTTTCGAAAGGGTACAGGCTTCCGTCTTCAAAGATGGTAGTTGTACCGCGCCTCTCAGTATTGATAGCTTCTGGCAGTCATAGTCAATAGGGGGGTTTAACCAATACAGAGGAGTAGGACAGGAGAGGGTTGGACGTAATGTTGAATCATCGGGCCCTGTGAAGCGTAATAGCCTCAGTCAAGGCGTCTCCCATCAACTTCCGGTGTTAACGCTTGTGCAGTTGTCATTGACCAAAGCTTTCTTCTCTAGCCGGGAGACCTGCTGACGCTCCTACGTCCATCAGGTTTCACACTTGTAGGCTGACAGGATGAGCTGACTGAGCTGATGATTGTCACTTCCTGCTGTCGCTGAGCTATGCATGTGCCATCAACGGCTCGCGCGTATGCAGATTCGCGTTCCATCTATGGTTTCGTTTGCTCTTGTCTTCATTGAGATGTGTTCGAAGAGCTTGGTAGGCCGGGGTAAGTGAAACCCAAAGGTTTATTGAATATTTACCCGTGTGCCAGGCCTCAATTTTTTCCCTGAACACTCGGTCATTTCCTTGACTCAGAATTGTAGCATTCTGGAAGGAGAATTTGTGTACGAAATTCGTGCAGAGTTCAGCCACCAACGATAGATGTTCCATCCTGTTTCCTGCCCTGTTTTGTTCTGTCATCCGCGTCTGCAGTCGCTTCCCCGTATCTCCGACACAGTCGACTGCATACGAATCACATTTGACCCAGTAAACGACGTTGGCGGTTTCACCTCGGGGCAGGAGCTCCTTCGGCCGCATGACCAGATGTCGTATTGTCGCCTCTGGTCGGTGGGCGATGCCGACATCCAAGGGTTTCAGTAGACAGAGACTGCATCCGTAACCCCATCAGTGTAAGACAACGCTCGCCATACTTTTGGTTAGGCGGCTGGTGGGCTTAAGTTAGTTCTGAAGTCTGGTTTATGTGCAAATATTTGGGTTTCAGATATATTTTGGGCTCATGAACGACCGAAAACGATTAATTGCCAATGAGACTTTCCAACATGTAGAATTATATGCAGCTCTCTGTTCAGTTAAAATTGTTGTGGCGATGGTGCTAGGTGACGCCTCTCTAAACCTTATTGTCTACGTAGAGATGTATCATATACATTTTTACGCACCTGCTGAAAAGCTGTCAGCTTTACAAATGGTATTAACGAAATGCGAGTAGCTCATTTTTATAAATATAACTCCGTTCCATAGATCGTGTATTTTTCTTTCGAACTAATACAGTCAAAAGACAACAGGGGACAACAGCTAAAATGACCTTACTTTGAGGATGGTTTGCGGAGTATTATTTAACCTAGTGCATGAAGAATTCAGCGTGGAGTTTAATATCAGTAGTTTTCTTGGGCAGCTTCATTGTACGCCTACGGAGAAGGGGCGACACATGCCAATGAAACATGTACTCAAACCACATTCATTGTTTTAAGCGTTGTTTTATCTTGTCAACAAATATGAACCTCAACTTTATAAACAGGGAATGCATTTTGGCATTCAAGAATTTCAACATAACATATTTTTTCTGAAATTTTATCAGCATTTTTCATGCGATGATCCACTCTCTGCTGATTAAGTTTTTTTATTTCGCGAGCCAAGGCCGCGAATCCCGTATTCCATATCGTGCATGTCGTCAAAAGAAGGCCTTGTACACTTTTCTCAATAGATTTTTGTCGATCAAAAAAACGCATTATTTAAAAGGGTCGCAGTTATCCCATGGGGTTGTTTGATTTTTGGCACTTCGCAATGGTGGTTTCATATTGCTCCATACGCAAATGCCGAAACATATGAGACACATCGTCGATCACATCTGTAGTCAGCAAGTATTATTTTGCACACCTTTTTGGCCGCTCAGGCGTCTGATGACCTGTCAGAGATAAAAATCGTCAGGGAAATGAGCTTACTGCAGTTCATGTTCATAAGGATGTACCTAGCATATAGAACGTAAAATAAAGCCTTCAAAAAACCACTTACGACGTTTACCCTTTTACAATTTATCCGCTTCGATGAAAGCGCATCGTCTACGACCGACCAAAAATGCCCTAAGTTAGTATGGCATATGTTTTACTGATGCCAAGGACGCTCATTTTATATGAAAAAACGTTGATAGAGTACACTTTCAGGGGCTGGACGGAAATCCATGTACATCACTTAGAAACCTTCTTCTAAAGTTCATGTTACCGGCAATCTTAAAACTTATGCTGAGCCTTCTGTAAGACGTAATATCCATCAAAAGTGGTACTATACAAGGACTTCCATTTCTGTATGAGAGGCAAGTGAAGCGTATATGCCTAAAATTAGGTGCAGTAGCCGTGTTGCCCCATGCATAAGAAAGATCGATGTTGACCGACTTGGACTGCAAAGGCCAGTCTGCTGCCCTTATTGGCACTTTGAAGAGGAAATAAAAGGCCACAATAACTCGGTCAACATTTCTGCGTTTTAACCTACCTGTGGCAGGCAACTGTAATGATTCAATGTATTTTCCGGCATACGGCAGGTAAGGACCCATTGCCTGTAGGAAGACGTTTCACTACGTTACTTCACAAATATATGATATGCACTCACAGTTAACCCGTGTAAATAAGGCGGTCTATGACATTATTTTCAACGCAATTGCTTGCTAGCAAAAGCATTGATATGGGCTGATAAGTCGCTTTATAAACTGGCCTAGGAACATTGCCCTATGAAAGGACACTGTCCATTCTCGACCTATTTTCCCTTTCCTACAGACAAATCCGAAGGTACCTCATATTAACCTTCCGTATCATGAAAAACCTGCATTGTTGTTTCGTTCCTGGTGATTTCTTTGCCCAGACTAACACGCCAACTTTGCTCGGGCCTTCCATTAAACCACGCCTGGGCAAAGCAAGGATCGACGGAGGAATATCTTTCGTTACCAACAGAGTAGTTTCAGCGTGGAACCCTCTTCTAGAAGAGGTAGTCCTCTCCACTTGTGTAAATGCATTTAAGAGTAGACTGGACATGTATCAAGCGCAAACGAAATGAAGGTAAAAACTTGTTCACCAGATAACAATGAATCACTTTAAAATGAATCAAATTGCTTATCAAATACACTGCATCAAATTATACCACTCGAGATTTGCAAAAAGCCATATATTTTTATGTCATTTTATGTGAAGATTGTTTTCCCGGAACATGTAACTGTCGTACATATTACATTTTTCTTTGTATCAACTTATTTCATATCATCCTGTTACCAACAGGGAGTTCAAAGGCATTCGCCTATTTTTTCCTCAATTAACTGATACTGATACATGGTTCTTCGCATTCTCATGAGACAGGTCGGTTGTTAGTTTGAAGACAACAGCAAAATTTACTCAAAAATTGACCAGTTAACAGAAGAGGTCTTGTAAATTGTAGTTTGTGATCTTTCAGGAGGCTAATCGATTAACTGGTTGTACTAACAAAGGGTGTTCTTTAGTAAATACAGGTTATGTGCCGCAAACAATGCTACCTTTAAGAATAGACAGATTTTACAACTAGGATTGAAAGAAGACAGACAGTCTGGTAAGGATTGGCTGAAACCGCAATACGCAAGCGCTGGTCTGTTATTATGTGCCATTTTTACCTTTTTCTGACATCAGTTTTACTCATTTTGCAGCAAACTGCGTCTTTTCATAGTTCCTTGTCGAATAAGTGGTTGTCCTTGGTAACTGCTGAAATAAGATTTCATCTGCCAATATCATTTCACTAGCCGCTGGAAAGAAACCAACTCTTTTCGATTTGCCCCTAGGCACACAGGCAGCTAGGGTGACTCAGCTTCAGCTGATGGCCTGTAGTAGTCGTTCCTTGTTTTTCAATTAATAAAACTAACGGTTAAACAGAGGACATAAATACCTTTCACTGATAAAAATGCGACTTAATGTGAATGGGATTTTGTTAATTGTACTGCCAATGCGGATTTTATGATCAACAAGCCATAGAAGACGGCCAAGTGAGCCTCTCAAAAGTAAACAAGGAGGGCACTCCTCTTTGACCCATCGTGTCCCTGAAAGGCACTCCAACGTACGGACTGGCAAAGTAGCTGTTTCAGTGTTCCAAATTTCATAATGCTGATTTCGTGACCACAGTCCACTCATCAACACAGTTCTTGGAGAAACTTATAGGGGTAAGTCTCCTGCCAAGTAATATCATGGTTTCTTTCGATGTCACGTTCCTTTTAAAGTCTACCCCTCAGGGTCTGGCAGTCGAGACCGTTGACATATTCCTAAGAAGCAAAAACGATGAGACGGAGAATCGCCCAAATCTTACAGCTCCTGAAGTTGTGCCTGAGGAAGTACTTCACGTTCGATAAAACAATCTACGCGCAGGTGAAGGGGACACCAATGACTTCACTGATTTGGGGTTTGATAGCCGAGGTGGTCTTACAGTGGCTGGATTTGCTGGTCTTTCAGCACCATAGACCGTAGTTCTGGGCGCGGTATGTGGAGGATGCCTGCGTCGTCGGCGAACGTGATCAGGCGCTCACTTTCAAGTAGTTTCAATCGCATATTCCCGGATATGCAATTTATAATGGAGGGGAAGAGAACAACCAACTGGGCTACATTTACGTTCTCGTCTGCTGCAACGTTTGTGGTGGCTTAAAGACCAAAATATTTTCTTGAACAATTTCATCAATAATGCTGACGGCGACTCCAGTAGGAATGGAGGTGAATAAAGATCCCACGTGATACGAAATCAATAACTCGTCTGAATCGATTTCTATATGTTTGATGTCATAATGCATTTTTGATGATTCACCGGCGTTACGCAGTTTCTCTTTGCAATTTTATGTGATGAGCGGACTTCGTTTAGGACAATTTTCGGATTTTTTTTAAACATCAAAGTGCATCTCCATCTCTTATCCTTTGCTTGTATTTTTCTTTATTTGCTTGCGGTTGAACAAACAATAACTACGTATATCAGCTCTAAATTATCTCCGCACTTGCCAAAAATCATATTTTAAAAATCGTCAGTAGTTATCCCATATGTTATGACTCTAATTATCAGCCCTTTTACCGACACTAGCTCAAACGACTGCTTGATTTTGAAGATTCTGCCACCTATTGTCCAATAATCGAGCTGACGTCTTATGCTTATTGACCTGTTTCGTATGCCTTTGCTGTCTGAATGTATGCCCCATCAGTTCTAGACACTTATTTCAGGACTTCGTATTGACCTTTTTAATAGATGACTTGACACAGGCAACATCACAGCACCAGAGAGTGTTCCAAATAATTCAGCAAGCGCCTAAATGTGCGTTTTATCAATTTCATCGTGTTGAAAGGGACATTTTAAATAAAAATGCAGACATTTTATTTTGCAACTGTAGGACAGATTTGAGAGTCTTCGGTGAATTTCTGAAATCGTTGAAGTTCTCATAACGTCAGCTACGCGATACGGGCTTTCCTGAACTTCTGGCTGATATCCTTAAATGAGGTATAAACTGAACTCAGGTGCAATTTGCCATCACCCGGCACACAAAATCAATGATAAAATGGCATGCTACCTAAGTATCCACTTTTTACGGTACATATGTTTTGTTAGCCTATTTCGTCTTGCAACACGAATTCGAGCTGTCGTGTATTTATGATGTATTCCAATTTATATGAAGGTGCTTTATGTATATTTTGGAAGATTGATACCTAACAGAACGACTCAGGCTTTATCTAAGTTTTCAGTCGGGTAGCATTGGTCATCAGTTCTGCCTACGAACGCAAGGTCCTACAATTTCGCTTTGAACTAATTAGCCCTCAGCGAATAGTTATGCGCAAACCCAAGTGCTGCGTGGCTTAAAGACGCTCCGCAGCTCCAGAGTGAGTCTTGGGCAAAACATGACGATTGATTTCTGTATCTCTTTCCAAAACGTAACATTAGTTACCGTACGTTGGTGAGAAAACCCGCAATGAACCAAAAAATTCAATTCCAGCATTAAGATAGTCTTATTTCCTTAGCAACAGCTACATCTAAAATAAACACAGTTTCTTGAAGTGAACTCGCAATACACACAGCCCAGAATCCATTTAAATATCAACGTTTGTTTTCTGAAGTCAGCACACATCGGATAGGTAGAAAGCGTGAAGTGTAAACTATGGGTCACTAATAAAAGCACTGCAAGTTTCGGTTATGTGATATGACCAAGCCGCTAGACCAGGGTTGTGCAAAACTTCGCCAGGACTTGATCCTTCTACCCAAATTTCATACTCTCTACTGAGATTACTTTTCCGACTCAAGTTTAGTAGTAGGTTATCCGTTTGAAAGATGCGCTTTTGCTCAAACCAAATACCATTTACTTTAAATCCAAGTGATTCAATTTTTAAAGCCGGCCTTCCTCGTTCGAAGTAATTTAGGGCCAGATAGCAGGTCCTGTAAAATACTGGACAGTCAAGTCGAGTGGTCTTGGCGTTCGTGGCTCTTGCCTGCGGATCTTGCTCTAGAAGCAACTTGGGGAAACCACTTCAGTGGAATACCGCAAGCTCTCAGAATCGTGGATTTCGCTGGTCACAGTCCAAAGGCAGCCTCGTTTCTAGTTTAAAACTTACTCTTAAACCACGAAAATGCGCAAGACATAACATAGTTTCCCGTTTTATGAACATTGCATTTAGAAATTCTGGAGACGAGAAATTCACTATCAGTAAGAATAAAAAAATTTAATCTTTCCGTTATTCGAATACGTAACATAAGTACTACCTTAATAGAGAAAAAAACTTTTCCTCAGTACACTATACTTTTCGCTTATGCGCCATTTAGAAACGGAACTGACATAAGGATAATAATTGTACAACTTCTTTATTTTATATCTAGACAGGTTTTTCTGCAACTGCTAGCTTAGAACAGAGCCTGGAAGCAATCCGAAAGGGCAGAAAATAACGCAATATAAGAGATAAATGAATTGTTTTACTCCCGGTCAGATTGAAGCATTTAACCTATTTTAAAATCTGGCAGAAATCTTAATTTTTACGTGGCCATTAGCTTAGATAAATGGGTGAGGTTATGTAGAGCCTGTAGGTGAATTTTAGCCCACGACGTGCGCTTCACACTTTTCCCAGACGACCCCCACGATATAATCCTATCGATAAATGTATAATGCATAGAAATTCCTTCGATTAATATCTATTTAAAGTGTTTTTTCAAGAGGTTAACTATCTAAAAAGGCTTTTTTGATTAATTTTATGAACAATGATATCCGATTTCTGTTGCGGGCGTTCCTTTTGCTCGACCATGTCTTCTGTTGTTTTGAAGAATTTCTAAGGAAATTTCACATGGAAATATTCATAAGAACTCATATCAAAAACCAATTCATTCTCTTAATGCCCATAATATGTGTCTTATTTAAAAGCTTTTATTGCAAAGGCCAAAAAAAGGCCGTAGTAACGGGCAGAGGCGTTATAGCACTGAAAACCTTTGAATATATAACGGCATTTAAACCTCCATATGTAAGTAATTGTTATAATGTAAAGGCAACGTGTTGAAAATATTTTCACTGAGGGCATATCAATTTACTTAGGTAACGTATTCGAAAAAAGAAAAGATTTAAATTTGTTTTTCTCATTGATAGTCAGTTTTTCGTCGCCGGAATTTATAAATTCAATGTTCATAAAACTTGAAACTGTGTTATGCCTTGCGCATTTCCGTGGATTAAGAGTAAGCTTTTAAATAGAAAGGAGGCTGCCCTTGGATTGTAATCAGGGAAATCCGTCTATCTGAGAGGTTGCGGTGTCGCGCTGGAGTGGTTTCTCCAAGTTGCTTCTAGAGCAGGGTACGCAGGCAAGAGCCAAGAACGCAAAGACCATACGACTTGGCTGTCCAGTCTTTATCAGGACCTGTTATCTGGCCTTAATGATTTCGAGCGGTCTCCTTTAAAGACCGTGTATATAAAACTGTACTTAATCACAATTTTCGCTCTGAATGGCTGGCAAAATATCGGCATGGAACACTACACATTTAATTTTATAAGCTTTTCCTTTTGATTTACATTTATGAAGCCATTTTTTTTAAATTACGTTTTCACCGGAGACCTCCTGACCAATTGCGCAGTACTTTACTGCGCCATTTTACTGAAATTTGACAAGAACAGGAATCCTCCGCTTTTAAATCCCTAAAAAATTAATTTTTGTTTGCAACGTTCATCAACTTGTTGAAGGTCTAATGGCCTAGACCGACATTTTAGTGTTTATTTGGGCTAGAAACTCACGTAACGCTGCAAAATATGTACTTTCTACCTACAGAGAGACATAAGTAGGATACACTGATGTAGCAGCTTACCAAACTGACAGCCTAGGTACTAACGAAAGGGCCCAGGCACGTGTTTTGCCAGTATTCTGCCACTGCTTGACACAGCTGCGTGGGTTCCAACTAATTAATGGGTTCCTCAGCATTTCCTGGTTGCTTAATGGTTTATATATCGCTTTTGAAATTAACCCTTTTCAATACCGGAGAAACTAATTTCTGTTCACTGTATACGTCAGTATATTTAAGGTCTATGCTGCTGTATACCGCGAACAAAAATTAATTTTTCACGGACTAAGAAGCTGAAATTTCAAGACCGGTATATTGCTCAGAAAGAAGACAGGGAAGTCTTGGGACCCACTGATGAGCCCTCGCAGCTGTGTCAAGCAGCGACAGAATACCGGCAAAATACGCGTCTGGGCAATTAAGCTAGTACTTAGGCTGCTTGATTGGTATTTTCTAAAATTGAAATAGGCGGTCTGTCAGCGTGGTTGGGGTGATGTGACTACAGCTACAGACAAAACTGTCTGATATACGGATAAATAAAATAACTAGCACGCTACCTATTGACTATAGCAGGGCACCCGCCTCAGATTTAGGCAGGTTTATTAAGGATACTATGTGCAAACGCCTTCTAGCCCCTTGTTCAGATTAGAATTTAGCAAGCACTCGATTGACTTGAAGTTTAATTGCGTTATCTTTCCTTCTTACAAGAACAATATAAGGGGCAGGAGTTTCCTTGGTAGTGGTCTCGGATACATCAAGCTGTAGATTTTTATCATATGGTTACCGTGAGAATGGGGTTTTTTGAGTTGGTTAAATTATTTACTAAAAAAGTATTTTTTGAAAATAAGTGAAAAAGTCGTTATATTTTGCTAAAATACTTTAATACCGTTGACGGCAGTGGGCGCGTTACTCGAAAGAAGGTGCGAAAAACATATCAAGGTTTAGCTCGAATCATGCTCGAATTGTCATCGACGAACGCGGAAATGTGGAATTTTATTCCGAAAATAATCCTTTGCTCAAAAATCAGTAATAATGGAATTTTTGAAGACTTCTTGTGATATAAAGCGGAAATTTTGGACTTTTCATATACGATATCACAATCCCACCCTCGACCTAATCATAACGCTGACCCTATCCCTATCCGTAGCCTTACCCCTATCTTTACCCTAAAACTTGCACTTAACCTAAACCTAACACTTACCCCAACGCTAACACTAACCCTCTTATCCTAAAGCTTTACCTAACCCTTACCTTAACATTTACTCTCACCCTACCCCTTGCCCTAACACTAACCCTCACCTTAATCCTTATCATTACCCTAACCATAACCCTAATCCTAACTCCAAACCCTTACGTACCCCCAACCCGTACCCTTATCCTAACCCTTACCCTAACCATAACCCTGATCGTCACCCCTTACCCTTACCGTAACACTTACACCTAATCCTTACCCCTAAAACTAATCCTTTCCCTAACCCTAACCCTAGCACTTACCTAAACCCCAACCTCAAACCCTAACCATAACCCTAATCCTGACCCTTAACCCTAATTGAGCTCGAATCGCTGTCGACAAAGCTAGAAATGTGCAGTTTTATTCCGCCACTACCAAGGAAACTCCTACCTAATAAAGTGGTCATGGTCCTTGTTGTAAATATGATAATTTGATCATATCTAACAACGATCTATTCTGTCGCTCAACTAACAAGTGTAAGGCTACACATACAGTGTCAGCGACATCATAACCACCACGAAGGCTGAGGTAGCTTGTTGTTTTGTTTGATATATCAGTTGACAGTTGTGGTTACAGTTATAGACAGGGTTATAATAAATGTTTGTAAACCCGAATTATTAGGCCACATAGACACTTCATCGTGCCACCAGCAGAATTCTTTAAAGTCTTAAGTAGTCTTAAAACTAAACTGACCATCATTGACTTAAAACTTATTTTCCACGAAATCATATTTGAAAAATTGTCAGAGCTTATTGAATATGGTATGGATTTCTTATCATATCCGCTCCTGCCGACACTAACTAAGACAAATACTGTCCAGTAATTGAGCTGATGGTTTATTCTTGTTGACCTGTTTCGTCTGACTTTGCTGTCTAAAGGTTCGTCCCATGAGTTCTAGACACTGGACTACGCATTAACCTTTCATGGAGCACTAGAATCAGGCAACATCACACCACCAGCGAGTGTTCATAATAACCCTGCAAGCACCTCAATTCGGACGATACATGTCTGGGACAAGGAGTACACTATCTAAAAACAACCCCAACAACAACAGCACCAATTTCAAGGCCTTGGTCCTATTACTCTCTGGATCAGATGATATGTTTTAAATGGCCTGTAAAGGCCTGACGAGAATTTAGCGAAATCAAACGTATGTTCAAAAAATTTTTTTCTGAAATTTTTTAATGGGAATTTTCGCAAAGTTAAAACAAACCAAAGATCCCGCGGTGTTAAAGGCACTCAATGGGTACCTATGAATAAACACCAAACTTGTGGAGGCGAATCCATGGGCCAGCTTTATCTAGAGATGCGTCGAGGTAAACGAGTACCCAACGTTCTACTGGAGAGCAATGCAGAGAAGTCGCACGGTTATCACCAGTGATACCTCTAGAAGATTTTCCAAGAATGAACTGGAAAGCATCCGCGTAAGAATGGACGGACTGGGACATCCTTTATTCCAACTTGCGGCCACACGTGACCACCGAAACACAGATGAAAGACTGGAATTCTAGAGTTGCGTGCAGTCCATCGGGAAAAAGCGAGGAGAAGCCAAGACAACTTCTCTTCTTCGTAGTGTAAAAGAATGCAGACCACAATCGAAGCTTCCTGAGGATCCAAGTCGGTACGTACACAACTATCCGTCTGATCTCTTGATAAAACCTCGATGGAAACCATATCATTGGGTCCAAATTTTGCTGTCCCCGACAGAAACCAAACCACCTAGAGCTGACAACACAGTTCGAAAACTTGCTTAATCAAACACATGACGTTTAGCCAGTGTCAGCTGAGAGTATTCAGCACTTAAAGTCTACACTAGTTAACTGTTCATATCAGCACTTAAACAGTGGCCAAAATCATCGGGGTCTGCTGATGAAAGCCCACATGGAGAAACTAAGACAGCTCCGACAGAACAAGGAGATCCTAATAACGAGGCTGGCTAAAGGAACCGGCGTTGTTCTAATGGATAGAACAGACTACATTGCGAAAATACAATCTATTTTGTCAGACGAACAAAAGTTTAGCAAGACGGAAAAGGAGAAAGATATCACTGATGCACTTGAAACGCAGCTGACTGATTGTCGGAAAAGACTTCAAAAAGACGGTAGCATAAACGAGTACGACTAAGAACGTCTCCGACCCGTTGGCACGCAAATACCTCGACTGTACGGTTTACTGAAGATTCACAAAGCTGGCGTTCCCTTGCGTCCCATATTAGATATGAGAAATTCACCATACCATGCGACAGCGAAATGGCTAGCGGACAAACTGAAACCCATGCAGAGTCAACTAGCCCCATACAGTCTCCAAGACACCTTCGAATTCGTGGATGGCCTGAAGACCTTGACCTGAACGGGATGATGATGTTCTCACTGGATGTCTCATCCCAATTCACGAACGTGCTGGTCACAGAAACAGTAGACTACATCTGCGAATTCATTACCTTGACTCAACAGAAGAAAGGAATGCTGGTTACTGCACTGAAGGAATTATTGCTAAAATGCGCCTTGAATGTACAGTTCCTATTTGACAATAACCTGTACAGAAAATTGGACGAAGTAGCTATGGGCTCGCCCCTGGGTCCTCTTCTAGCAAATATATTCATGGGCAAGCTAGAAGCTACGCATTATAAACGGTACGTAGACGACATATTTGCAGTTACATCAGACCAAACCAACTTATCAACGCTAATGCATACAGTAAATCGGGCGCACAAATCGATAAAATTTACCCTAGAAGAAGAACAATCTGGATCGCTTCCATTCCTTGATGTACTACTGAGTAAAAGAGCCGATGAATGCATTCAACGTAGGGTATACCGCAAGAAGACCTGGTCCGCGCAAAACATCAATTTAGCTAGTTTCGTACCATTGACCTTCAAATGAAATTTAGTACGGTGTTTGACGCGATGGGCGAGGAGGATTTGCTCGACTGATAGCATTGAAGAGGAGCTTAAGATTGTTGAAGGCGTGTTTCGACAAAATGGGTATCCTTGTCGATTTATCGCTAAAAACATGGCTGAAAGGCCGCCAAAGCCCTCAGTAT
>JAYGXS010000005.1:10416615-10487481 GCA_036362985.1 Ligula intestinalis
GTCTGTTGGCGATGGCAAAGGCGGCCGCCATCAGGCTACGCAGACCGCTGCTATGCGCCCAAAAGAATTTCGTCACGGCATCCCAGTTACCATGGGCGAAACTAGGTAACGCGGCCACCCACAGCGGACCACAGGCCTCGGAAACGGGCCACCGCAGAGACGACCGAATCCCAAGTCCAGCCACGCACACCTTATCGGTGATCGTGGACGCCTGGCCGTCTAGACATTGACACTGATCTCAACCCCCCACCCCCTTCCTCCCCCTTCGTCCCCCCTCCTCCCCACCGTGACAACGAGAACATTTCATCTGTCCACCAACCACCATATTTTATTCATACCATCTAAATTTAAGGGCCTGACGAGAATTTATTGAAAACAAACGTATGCTCGCCAATTTATCTTGTGAAATAGGAAAAGATTTTTCCGATAACTTTTTTGTAATTTATGCACTCATCTGTTTATGTTTACGCCTTGTGAGTATCTCTTTCGCCTTTTGTGTGGTCATCGATGCAACGAAGATAGGAAGAACAACCCTTAAGTCATTATTCGACCAAATCCTCAAATGAAATATCTAGCAAAGTTCGTAAAGACAGAAGACAACAGAGAGAGAATTTTGTGCTTATTAATCATGTTTGCTGGGCACCCCAAAACAGTTTATCGCAATTTTGATAACCTTAAGAGTCGAACCCGGCGTCGTTGGCCATTTAGCTCTGGGTGTGGACTTGTGATCACTTGAGCACGTCTTAACAGCGGCCAATGGTTTGAAAAATGCTTTTTTGTTTAACCAAGTGAAATAAACTTCAAATAAACATGTTCTGGCCCAGTCACCGTCAAAAAAAGGTTCCCGACTGTGCACAACAGACCCGGTCGGGACCTGCAGTTACTTATTTTAGCTAACACATGTGTTACAAGGAAACACCTTTTAGGAAATTCGCACGAGCGAGTTTTTTAGTCAGATTTCTAGCAGAAAGAGCGGCTGATAATGAGAGAACTAAAGAGAGATTTGGCAACGGGTCTGCAAATAATAAAGTGCCACATAATCCAAGTAAAGTGAATTTTATACTGGTGAAAAGCTGTAATAATGAGTGCTGGGCCTCGCGGAGGAAACAATAGCCGGATATTATATTCGAGAACTTACAACGCTTGTCCATTAAGCTTGACGAACTTAAAGAACGTAGTTGATGTTATGAAGTCATTCATTATGGCTTCAGTAGCGGTAAAGCAACGAGGAAAGATAAGCAGCCAAACGGTCTGACCTGTTGTTATTCGAGAGGAGGAAACTGTGATAAAACTGGCAGAATCCACCCTCGTTACGTTCAAGCAACCAACGTATACTGTAATTCCGTTGCTCACTTTTTACCAAAACTTATTTGCCCGATACATGGAAAAAATACTTGGAATTTTGGTTATCCACTTATGAGAAGCGAGATGTTAGAGACATCCTATGAAATTGAACTCCATGGGAAGAAAGGAAGATTGTGGAGGACTTTTAGTTTGGACCCGAAAACTATTCTCTGTCTTATCTATTCTCTGAGAAGAATGACAACAAAGTCGGCTAAAGTTGTTATTTTCTGACAGCCTGCTGAAGAAAGCGAAATCCTAGAATAATAGAAGTGGACATGCGTCAACCCCATTTATAAAGAAAGTTCGCGCTATGGCTGCAATAACTAGCGCCCTATCAATCTCACTTGTGTTGCTTGTAACCTACTTGAGCCTTATATCAGGAGCCTTTTAATGTCATTTTTGAAAAAAAAATACATTATGCGATGTCTGCATTGACTTCCGTCCAAAACGCTCTTACCTCATGAGTGTTTTTTACTCCCAAGAGAAGTGTGCAATAGGCACGGATAAGGGCTATCCAAGTGACGTCATATGTTTGACTTTAAGAGGGCCTTCGATAGTGTAAATCAATGACATATTTTTCTAAGGATTTGGGACGTGGGAATTCTAGAATAAGTGCTTGAATGCATCAAAATTTTCGTGTCCGTCATAGGAAAGAGATTCGTTGTTGGGAACCCAACATCAGAGTGGACACAGGTAGCATGTGAAGTACCACAAGGTTTTGTTTTGAACCCACTTCTTCTCCTCGGCTGCGCTAACTACTGCCACATGGAGATACGGTTCGTAGCATTAATATTTGTGGATGATTTTACAATTAAAATCGATAAACTGATTATCGGTTCTTCTACGTGACTTCTGATGTTTACTGTGGCCAAGTCTCTGCTCATGCCCATAAGCTCTAGTTGAAATGTGGGCAGGAGTTTCCTTGGTAGGACCGAATGTTCTTATTCATATTTACATGCCTACTCAATTAATTTCTCTTAGGGTAAGGGTTAGGGTAAGGGTTAGGATTAAGGTTAGGGTAAAGGTTGGGGTAAGGGTAAGGGTTAGGGTTAGGATCAGGGTTAGTGTATGGGTTAGGGTAAGGGTTAGGTTCAAGGTAAGGGTTGGGGTTAGAGTGGGATAGGGATATCGTATTAAAGAAAAACCCGAGTTTCTGTCTTACTGGAAGCGTTGGTGAGGCATGTCAATAAGAACTGACGTTGCTAGCAAGGAAACTCCTGCTAAAATGTGCTGCATTAAAGCTTTGATTTAAGTGCCGGCATCGCATTACAGTACATGGGTACAGAGAAGTGTACAAGCATATGGACAACCGGGAAACTGATGGCCTTAGAGCACTGTAAAGGGGCCGTCCAGAAGGCATGCAGCATGCTGCACTTTATCAGAAGCGAATTCAAAATAATTCCATCTGATCTAATCGGAACAATATTTGGCTCCTTAATGAGACCAAATTTAGACTACGGAATGCTATTTTGGATACCATGGTTGAAGAAATATGTGGATATTCTCGAACAGGTGCATCAAAAGATTACAAAGATGGTCAATGACCACTTACCATACCATGACATATTTTTAAAGTTCGACATAGTTCCCCAGTTTTACAGGCACGCACGTTGTAGCTTGATCTTGACAATCTGTATAGTGTGGGGCTCTATGACCCCCCTTAGACTGGAGGATTTCTTGGAGTGGTATAACGCTGGAACTATCTGTTTTCGTCGACGCCATTACTTATCTTGAAATAACATGTGATAACATTATCATTAAAATAGGCTACTACCACAACCTCATTCCTTACTGTCAGTCTTGTAGAAAATATCATGTCTCTAACTTGTGCTTATACTGCTTTGCAGTTGTCCGCGATAACTCGCTCGAATGGGTATTATCTTAACTGCTTTCAGCTACAAACTAATTGAAATATTATATGGTCACCTTATATTTATGGGATACTCCAGGAATTTCCTTCCACGAAACCCTTCATATAGTTGTACACTCTACCGTTTCACCGATGGCTACTTGTTTTGTTGATTGCGATCAGAAACCTAATGGACTGGGGATGTGGGAATATACTTTTCATTCTTAATTGACGGCAGGCAGTCGCTTAACGATTTCAGATGGGGTGGAACCGGCAAAGGCAAGGAAGACTGCAGTGGATATTTCTAACATATAAAGTTGTCGCCAAAGACCACGCAACTGTCATAACTTTGTAAAAGTTTGATCATTTCTCAAATACCGGTGTGAATGCATTTATGAAAACTTAGAAATAATAATGAACAGCACTGGTCATATTTAGATATTAAAAGAAACATAGGAAGTACTAAATGTTTGTTATGAACATTAAAATTTTCTCGATAATCCCGATGTTCTGGAGACCTTAAAAATGCTAAATTAGAACAATAAATTGATATATTTTGGTAAGTTGAAAACTTGAAGCAAATTCTTTCTTTGGATTGAAAGAACTTTTTTAAGTGGATAATTATTTATTGAATATCGTGGGCAAAAATTTGTCATCGGTTTCTTCGTTTTCAATGTTTTCATTGATACATTGATAAATTGCGCATATATTCAACCGTTACACCAAAACCTTTAAAATATGATAAACATAAAGAGTATTTACTGGAAGAAAGTGTTTTCCAATAATACTTTTGACGAACACGACCACGTTGCTGATATCAAGAAATGTAGCAAAGCAGTCAACCTTGTCGAGCATGAATCCTGTCCACAGCGGAGTTCTTAAACTACTATTCCTAAGATTACAAAAAAGTTCGATAAAAGTAAACATCTTAGAAAGTTACAATAAAATTAGAGAATTTTGACAATTTCTTCAAGCTACTTGAAGAAAATTGCTTCAATTTCACTGGAGTTAAAGAACGATCTTCTCTTTTTACAATAGATTGTTTTCTGCGTAAGTGAGTTTTATTCATCAAACGGTTGCAAGCTTGCGAATTAAAAAATACTGGCCATATACATTGTCATTTTTTGAAAAAAATATTTTTCTTCTGTCTGTTTTGTTTCTAAATAACGCAAAAAAGGAACGTACAGTATACAAGAGCCTATATTTCTGCATGACTTACATTCAATAAGGCCTTCTATATCTTAAATTCGCGCTTACAGATTTGAAATTTTCCATATGCGTTATTTTTGCATTAAAACAAACACTTTCTTCTCCTGCATTTTGGGCAAAAAAACTTCACAGGTTTGCTAATCATAATTTTTCAAATACAAATCTCCAATATTGCTGCAACTAAATGTGATTCCTTTAACTTGACTTCACTTGAATCTGGACAATTTTGGACAACATTTCCCGGTTCTAGAAGAAATATCTTTGACACCTATTTTACTTATTTTGCAGCTCCTTTATACTATAATCAGCATTTTTCGATACAACATGGAAAACTCCTTCGACATGAGACTACTTCTGAGTTCCCCAAAATTAATGGCAATTTCTCTGAATAAACTCAACTTGAATGCTGTTTTTTTCTTTCTAAAAGGCTTTCGCAGGATTCAAATGTCTGGATGAATAAAAAATGACAAAATATACGCTAAAGTGAGAAGTCAGATTTCATCATGAATGTTGTATGATCTTAAGTGACTACTGTAAGTTTTTATCGGCCAGTCGGTCCCAATCTATGGGTATGTAGCCCCCGGCATTCGGAAACGTGACATTGCTTCATCCCTCTACCACTGTACTACCGGGTCAATACCCCAGTTCCGACATATTCCCTATCGCAATCGCCAGTGTGGTGGTCGGAAGAATAACATTTTATCCATGTTAAACTCACACCACGTCATTTCAAATCTGTCTGGTGTCTGTAGTGCGATATCTCCTCACTAAAATCTTCATTTTTTCCCCGTTATTATCATTTAAATCTGAGCTTTCTTTATGCTATGGCTCAATTACTGCTGATGTGTGGGACAATACTGTCTGGTGGGCGCTTTAAGATCATTCAAATATAAGCTGTTTATCCTCAATAATGAGTGGTTTGCACTAATATGCCTAATAATTTGAGACAGATACATTTGGACACAACGTCATTTGTATCAGGACAGATCTTAATTTTGCAGGTATGAATAAAAAGAAATCGTCGACGGAATATTTATCCGGCAGCAATAAAAATTTTTTTTTCATTTGTGACACTCGGCTGTCAGGACGTCCTCTGCTTTCCGGAATTGCGTAAGTGCTATTAAAAAAGAATAGCAAGCACAAGCTGAGGGAAACAGTAGAGTCAATAGACAGAGGTAGAAACGGATATCGCCCGGTAATTCGTATAAGCACAGATCGAATTCTTCGAAACTTGTGCAGTTTTATGGTATTCACTTCGAACTAACGCTCTTAGTAAAATTGACCGTAACTTTGGCCGAGAGTAACCTAAGCATTAAATCCAACGCTTTTTACCTTCCTTGCAACATCTCAAACCCGGTACTTACGCTGACACTAAATACACCTTCAAAAGTTAACATAAAAAGTTCAATTAAATACGGAACCTAGGCGGGCCCTTAAATTACTTTAAAATTGAAGTTAAAACTTAAGTCAAACAATTTCTAGCACGCATGGGCGAGTGAAAAAACTCGTGCGTAAATGTTAGAAATATTGATGTTTTCGTAACATACATGGTGATTGCCTTAGCTCATCACTGCTACACCAGATTGCACAGTGCTTTCCCAACGACAGCCTTGGCACAAGTCGTACAGACATGGCTGCAGAGCTTACAGACTTTTGTTTGGGCCACCAGACCTACTTTCATGTATGTATGCAACCGGATATTAACAGTTCTTTGGCCTTAATTTCTGCTATATTTTCCTACAATGCAGATGAATAACATTTGTGCTGATGGTATTGGTGGTAGCATTCAATGTTTTTCTACCTTCACCTCGATACTGCAACATCTTGCAGTTCAAATTGTTTAAAAATTGTAAGAAGGGCAGCACAATGACATGAACACGAAACTCAAAATAAGGTGTCTTGTATAAATAGGAAGTCGGCCTTCCAATTAAAGTAATTTCTAGGAAAGGCGTCGTCTGGAAAATTGCAAAATCTCTCGGGTCTGTTGACGACTTGGCGCTCCTAATTCGAAAAGTGCCGTAGTAATTTACCTGAAGACCCCAAAGGATGCCTCGTTGTGAAATAATGCGTCTTACTGTACTCCTGCAACGCCATTTGGGCACCTACGTCGTGTGCAATTATATGCTGTGCAAACAAGTAAGAGGTACAGTAATGGGGTAACCACCGGGGTTTTGACGACACAGAAGAAGTGTTTTACAAAGAAACCTTAATATTATTGTCCAGCTTGACTGCAGAAGTGGTATAACAATGACTGGAAGCACTGGGTTTTGGCTACTATCGACCACGATTGTGGGTCCGGTATGTTGATGACAGGTTTGTCATCAATAGTCGAGATAGGATTGGGGATTCCACAGTAAATCTGCACGTGACCATTCCCACCATCCAGTTGACCTTAGAGAACCTAAAATACTGATAGTTGCTGTTCCTTGAAGTGCGGCTGTGAAGAATAGTCCACGGGACACTCAAATCAACAGTTACAGGAAGGCGAAAAACACTTCTACCATTTTGAGTTGTCTCAGCCTAAACGCACTTTAAATAGATGTGATGGAAAATTTGTCGAAAAATACAGACGACGATATAAATTAAGCAAAACCATTGAAATAGCCAGAACCTACACGTTGATTGCTGACGTATCCAAATAATTGTTTCCATTGGTCAGCGAAGTTGGGACTGGCGTCGCTCACAGGCTGGAAGAAAAAATCTGCAGACAACTTATGCAGCCCACTTCCCGTCGACCAAAATGCTTGTATCATGTACCGCATCAACTGTCTTTTTTGTCAGGCCAATTATGTTTGTGAAACCGGCAAACGCGTTCTTATGAGAATTGTTCAGCCCAAACTTGCCATGTGAACAAAGGACAGGCTTTCCTTGGTAGGCACTCACGCCAGGGCACGGCGTCGACTTCGAACGCGTGCGCGTAGTCTATCAGTCGGACAAGCGCCTGTTGCATGAAACATACCATTCGCGCGCGGATTCAGTTAGCAGACATATTGATCTTCATGATGCTCATATTGCGTTGCGCAAGCAGATTAAGGGCGGAGGTCAAGGTTGAGGTCGCTCCCGGTAGTACTGAGTTAAATGTGTGGTGAGGTGAACATTTATTATTTCTTGACCATGGACGTGCGTGAAAGTTCGAAAGGACGGACCTATAAACCATTGGTTTCGAGTTTACTGTCTCTTACCTAGTAACCTGGGCTCGCATATTCTCGACCATTCAGTAAGTGCTTTATTATGCAATCACACTTGACGACTGTAGTGTGAACCTTATAATGTTAACTTAATTTGTAAGATGTAAGCCACTGCGAGCAGTCGAGAACAGTTGAACAAGTACTACATGCGATACGGCTAAGAATATCATAAAACGGATGTGCTATATTCATGTAATACATGCAGTTAATATAAGAAGACAATATTTAAGTTATGGTTAAGTGCGGATGATACACAGACGGGAATTTGATTGAAAATTGAAGTGCTTATTTAAGTATATTCAATCAGTATGTCTAAAATTTGCCAGGATATTTAATTGACGGAGTACTGGGATTAAGACGATGACTACTTTAAGCTTGGTTGAGTGATAGTGAGTGCAACCGCAAACCAGCAGGCTGTCAAGTTGTTTATGTATTCATAATGTCTGTCATCAACATTGCGGTTTATTTTTTTGACGGTAATAGGCCATGCCTTTGCATACTACATTATTTTTTTATTGTTTATTAATACAGATTTTTACACCCACAGTAACATTTTGTTCACTTTCAAATAATAATCACAAGCTATGCTTGGCATAAGTTAAACATATAAGCCCTTGTCCAGACTTGGTTGCAGTATTCGTAAGAGTTCGGACTCTCAGGGGACAAATCGGTACACATATAGGAGTCCAAGAGTTTCTTAAAATGCAGTAGGTCATTGTGGGAGATTATTTCACTGCTATACCGTGTACTTCAAGGAGGAATTAATGTGAAGATTACGCTTGTGCATTTTCGTCCGGAGCTTCGATGTGTTTTAAGAAATATTTTTTGTCAACTTTTATCGTTTTTGTATTTCTTCACTGAACTTTTTGCAAATAAACCGTTTTATCATCAAAACAGACAATTAACTTTGAGAAACTTGATGATGGTGTACTACACAGAGATACTTGCGTTGTGTTTGAAGAGACAAACCTACAAGAGGATGCTAGATGCAAACGTTTGCGTACAAGTGGACAAGAGACGTCAATTCGCCTGGATGCGATTACTGTGGCAGAGCCTTTGCAGAGCAGCACAAGGAAACTGAAGCAAATTATCAATAAGGGGCGTAATTTGTGGCAAAATGTGTTACGGCGTAGGGCCTTTCAAAGCCTGCCCATGCCTGGATGTCTTTTAACTGACCAACCAGTGTAATTGAATTTAAGGTGAAAAATTTTGGGCATATGTGGTGGAGGTATTTTTATATGCTCTGGCTTATTTGCGTGCTGTGATTTTAATGCAATAATAGAACATTTATGAAAAAAACCTGTTTGTTTTTCGGATACTAGGAAATTCCAAGCTTCATTGCAAAGTTTGAGGTTTCGCAATAGTTGCGTTTTGTCGAGCGAAACGCGTAAAAGTAAATTTCGTTTTATCGACTGGTGAGCTCCAAAAAGGCCCTATCCGAAGAAACATGGTACAGCAATTAAATTAGAGCAATATGCGCAGGTGAAATTCACAAGCTACTTATAATGTAGACGTTAATTGTCCCATTAGAACAATAGTTAGCAATTTTGTGAAAACAATTGTGAACTACGAAAGGGGCAGGGAAAAACACTTTCACTAAAAATGGAGGAAGAATTTAACGGGGTTCCATATTCGTAAGGAGTGTAAGAGCAAGAAGTTAAAGGGATAAATTAAGCATGTATTAATACAATGGTTTATAAAGGACAAAATATAACGTCTATATAGCTCCTTCATGAGCATATTTTATTTCGTGTAAAAGCATCAAGGGATGTGACAGCTCAATATCTCAGGAGCCGGAGTGGAAGGTAAACAAAATGGGACTGCGAAAGTCAAGATGCCATGAAGGATTGGTAGCATGCGGAGACATTGTGCTTCTTGGTAGACAGACGAGAGCATATGTAGTTTAAAGTAGTAGTTTTTAAGTAGTTTTTAAATCTCCGACGCTACTTTCTCGGAGTCCTTTAGAAATCTGCTCGGAAATAGTGAGGAAAATAAAAGATTAATAGCATCCGTGTTAAGGTGACTATGTAGTATTCGGTTGGCAGTGGATACACGGGTTAACGACTGAATTTCAAAAAGGTATTCCAAGGCAGACATTACATACATTAGATTACATATCTGATGCAGGCTTGGGGGTTGGCCTATAAAACGCACATTTGAGGTTGTTAAGTTAGTTCGTTTTGTAGACCTGAGGCGTAAAATGCTGTTCGCCAGGATTGAATTCCGTTTAGATCAGTATACTGGGATAAAATAAAGGTGGAATTGGGTGAAATCCAGCGCTTGTTGATATCTGAGGAATTTCCTACGCTATTTAAAGTTGCGGAAAAGCACTTCTTGTGTGCGCATGTTGCACTATAAAGAAAACTTGAATGAAAAGCAGGAACTTTTTCATTACATCTGTTCAAAAAGGACAATTTTGCTGTGAGTTCGTTAAATTGAGTTTAATATACTTATGGATGAAAAAAGGGCAAAAGTAGTTTTAAGAATTCTACTTTGCAGATCTGCCAAATTTTGTGCTATAAAATTGAGTAATAGACTTTTAAGGCTGTTACGTGCTATACTTTAATTCAAAATGTATATAATATATATGAAGGGTTGCAGGCCAGGAATGCGTATGAGGATTTTATAAGTATACAGAAACTCACTTGACTGTACAGTCAATATGAAGTTTAAGACAGTTAACATAACACACATTTGAGAAAATTGTCGCGGTACATTATGAAAAGGTTTTCTCAAAGTCGCCATTGATAGTACTGCCACTCTGCTCTGCAGTTTTCATTGATGAACTGAGAAGAAACTAAATACACTGAAAGCTGTTTCAGTTTACATACAAATGGTAGTTCTTTTATTTATAATGGAAGAAATGTTCATTATTTTAAGGGTAATAAATCAACTGGCCAAAATTTTCCATTCTGATCTTGACTTATTCTTAAAAAAATAGAGTATGCAGACGTCCGCCGCCAAGATATATAACTTGAGTTTTTCTTCGAGAGGCAACTTGTAAAGAACATTTTTAATCAATTTAAGGCACATTTATTCGCGACTTTTCTTGTGAACCTTCATTTTGGGTGGTTCTGCAACCATGACACACACCAAGAGAGCTGCATAAGAAAAACATGTTCAAATGCTCGTTATTAAGGTAAATGTCTTGAAGATATATCTTATTTTGAAGGCTTTGGTAAGCACGTAGAATCCAATAAGTGTTATTGGTCAATTGACTGAAGCCAGTAAAAATCGTAGTCATAATTAGCATTTCAAGGAAAATCTGAAACTCTTCGTAATCGAAATCCCAAAATAATTACAAAAAATGTGACAGAAGGCAATTAACTCTTAGTGTACAAAAATTGTACGTTTAATATTACACCTGAAAATTCCATACCTGAAAATTCCATTCAAATTTACTAGTCACTGACCAGCATATCCACACGCGAGCTAAGGGAGTGTATAACTCCTGTGATCTCCCAATGGGTCATATCAAGCCAAAACGTTGATACCTTAGAACAACGTGACTCAAGCTGTGCATAAAAGAATAAAACAACTAGCAGTTCTCGAGAAAACGTGTTAAAATACAAAATCGAAATTTGGGCTGTTCGGTAACAACCAGACGTTACACTGCACGCAATATGGAAGCATAGATATCCGAAAAATTTACAAAAGGATAATTTGCTGACGTTATTTTACTCTTGCTGCTTAATTCAATCAGTGGTTTTGCAGGAGCCGTCTTCCTCTACATGCAACACTTAAGTTAACCTAGTTCAACCAGTTTCCACTTTGTTAAAAAGCTGGCATTTCTACAAATTTTATATTCCTTCCTAAATCACAATATGCCCTATTAGGAGGAACGACCGTAACTTTATTGCAGCAAGACTTTTGGAGCCGCAGCTTGGGCTACTTCTGAGTAACAGAGAATTACTTGTAAAAATCCTTGGATTTCAGGAGTTAGGTAATCTACGGTATATGCAGAGAATAGGGAGTATTTAGGGATGGCGGATGCATTATTTCATTGGTTGTAAAAACAGACATTTGGGCACCAGTTAAAATAAAAATGAGGCAAAAATTAGCAAAATTTGATTTCAATCTCCTAACTAAAATAAATTATGCATTTTTAGTTGGCATCTACCTGAGTAAGAAGTGTATGCAGGTTTCGAATATTGGCATTTTTTAATTAATGCCTTTGACCCTTTTTCAATTTTTGAACGGCGATATTCGTTCAATTTCCTAATGCAAAGATATTATGGAATATGAAGCACAAAAATAGCATAACGTCTTTATTTTTCTCAGGAAGTTAAAAAAACATACGCCGTAAATGCGCGAATCTGACCACATTTGGTCATAATTCTATCGGCGTAAGGCCAGAGATTTAAGGTTTCGATGCACCGCTAACGCTAGTTCTACATGAGGAGCATTAATTCATTAGAAAACTGAGGCATAAAAAGGTTTCCTTTAACCTTTAAGACACAGTAAATACTTAGCAATACCTAAAAGGTTATAATTCTGCTAACCAAATTAATACCGACGCAGCAAGAGCACCCAAGTCCAAATTAATTTGTCATAAACATCGCTTAATCTTAAGAGTTGGAGAAGGCATATAAGATTTTAATTATTTAACTGTAGATAGAATATTATTTATATGAATGAGGGCCTAGCACAGTAACTTCATAGACACTAATTACAATAGCGGAAGCATCAGAGTATGACAACCTCAATGCACATTTCGTTTTCGAGTAGATACGCCTACTTTACATATATCAGTAAGGGGAATGCGAAGTCCTGTAGATTCCGCTTTAGCTAGAAGACGCATATGAGTCACCTTAGCAAATACTTAACTGAGAACAAATCAGATGAATATCACAAATAGATAATCACTAGGAAGAGAATTTGGAAGATTCAGGAAAGGTATTTGGCATATTTCACAAGTGCGGTCCGGTAAAAATGCACGGTATGGACGACACTTTCGCCACAGTCTAAATAAGGTGGAATGGCTTTCTGAAAGACAGCCGACGACTGAAGATAGAACATTTTATCAAAAAGCCTCAAAACTAAGGTTAATATGCAGTAACAACCATAGCAGGAACAATAAATATGATGCAATATTTAACATAGATCGGCCGAGTGATGCGTACTCATTTAAGTGTAAGTAGTTCAAATGTACAGACGCAGAGCATATTTAGTTGTTCAACGGGCAAGTATTCGTCACAGAACGCCATAATAAATAAAAATGAGAAGGCTTATAGGGAGTCAAAGAAAACTGGAATGATATATGCAACGCAGTAAATAAAGTATTCAAATCAGTCTAATCCCTAGGGTATACGAATATGGTATCGAGTACCCTGCATGAGTTCAGTTCACGACATAGACATGGCAAAACCAGCCTCATATATTTGGACAAGAATATAAAGTAACAGCAAACGTAAGCGAAGGATAGAGAATCACCGGAACACTTAGTTAATTGTGATCACATTTTGAACCTATACCGGAGTTAATCATTAGATATAAGCAGACCAACAAAAAGGAGACAATAGTAGAGAGTTTCAATCGATCAGCATTTAGTGACGTTTGCCTGGAATTTACAACGCAGTGCTGTGTATTTTGACGCGAAATCGACACAGCGACTGTCTGATACACCCTTTGCGTTCCGCGTTTAAATTATTTATGACTCAGTGACATTGCTCCGTGTATTTAGTACAGGGAGTCAAATACCTATGATCAACCTGAAGAAAGACGACACTTTTATTATATTGCCTTAATGAAAAGAGGTGATTAATGTCTGTCATCAACCGACAAGACCCAAACGAGAAAAAAATGGTTCTTCTTCAGGAAAGAGCCTTTTACATACCAGTATTAAACTCACAGAACAAAGCTGAATCAAGTCAAATAGTGTTGTGGCCTTCACTTTGTACTAACGCTCTCATTAAAATTAACTGTTACTTTGACCTTTGAGTAACTGAAGCGTCAATGCTACCCTTTCCTTGCTTCCAACCATCATTTCAAACCGCATGCTTACTCTGACACTAAATACAGCTTCCAAACCTAATCTAACTCAAATAGATCAATTATATTCTGAACTAAGTCAGGCCGTAAAAATAACTTTAAACTACAGGTTATCGTTTAAGGCAAACAATTTCTGACAGGTTTTGGCGACTGCGAGAAAAAACTAGAACGTTGTGCGTACATGGGTAATATGTTAATGCTTTCTTAGAATACGTTGCATTTGCCTAAGCTCATCACTGTTACACTGGATTCCACTGTGTTTATGCAACGAAAATCTCCATACAAGTCAAAGATGTATACTTGCAGACAGTACAGCGTTTCCTTTAGGCAAAATTCTTAAATTTATGCATGTACGCTACAAGGTATTGATTGTAGTTTGGCATTCGTTTCTGCTATATCTTCTGTGATGAACGTAACTTGCACTGGCATAGTGACGCATTTCTCAGTACAAGCAGCCAATTGGTTAAGTTGGCAAAGGTTTAGTGCGCCTTAGATAATGAAGGTTAACCAATAAAACCGAATGCTCCGGGCCCGATTTAACTGTTAAATGTAAGTGGATGTTGAAAGGGTATAAATACTGATGTCTTCTAGGTTGTTGACCAAAATGTGGCATCTACTTGTCATCTGCCTGGTGTCTGCACATGTCGCTGAGTCCTGCATGAACAACGGGGGTAAGCAAGTCAGCGATGCAGGTCACATTTTCCACCCTCATGGTTAGCGTTCAAAATTAATTTCGGTTGCATTTGATGACCATTGGTAGTACGTTGGATAATGATTTATATTTGCTACTGCTTAAAAACAAATTCGATAATTGTTCTTTTGATAATTGTGTTCGGTTTAGCTTCTGAATGTCCACGGTATGACATAGATCTCCCAGCGGAGAACATATCTAACAGGTTGACACGACAGAACATGCACTTTCAAGCCATATCTGAGGATGAAGTGTCTTTAAAATCAGCTATGCAGATACATATTTTGCGAAACCCACTCACGATTTATTGTTGGGGTTATGATGCACATAGCCCGCTACACTTTTTGGAGTTTCAATGTGACATATTGTATCCAAATATCTCCGTAGAGTTTTGCATCTTGGTAAGTCAATAAACGATTTCGAAATTGTTTTCAAAACACTCTTAATTCACTTTTTAACTTCATATCTAGTTAAAAAATGCACATTTGGAAACAAGAGTCGTTTCATAAATGCGAGCTATAGGGAAGAACAGGCACCCTCTTAGGGCTATTTTTCGTATAACTAAACGTGAATATCTACTTTATTGTGATTTGACAATTCACATGTCATTTGCTATGCGAAGGTCTATAATGAAATTCTTCTGGTTTGCAAGGTTACCTAAACCATTGAATATGGAATTGCTGTGGTTATCGATTTGCAGACAGCTTTCGGTACACGCACATAATGTTGTTAGGAAGTATATTTGCGCATGTCATTGCATTGTGAAATCGCAATTGAGGACTGTAGTTAATGACGTAAGAAGCAAATAATATAACTCAAAATAAGGCCGCTGCGAGCAGTCGCGGACAGTTGAATAATTATAACATTGAATATGGCTCATAGGGAATGTAAGTCAACATCGACATGCTTATTCCAGTAGGCTCAATCTGTGTGCCTTAAAAGTTAAGGACTGTTTTGCGTCAGTATATTGAACAGACAATGTAATGGGATTAAGAAGATGGTTACTTTGAGCATGGTTGAGAGATGGTGCATTCAACAGCGAACCCACAGGCCTGTCTTCAACATCTAAGTTTGTGTGTTGACGGTAACAGGTCATGCCTTTGCATACTCAAGGAGGACAAAGCTCGGAAATTAAAGCCGTTAACTTTTTTTCCCAAGCTTTAATGTGCATTGAGAAATCTTTTGTCAAATGTTACCATTTTCTTCATTTCTCCATTTCTCCATTTAATCGTTTGCAAATAAACCATTTTTTCTTCAAAACAGCTATTTCACTATGAAACAGTGGAATATGGTCAGGTGCGCAGGGATCAATGCTTCAAGTTTGTGGAGGTAAACCTACGAGGGAAAGCTAGATACACACGTTTGCATACAGACGGACAAGAAACGTCAATTCGTCTGGATGCAATAACTGTGGTGGAGCCTTCACAGAGCAGCACAAGCAAACTGAATCAAATTATCAATTCAGAGCGCAGTATATGGAAAGCAGAATGCTTAGGGGCGTATAGAGCACTTCAGCGTAGGGCCTTTCAAAGCCTTCAGAAGCCTGGATGTCTTTTAACCAACCAGCCAGTGTAATTGAAGATATGGGGACAAAGTTTATGCAAATGAGGTGGAGGTATTTTTGCTTTATTGTGCCTATTTTGTGGGGTGTGATTACAATGCAATTAAAGAAGATTCATGAAAGCAAAATTTGCCATGTTTTTCTGATATTCGTAAACAAGAAATTGTAAAAGTCTGACGTTTTGCGGTAGTTGCGGTCTGTCGTGCAAAATGCGTATTCACTAAATTTTCGTATGTGTGCATGTTACTTTCCAGAAGGCGCTAACAGAAACAAACAAACAATTTGGACAGATGAAATGCATAAGTTAATAGTAATGCAGGCAGAAATCGTATTTTAAACCAAAACGAGTTTAAGGGCAGTAATATTAAGGGGTAAGGAGGCTAATAATTCAACAGTATGAAAATGCTATAATATTATGCCGATATAGTTCACTCATTTATGTATGAAATCTTACGAAAGAGATGTGAGGGCTCGATAGCTCAGGAGCCAGTGTAGAATTAAATGCATGGTTAACAGTTAAACTAGCGGGAGCAGTTTAGACTGTACGGAGACTTTGGGTTTCCTGGTGTACGTAATATAGAAAATATAAGGTTTACAACGGTATTCTAAACCCTGACGGTGCTTTCTCGGAGTATTTTAGAGAGTTATTAGGAAAAGATGGGGAAATAAGGGCTAATAGTATCAGTTTTAAGGTGAAGGTACACTCGGGTTTGGAAGACGCAACATTTCTTAGGCTGTAAAAGCAGACATCTTCGAGAATTTTAAAATATGACCAAGGCGCAAAATCAGACGAAATCGTGTTTAGTCTCCTAAATGGAAAAAATATAACTTTTTTAGCTGACATTTGCCTTAGTAAGAAATGCTAGAAGTCAAGTTAGGCGAACAAACGTATAAAGCGAGGGTAGAGTAAGCAGAAATGTAAGCAAGCAATCGGCAGCTAAATTCAGATAAGTAGTTTCAAGCACCACACTTACTTTCCTTAAAGGCAACAATAGACTCACATTCTAGACCTCTTCAATGTGTATCTACAGCTTAACACGCTCCTGTGGGGCAGGTTATATTGATTAAACAGCCAGGCGCCTATCCAAGCGCATGTGAGAGCACAATCCTGTCTGGCTAAGCAGACACGATATTAAGTCAATATGCGGCACATTATTGGCTCACTTGGTCGACAGCGATAATCGAGTAGACGTAAACCAAGCGTTTCAAGTAATGTATAATGTGCCGGTTTAATTTCCTGCGTCAGCGGATACTTGCGACGGCAGAGGTGGTTGCCCTACGTCTCACTAACCCGATTTTATGTGTGTAGAAGGGGTTTGCGGTGGCCCTTAGGCTACCCTGGCTAAAGACGAACTCAACATCCATCCGCACACCTATATTACCATATCGAATGTTTTAAGGAGACTAAATCAGATACAGTATGGCGCGTGCTGCAGGAAACATCGTCAACGTCGTTCAAAAGACATTGTTGCTCGCACCACTTTCAAAAGGAAGGTATATTTGAATTTATAAAGTATCATTTATCAAGTGAGATTAAATTAGTTTTATCGAAAATAAGGAACAAAAATGATACGCTGGCCGCAGGCCGAAAGGCATGCTGTCGTCTAAGAAAATTCAATTAAGTCTTAAGGTTAATGATTATCATGCCTCACTCGATCGGTGAAGAGGGGCGTGATCCAACAATATCGTGGTGTCCATCCGATATCTGTGAATGTTTTTGATGCCGAGGTCATGATTTACTATGCCCACGAAGCCATGACTCATGATGGTCTCTTTAATCGACCAACATGTCGGTCGCTCTCTGCACTTTATGGCACGGCTTTCGAATTTGAGCCACCCATTTTTTGCTCTCCATTCACGTTAAATTTATTTTCCTATACCATCCTCTCTAATCCTCTGATTTGTTTGTCTGCATTTGTGATCATGAAGTCATATCCACAGTACACTGCTATCTTTTTACATGCACGAAAACAAGTTATTTTATCTGCAACATATCACCATCCCAATATTTGTCAAATGCGGCCAATCTGTCGCATTTGAAATTCAATGTCTTCGACAATTCTCCGCACCACACGAATTAGAAAGCATAGATCAGGTTGGCAGCAAGAAAACAAACGTAAGTCCTTAGATGAAATGACACTTCCAGGATTCATGGCGACAAATTTCAGTTCCCTGTTTAACAAGAGTGTCGAGTTATCGGCACTCATGTTGAAAAGCGAACATAAGAATTCTGCAGTTATCTGTCTGCAAGAAACTTGGCTCAATAGCGATATTGAGTCAGAACTCATTACTCCTCTATATTTTTTCTCATATCGTTTGGACAGAAAATCATTAACCAGTGGCAGAGGTGTAAGAGTGGCTGTCTTTGTAAACCAGCAATAGCGCACAAATTGTAAGTCCTAATTCTCTTATTCGGACGACTTTATAGACGCCATTGCTGTAGTATGCAAACCTAGATTTTTAAGCAATCCTAAAGGCATCATTTTTGTCAGCATTTACATTCCACCCTCTACATGCCAACGTGCTTTAGGCACATTGTTTGATATTCTTTCCCAAAAACTTGCTGTACTGTCTTGCGAGCATGTTATAATTTTAAGCGGTGACTTCAACCGTGTTAATCTTCGTTTCCTTACACTGTAAGGTTTCGACGACTTAGTTTCCTTCAACACTCCTCATGACGCCCCTCTGGATCACATATTGACCAAACATCCCAAGCTTTTTGTGGTCGAAAATAGAGGTCCGTTGGCAAGCTCAGATCATTCTGTGTTATTGGGCTTGCCAACCATCTATTGTAGCTCTAACAAAGGGCTGTTAGCAATTCCCGAGAGGCAACTGAGGGTTCGAGACACCTCCCCGAATAATATTCCTTTGGTGCAGACCGCAGTATTTGACAAGCTCTC
The DNA here is from genome assembly GCA_036362985.1 of Ligula intestinalis. Classification (NCBI taxonomy): domain Eukaryota; kingdom Metazoa; phylum Platyhelminthes; class Cestoda; order Diphyllobothriidea; family Diphyllobothriidae; genus Ligula; species Ligula intestinalis. The sequence continues at coordinate 10,435,349 of JAYGXS010000005.1, forward strand.
TACCTTTTAAGAGTACACGGATGTCAAGTCATGCTGCAGTCATCTCATTACTTTTTTAATTGACATTTTTAATGTCTGCTGTTTTCTTGACACCATCATGGTTAGACCTGACAGAATATCTTCTTCCCACCTAAAAGTTTTGAGACACCAAAAGGAATTGTTCTTCAAACTAGGTCTGCGAGATAGACTAAAGGATTCGGACGTCCAGATAAAGCGTGAGATTTCCAGGCTAAACGACCTTTTTTGTTAGTCAGTTTTTTACTTCTTCTACATCTTCCGCTTCTCTCTCCTCGGATGAAATTTGGAAGACTCTTAAGCGTCTCACTGGTCAACGGAATACATTAGCAAATGTAGATTCTGACTTACATTTAGACTGTTTAAATGCAAATTTCATCCACACACCCACTGCCTCCTATTTTCCGACAGACGTCATTTCCTTATTACCAAGTGTCAATGTTCCTGTGTTTGTATAAACAGTGATGAAACATATTAAAAAGTTTCGAGGTTCAACGGCTGCAGGACCAGATGGGATCTCACCATTTCTCCTGAAATCCTGCTCTTTTCGGCAACTAAGTAAGTTTTTTAAAAACAGAAGACTACCCTTTTTGAGTATAAAATTTAAATACCGTGTAATTTTCTATCAAAGGAGAACAAAAAATTATTTTCTCGTGCATGTTTCCATAAAATATATTTGAATTTACAAAGGCAGTCAAAATCAATGATAAAAAGGCATACTACTTTAGTAGTTAGTTTTTACAATAGATACATTTTGCTATGAGTCACAACAAAGGTCGTTAAAAAGCCGGCTTCCTATCCTGACTGAAATGACTTCAGAGTATACTACTCAATAATCAGTATCTCAACATGAGTCAATTCCGATTTGCGAAAGAGTATTAGTCTTTCGCATATGTCGAAATATTGCATGATCAACGGCGTCTACTATATATGGTTTAAACTACAAAAAGATATTTGGAGTGGAGTCAGTTTCAAGGGTAAAGTACTTGCCAAACAATCAATCTCAACATTCTGCTTTGCCATATTTTTAGAGGGAAACTTTCCCAACAATCGAGTTAATGTGGATGAACTTTCTGAGACTTAGCTGACGACCGAGGATGCAAGACTTAATCAACAAGCCTCAAGTTACAACCACGGCAGGAACAATGAGTATGGTGCAATTTTGAATTTTCATCATGAAAGTGTCATGTACTCATTAAAGTGCTAGAAGCTTGCACAAACCTACAGGTAACACATCTTCTTGTCTATGGGCATGCTTCAGCATTTGAATCTGAATTGTGATATTTAACAGATACGTTTGCTCACAGAGAGAACAATCAGTCCATCGCAGAATGCCCTAATAAAGGAAATTGAATGTGTTCGAAGTAGACCTTAGTAAAATGGAAGGAAATATGCGACACGATAAATTTAGCTTTCAATGCAGTTGAATTCCTAATGCGTGTGAATTTCGCATCGACTAGGTTGAATGGACTAAGTCCACGATACAGAACATAAAGATAGTTCGAAGTTCTGCGTATCAGGTGTTTGCGTGAGTAAATGAGGAAGCTCATCAAGCAGTGCGACACTTTTTTATCGTTATGAGCTTACAAATTCGTACAGGACGTTATTGTCAGATACAACAAGATAAATAAAAGTGCATCAAAAAAGGAAGGCTTAATCAACTGATTTATATACCATCCGGGTTCTGTGTTTCAATTAAGTATGACCCAGTAACGCAACCTGATGCATTTCGCAGATGGATTCAAACCCTTTAAACAAAAGGAAGAAAGATGAGTAGATTTTCATATTTCCTGCTGACAATTTCTGTCATTGACCGACAAGGCCAAATGAGATAAGTAATATTCTTCTTGAGGGAAAAGTCTATTACATACTAGTATTCAAATCGCAAACTAAAGTTTATTAAGTCGAATGTTGTTAAAGGAAAAAGGCATTAATGTCAGCACTGGTGTGATAGTGTCATAAGGATTGCTTCTTACTTCACCTTATTACTCTGATTCGTATTTCATGTTAAAGCAATCACCGATGAATTAAGGATAAGTTAGACAGTAGGAACAAGGCGCGATAGCACCGAAGCAAAATAAAGTGTAAACGAGTTTTCCGAGAACGTGGAGTTCTGCTTGAATTTATAATCATACTGAAATTATAAAAAATCAGATAACATTGCGTTACTGAATAAACACTCCTTTGCGCATAAGTGTAAGTCGCAAAGCAGTTAAACTTGATTTCAAATTTAAAGTATTTCTCCATAAACGGAAGCCAAAACAAAAGCGGGTTGTCCTGTAAAGGGACTATCTCATCTGAAGTATTTCCAGAACTCAATAACAAATAAATAGGGGGACAGTAGTTTATTTATTGCACTTCATATACTCCTATTGTCGGCATCGTTCCCTATGAAAACGGTGCTTCTAGGTGGCTCTGTGGTGGGAGAATTAGGATAAGCATGCGAATATACTTTAAGTAGTAAGCAAAAGAAACTTATGTAGACAGCGTATGTAGCAGAATTTAATGGCACCATAAGTTTCGCGAGCGCTCATCAGCCGCTTCCACTCGCTGCATAAACATAACGAATGATAAATAACAGAATTGAATTCATACAGAAAAATTGATCCAAAACATCAAGGTCACTTGAGTTAGCCAAGAGGCAATCAATAAAGTAGGAATTCAAAAATTGTGGGCAGCAAAAACGCAGTAAACTGTCTAAGGCAAAAACATCTAAGGCAAAAAGGTGAGAAGGGGGTGGGTAAACAAGGAGCCGGTGCTACCACGGCAGGGTTAGGTTCACCACATGCTCCAGTTGTTTACATTGGTCAAGTTTAAACTGCCTTATGTATGCTGCCTCCAGGTAGCGCAAGATACGAGTTGCTCGTGCTCTTGGTAGCACCGGTTCCTTGTTTACCCACCCCCTTCCCACCTTTCTGCCTTAGATGTTTTTGCCTTAGACAGTTTACTGCGTTTTATGCTGCCCACAATTTTTGAATTCCTACTTTATTGATTGCCTCTTGGCTAACTCAAGTGACCTTGATGTTTTGGATCAATTTTTCTGTATGAATTCAATTCTGTAATTTACCATTCGTTATTCTGTTTATGCAGCGAGTGGGAAGCGGCTGATTAGCGCTCGCGAAATTTATGGTGCCATTAAATTCTGCTACGTACGCTGTCTTCAAATTTGTACTTGGGAAACGATGTTTCAAACTTATGTAAACTTACTCATATGCCCCTAATTCAAGTATTTTGTCCTGCAAAATCGGTGGTTAAATAGTTTTGGGGAGCGGGAAATAGGAAAGGCAGAGAATCAAATTTTTAGAAGTAGGCATAAAGTGAAAAAATGTAGTCAAAGTTGCTTCCCGCGGACGCTGGGAGCAGGTTGTTCCACATGTAAATTGAAGGTATGCGCGACACTTTGCACCGCGTAGTATACTAATCTAACTCCAAAACGGAAAGTTTGACCTCAGGTAAGTTAAAGTAGACGACCTTCTAACCACCATTTCAATTTTTTTGGGAATTTCAATAAACCTGCAGTTACATAATCGGGTTTTTCCGCAATAATTTAAACGTGAAAACAAATTAGGAAACTCTACAGCTATAAATCAACAACCCTTCTAAATACAGTAAAAACAAAATGCATTTAGCATTTATAAAAGTATATTTCACTGCATATTCTAATTACCCGCCCTAATTTTCCGACAAAAACCGTTTACGTAGGAAAACATGCAAGTTGTAGGAATTAATGAGTGGGCCTAAATAAGCTACTGTTGCCAATTAGTGTTATGTGCACTTTTATTGTATTTAGAAGTGTTGTTGATTTTTATCTGTATCATACTTTAACGTATTGCAGAAAACCCCGATTATCAAAATTCAGGCTTTTGGAAATTCCTGAAAAGATGGAGACGGTGGTTAGGAGGCACTTCACTTCAACTTAAATGAGGTCAAACTTATCGTCGTGGAGTTTTATTAGTATGGTCTGCAGCGCAAAACTCCGCGAACAACTTACTCACAGCGGCCGCAAAAAAACAGATCAAACTATATTTTTCTTTTTTATAGTTACTACTTATAGTTTCGTTCCCTACCTATCCTATTTTTCTCACCCACAAAAACCTTATTACCGCCGGTCCTGTATAGGACATTTCTGAGCGTTGGGGTATGTGAGGTGCACTACTTTCACTATCTTCGCCCTCAATAATCAGTATGTGACGAGCACTGGGAGTGCGGGTTGAAAGTAGTGTCTCCCGTCTATCGATCGACAGTTACCGGGACGCACATGAATGTCAAACACGCTTTTCTTCGCGCACAGTTACAGGGCATTATGCTTATGCTTATTCACCTGTGTCACTTGGCAGTACAGTAGAGGGCTGTGGCATGCGCCCTTGACACATCTTTCAGGACTTCTTAACAGCTTTTCGGGGCTGGCTAGGCGGATACCATTAGAGGCTGTTAAGCAGAAAACAGCAGACATGTGACTTCTACATTCTACTTCTTAACACACTTCTTCCAGCAATCCTAACTGACCTCATACCAAGGTGGCAAGCCACACAAAGCAGCAGGCTACAAGCCATTGGTGAGCTGTATTCAGCAGACGCCTGTGCGCTTTCTATTTGAGCCAACCTCCGGGGCAACGCCCACCTCTTAACAAGTTCACTGGAAAATTTTAAAGTTTTCAGCCTACGGAGAATTGGCTCCTGTTCATTTTCTTCTGATGAAGGAGCGCCTCAGCACTTTTCATGTGAACCGACCTCAAGGGGCTAACCCCCCCCCTAAACAAGTTCAGTGGAAAATTTTAATGTGAAACATCTTTTCCCAGGAAGAAATTTGAAGCAAGCAAATATGGCAGAATTTATTCGATCAAATAAATTTCGTGACGGCTCGTCAGCTGCGGCCCGTCTTTGCATGAATGAAGTGCTGTAACCCACTTGTTATTCATTCATGCAAAGACGGGCCGCAGCTGGCGAGCCGTCACGAAATTTATTTGATCGAATAAAGGAAAATTTTAATGTTTCCAGCCTACGGAGAATTCGTTCGCGTACATCTCCTTCTGATGAAATTTGTTCGTGACAATCTGCACTAAGCCTTGGTGCCTATTTAGTAGACTGATTTTGTGGTTTGTTATCCGCAGTCCTGTTTCTATGAGCCTCCAACATGCGTTAGCCGAATGAACGTGTTTCGTGTGAATTCAGTGGTTTTTGAGCAACATATTTTGTTTGATGAAATATTTTGTGCTTATGGACATTGCTGCATTTTGCAGCAGTAGGGCTGACTAACAAGCTTTATGTTTGGGGTTCTGAAGTCTCTAGGCTCTATGAGTAGACTGTTTTAACTAGTTATTATGCTATTGCCCGTAACATTATTGGTGTATATGCGTCGGTTGTAAACCCATTCGATGCCCTTCTTACTAGTTTTGGCCTGTACACCTGCTTGGTTTTCGCTGAGTGCTCTAAGTGTTCCAGTGTTCCATAAGGAAGACGCAACCATTGGTACCTGCAGTGGTTGTCCTTTATCACACTCTTCTGCTCGGCATTTTACTTTTCTTCCGCTGAAAGATTTTTTACGGCTATGTAACACAAGTAGCGCGCGCTTCGAACTTTACCTCCCCTTCCAAACTCCAAGGGATTTAAAAATGTCTTCGATATCAGGGCTATTAGACCATTCTAGAGCCTGTCGAGCGTATGAGATTTTTCCCCATCTTCGGTTTTCTTGTATCCTTTTAGACAGGATTTTTTCACTTAGCACATTTTTTCTATTATGCACACTACTAACATAGCATGAAACTGAAACAAAGTCAATATTGACTAAAAAGTAAAAGGGTTTGTTTAAGGTATTTTCCTATTTTCCAAGGGCTTTGACGGTGCCCACAATGTTCCTCACGAAATAGCCTTATTTTAACTTCGACTGACCAACATCGTCCCCCTCGGAAATCTCCAAAAGGACTTAGCTGACTGCTGCCAAATTTCGTATTCATCGGATTTTTTTCTTCCTCATTTCTACTGTTTCTTCGCCCGAGAAGAATATTCCATTGCCGAACAATACAGCCAGAACTACGGCAAAGGCTGAAAAGTTCGTGTTAACATAGGTAGTTGTTGCACTATTGTCGCAGAGTTATCGCCAGAATTTGTGTTAACGGGAAGTTTCTCAATTACTGTGCCAGTTCTATCGGTTCTATTGGTTCAATTCCTTCGTATATAGGCACTAGAAGTATAAGAAGTGTAAGCTTGCCTGATTCAGCTCTACGTAAATGTAAGTGGTTCCAGGACCTCTATTTAGGGATCAATGACGCAGGTACAAAAGTAGGCGTTTTTACAACTACAAACACCTCATTATCAACAGCAAGTCAATCAAAGGAAGAAAAAGATGTGCTCATTAGAACAAGAATTTTATTTTCCTGACGTTTCGGATTCTGTCCAGAATCCTTAATCATAGGTGACCGTAGAATAGTGTGACACATGCGCATCAAACACAGAAAACACGTTAAAATAGACGAGGTTTACACTCGCAAACAGCACAGCAAAAACCACAACCATATCATCACGAATAGCCATAAGCACATCAATAAGCTTACACAACGTGTGAAAAACCACAACATCCGTCAACATTTGATCATCGATTCTGATTATATCATCTAAATAGATGATGATGAATTATCCATAGGTGACAATAAACAATCAAAATGATTGGGTGGTGAGGATTTTCATCATTTGCAGTCCAACCCTAGTCTTATGTCGTTTACGTCTCTCTCAGTTGAAGATCTAAGGATTCAACAGCAAATGGAAGCCTCTCAGAAACCATATCTCATGCGCCACTGCTATATCCAGCCAGCTTTTAACTCATTAGCGTTGCCCTAAACTTAATTGGGTCATATGGCAGGCTCTCAAATCACCCTTATATACCAATTCTGTGATTGAAATTTTACTAATCTCTTCTCAATCTCTGTAAGCATACAATAAACAGAAATGTATGAAACCAATTGACTCATCTGCTGTTTTTGGGTTAATGATCGTTCAGTTTGGGGGTCCAGCGTGAAAGTTGTGGCAGGTCCTTTTATCTTTCTTGTGCAGGTGTTGGCTACATCTGGCGTTCGTAGCTGGCAGTTTTGGGGCTCCCCGGATTAAGGATCTGCATAGCGGCCACGCCCACATCGATCTGTGAGGGACACCAAGTGAGGATCTCCGATGTGTGCACCGGTTATGCTCCCTGGCAGCAGTAGTAATCACCATGGCTCGTAGGTGGAGATTAAAAAAAAGAATGTCGCTTTTTGCCATGTAGTTCATTATATAGGCCTTACAGGAAGCCACACAGAAACACGCTTGATAGGTTGTTGTGGAATCGAGAAAGACAAGTGAGAATTTTATGGTCATTCCTGGCTTAGCAGCCAATCAGACATACCCAATTCTAGGTGTGGTTTAGCCGGAATTCGAAAGCAGAACCTTTGGTCCTTAAGCAAAACACCTTCCATGGCATCATGAGCTGGTTGCTTTTTTCGGTTGACACGAGGAATAGGGTGATAATAGGGGAATTTCTGTCCAACTTGGGAACATAAATATCACATTGTGCTCTATACTTTATTATTGAGCCCATCCAGGCGGCCACATAACGACTTGTAGAATAAATTTAAGCGAAACCGACAAAACATAAGGACGACCGAAATGGCCATTTCTGGCAAATACGCTATCATTTGGCAGGGTATTTGGTCATTAAGTTCAACATTCAACCTCTAGATGTAAAGTGCTGTAAGCAGGCTATCGAAACTGGCTGACGATGATGCGTTTGACTAAGGAGTTTCTTGAGCTGCGCTTCTATTAGTGCTCGTTGCATTCCTCAGATGTAAGTCGGTCAGGTAAGCGAGCGGACAGCAACACGCCTCGCCATTGGGTGTGGTCAAACGGACAGCCAATTAGCATGCGCTGCCGAATCAGGGCGTATTCTATTTGTAACCCAGCTTGTAGCCTCAATAAAGAGGCATATCTGTTCCTTAACCGAATCGGCGATGTCCTTACTATCCTAATATCTTCCATGGTTACCGAATCAACCACAGAGCCAGTGATGCATTGGTAAACTATTCGGGTTTTTTAAAAAAAAGGGCGGTTGTCAGGGGAGGTAGGGGGTGAAGTGAAATCGGGGTCAAAAAGGTGATCGGCGTTAGCGGGGAGAGACCGATAGCCGAGAGGGGTGCTGAGCTGTGGGCTGTTGGGTATGCGGCTTTTGACCATGGTAAGTGCAGCAACGCGACGAAGTTCTTTTGGGCGCACAGTGCCGGTCCATGTAGCCTAATGGCGAACACTTCTGCCGTAGTCAACAGATGCTGTCCAAGGAATTTTGAATAGTTTAGGGGCAGGTTGTAGATCACTCAGAAGGCCTCTCTGGCCTCCATGTGATGGTTTGAGTCTACCAGGTGCGCTAAATTGAACTCTTCATACCACTTCTTTCGCCTCACGCTGGTAAAATGAATAGCTGGACGAAATGCAGCAGATTTTCGACAGAAAACGCCTAGGAAAAAACAAACATGATTTGTCAAAAGATCCGAATTCGGATAAGTATATTTGAGATTTCCTGTATTTCTGTCGACTTGTCGACTTGCATTTTTCATGTGTTTTCAGGAAAACTAAGGCATTCTTTAAACAGTTCAAGAAAAAGGTTTGCTAGAAGTCATCTTTCCCCCAAATACCACAAACCTTTTTTAAACAAACAGTTACGATAGTGCTTTAATTAAACGTGACTATCCTATTGGGATACACATGACTTGCTACAAAATTTTCCTGTGTATGTCGAAAGACCTAAAAGTGGGAGGTCTTATACAAAGTAAATATTCTGCGAAAATTCTCATTTTACGATTGAAAAGTCATATTGGTAAACAATTGTTTTCGGTCATTCATCTTCATACCCGTACAATGATATGAAGAATAAAACGGTGAGTTTTGTGCACTGTTTCTACAGTCCTCGGAGTAGGCGGAAGGGTGGGTGCAATTAATCATCTTGGGGTCCTAGCCCAGAATGTTCTGACCCGAGAAGCAGGCGGAGGAAGCCAAGAGAGCAGTGCTGATAGGCAATGGCTTCATTCAACAGCACACAAAGACAATAGGGGGCTTGCGTGGTTCTTTAGCTTGTCCACTCCGGCATATTAATATGGTTCCAGTCTTTATAGAATATTCCTGACTTATACAGTGCGCTTCGGTATTCTAGAACCATCTCGATTACGGCCACTGCCCTCGCTATATGGGTGGTCTTTTCGTTTAGTCGGCGCACGGCTTGGGCGGCTTGCACGCGACTATGACGTACCACGGTCAGCTTGGCTGTGTTCAGGAATCAGCTAGACTGTCCGTTTCACCGACTGCCGTGAATGTATGGGTGTCCTGGCTTCGTAGCACTCGGTGTTCTCTCGTCTCATGCATTGTGGGGCTGGCGTGTTGAGGGTGTTGAGTGCGTCGCGGGGAACAGGGGCGAGATGTTCTCAAGCTCGGCGGTTAGGGGTCTGAACGTCAGACGTGTGGCGTACTTCTGCTTACCCTCTGTGGCTTCGTATGATGTGCATTCGGATGCCGCGATTTCCGACAGCTTGGAATTTCCACGTGCGGTCGACAAAGGAAGGCAAACGGCCTGAACCCGCATCTTTTGACAGCGAAGAGTGGGTTTTGCTAACCGGATTGCCACTGCTTCCAGCGTTGCTCCGCTTTTTCATGTTCCGGAGGATGACCTTTTCTGGATAACCCTTTTCGCGGAGTGTACTGGATACTAGCTGCAACTCTACTTCCACTGTTTCTGGTGCGCAGAAGTGTCGTATTCTGGCTGCCAGTCCCTGGACAAAGTTTCACTCAAGAATAAGGGATCGAAACTGCGAAAATTTATGCATTACTCCGTCCAAGTTTTCTTTCTGAATGCCAGCCCTCCATCATCTTTTCCCCAAGAATGCATTTTCATCCGTGAATTGAGATTGGAGGATTGGGGGATCCGGAGGAAGATTGAAGATCACTCAAGACGATTGCGTTTTATCTGATTAACAGCTGTTGTGCGTTAAAGGTACACATGACGACTAGTCGCCCTGCCTATTTGACGAGAGACCTTAACAGGCAATTAAAGAAGAAAAATAGGAAATTGAAGTTATTCAGGAAAATGGGGTCACCAGTACACCTCGATGAATTCCAACGCCAAAGAAATGCGGTGAGAGCATCGATTCGCAAGGCCAGGAAAAACGATGAATTAAGAATCCTCCAACCGGCCACAGACAAACCAAAAATTCTTTTCGGCTATATTTACAGTACACTAAAAACCAAGGATCTAGACGCAGTACTTAAGGATAATAATGGCGGGGAAGTCGTTTGAAATTGTGTCAAACTTCATCAGAAGACGGACTCAAAGTGGAATTTTTTTCTCAAGTCGTTGAACTGAAGTCGCAGCCTACAAACAAACAAGCGAAAACAGTCTTAAAAGACCAAGTTACACCGACTTCAAGCCTTCTTAAAGATTAGCAGTTATTCAGGACCTCGAAGATATACAAACGGCTGAGTCGTTCCTGAATATCCTGCATATTGTTTATACAAATTTTAAAGTGCTTCAAAACAATTTGGCTTATTGTTTACTCAGTCTGCTTCACTGGTGGAAGATTTTCGTTATTTTGTACATCAGTCAATACACTACGGCACAGTCGCAAAGGCCAATTTTACATTTTGAATTTAATCGTTCCGTTTGCAACTAACATGGAAGTAGAAACTATTAAATAAATAAATAAATATATTTTATATTTTAGGCCCGGAGGGCCTCGTGATTGCAAACTTAGTGCTGTGGAAAAATAAATAAGTACAAAGTTGATAAATACTGCTCTCCGTGAACAACCACAAAGGCAGCGGGAGCGTTTTGTACTGTTGGCAGATGAAATAAATACCCAACAACGCATCGTCATTTTAAAATAGTAGTCAACTCTCTCTGAAACGCATGGTGATCTAAGTGGGAAGCAGTGAAAAAAACTCATACCATTGAAGCTGGGGCGCAGTTCAGCGAACCCCCGCTTAAAAAACAAAACATAGGAGCAATGAAATGCTTCAACAGAATTAAGGGGTTGGTTGAGGGGATTGATTGTAGTACAAATGAGACAGGACTGTTGATGAGCACGCATGAGAGTTGGAAACGCTTATTGTAATTGGAGAAATCATATAACAGCAGAGGTTGTCGTTCACCACTGTAACACTGCCCGACTGGCTTCATGATTAACCATCACGGAGGTGAGACCGGAGGAGGCCATCCCGGACAACAGGGTAGACAAGAGAGTGAACGGCAGAGGTAACCTGATCATTAATGAAACGCTGGAGATGCGACATTGTACACGGCGGAGTCGAGCGACGAGCTGGCAAAAATAGCAGAACCGCCATGAGCATGACTCAAGACCATGAAGCCTATTGTCAGGATTGTAAAACGGAAAATGGAACAACGACAATGATGACTGGACAGAGAAGTTGACAAAACATCGTTGCAACTCTCACTCAAAAGAGGAAGAAATCGACATGTATGGAAAATAATGCTATGTCAACATAACCAGCTCAGATACCAGGGGGACCCTTTTCAAAGTCCAAAAGTTGTGTGTTTGGGACGGAGACGGATAAACAGGACTTTATATCTTCCGGAGTTCAGTGTTTACGTAATTTTACCTGAAAACTACAAAGTTAAACGACAGCCTTATTTCGAGGGGTATATTATTACAGAGGAAAGCATATTTGGAAGCAAAGGAGTGAGAATGGTTTGAAGTGGAGCTTAAGGGGGCTGCAATAATCCTGGAGGAATAACTTGTGGCAAAGGGTCTATCTACGGAAAGGAGAGCGTTGATTCGTGCAAGGTTAGGGGTAGATTTAACGCGAAAGAAGAAACAGAGGCCCGCTTCGAGTCTTCTGACCCAAAGAAATGTCATGTTTGCTAGCTGACATCTCTCCGTATAAGAAGAAGTGGATTGAGGAAGAGTGAATATTTTGCGATTAAATACCCTCTGTACATGTTCAATCTTACCGCGGTCAGACGCATTGATTAGACCAAAGAGGGGTCAGCAATATTCTAGGATGAGTAGATCATGCATGCGATAAAATTTTTACTTTATTTCCAGCAGGAAGAAATTGTGTGATCTTAAACCACATATCTGTGCAGCCTTCGCAGATATTCGAACCGCATGAGTCGACAATGCTATTTTATTTTTGTAGCTGAGACCTAAGTCTGTTATAATGTATCGTTCTAAAAGTGGAGTATTTTGAAAGACTAGGGGACGGGGAAGCTTGGCGGGACCGAAACGCATGAAACTACACTTGGATGGAGAGAATTCCATCTGCCAGGTAGCACCCCCAACGTGAGAGTGTAAGTAAATTCGCATTTTTTTTATCAACGCATATACGTGCCGTGTCCTTAGAGAATGAGTATATGCATTTGAGGTCGTCTGCATGAATGAGATTGTGTAAATATTTTAGACCAGTCGAAATTTAGTTTATGCATAGAATGAAGCGTAAATGACCCAAGATGGTGCCTTGAAAAACGCCACTGGTGATCAGCTGAGCAGTAGAGTAACTATCATCTACTAGGACCTTCTGACTGTGGTTAAACAAGTAGGAACCGGTGAAGTCGAGGAGAGGGGGACGGATGCCAACGGCTTCCAATTTTCCCAGGAGTCGTCTATGCGGTACCTTGTCGAAGGCTTTGCTCAGGTCAAAGTAGATAACAACTACGGATTGCCGCTCGTTACAGAGGGAAGTGACGTGGTTAAGAAAAGCTAAGTGACACGTCTCGCATGATATTTCGGGTAGAAGACCATGCTCCAAGTCGCTTAAAAGCTTATTTTTTAGGCAAAAATCGAGAATTTGATTAAAAATTATCTTCTCCAGAAGTTTAGCTAGGGCCGGGGCTTATGAACACCACGGTAGTTATTTATGTCCGAACGAGATCCTGCTTTAAATGCTGGAAGCATAATAGATGTCTTCCAATTGTCAGGAAAGGAACCATTTGAGAGATAGACTGAAAATATATGGCTAAGTAATTTGGGAAATTGTGACACTCTTTTGATAACTGAATTGGAGATACCATCAGTTCCCGAAAGGTGCGGGTTTTTTAGACGAATTATATGCTTACGAATTAATTCTATGGATAAATCAATGTTCCCGAGAGTGTTGTCTGAGTATGGTTGAAATGACGGGACTAGCTCGGATTCTGTCGTAAAGTGCTTTGCAAAGAAAGCATTGAACAATTCAGCCTTATCAGCCTCATCTAGTACAATTTTTTTCCTTTCATTAAGCAATGGGGTATTTCAACTCCTCGTTATGCGGAGGACCTACGAAGAAACAGTTGTGCAACCGATTTCGCACAGTTTAACTCACTCAGGGCGCAAGATTCCTTGTGCTGGTCACGCGCAAGACGAATCTTTGACGCCTTTTTCTAGTGATCATTTCTGGGTTCAGAAGAATCCTACAGCAATTTATCAACGAGATTTCTATCAGATCTCGCGACTGCGACCCACGAACTTGGATTTCGGTCTTCATTAAGTCATCCTTTGGCAAGTCAACTTCTTGGCTATTGCTGTCAAGGATCGTGAAGGATCTAAGTGAGTCGTATCATTTCCTAATCTTCATTGTTATTGTTGAAGACCATTTTTACGCTGTTCCTTCTAGGATAGCCTGATAAATTACTCACTACAGGTTAGCTTACACTTGAAAGTTTTCCATTGCGTTTTCGCTAAGACGTTTCGTATATTTGTAGTGATACAGCCTCTACAAATGTGGTGACCCCGTTTCTATCGTTCTCTCCGTCTTCTTTTTTATTCCATTCATCCGTTTTTCTCGTTTGACTCCGTTGTTCATACATTTTTTGCGACATGGATGACGAACAGCAACAATTTTCCGAAACCTAAGAAGATGATGCTGCTTCTAGCAAGTCATGTACAGCAGCCGATCATGACGAGCATCAGGCTTTTTAGATATCCGTTAAGCTTCCCCAGTACGAAGTTCGCGATCCAACCGTCTGTTTCAAACAAGTTGAGGCCGTTTTCGCCTCACGTCAGATTACTAGCGAGCGTACGCATTACGCGCACGTCGTACAGTACTTACCATTTGATGTTGCTTTCGCAGTCCAGGACCTCCTTGATCCTTTCCCTAAATTTAAGCCCTACTCTAGCTTAAAACAAGCAGCTCTCACGTATGGCACAATCTGCCGACAGTAAGCTTCGTCAGCTCCTCAACAATGTCGAGCTTGGCGATCAAACTCCTTCTGCTCTGATGCGCCACATGCGTCACTTGCTTGCTGGCCGCCATTTTCCGTCGCATCTGGATGGATAAATTACCCCATCCAATGCAACAGGTTCTTGCTCAACTCGATGACGATGTTCCGCTGACCAAACTCGCAGAGCATACAGACCGAATTTAACAATGTTACCCAGGAACTAGTTCGTGCGCTTAAAGCTACGCCATCTCCCAAGTTTCCACCTCGCGATCTAACCGTACACCTGACAGTCGTACGCAGCGACAGTCCACTAAATCGCTTGGTACCTCATCCCCGCGGTCTAGTTCATCCTCCCAACCGATCCGAGGCGTTCCAGCCAACAGAGATGATGACCTGCAGGTTCTTAAAGATACTGTGAGTTTATTGCGCTCTCAAGTGAGCACAATGTGTTCCACACTTAACCGGCTGCAAACCGGTCGTCCCTCTACAAACCGCAATCGCTCTAATTCAAAAGAGCGTGTAGACGATAGAGTCTGCTGGTACCATCGTACATTCGGCTCGGATGCGATCAAATGCGTCCCACCCTGTTGTTACGCTAGACGTTCCATTCGGGAAACGGCGCCGCTAGCCAGCAATGGTGACGACTAGTGCTGGCCCATCGCGACACAGTCGCCTCTTTTATGTGACCGACAAGTCCACAGGGTTCCGTTTCTTGATCGACACAGGTGCCGAGGTGAGCGTTTTACCGCCCCCCTCATCGTCATAATCTTCAGCCATCGCAGTTTTCACTGCAGGCTGCGAACAACACTTCTTTTTCCGCGTTTGGTTAACGTTCCCTTACTTTAGACTTTGGGCTTCGTCGCCGCTTCCAATGAGTTTTCATCTAGGCCGACGTCCAGTCGCCTATCATTGGATTGGATTTCCTGTCAAATTTTGGCCTCACAGTTGACCTCAAGCATCAAAAGTTACTAGACCCTATCACTCAGCTGTTTACTGTCAGGGTAGTTTCGCGTGAGCCTTCCGCTGGCATCCACTTGGCCGTACCAAGCCTGCCATTTTCTGACATCTTGAGGGATTATCCTTCCCTCTCTAAGCCTTGTCAGTTTATGGAACAGGTTCAACACGCTGTTCGCCACGATAACACTACCACCGGCAGACCAGTCCATGCTCATCCGCGTAGGCGTCATCCCGAGCAGCTGCAGATCGCGAAAAATGAGTTCAAGCATATGTTGAATTGGAGGATAATCCGTCCTTCGTCCAGTCCATGGGCTGTACCACTGCACATGGTTCCCAAATGTCATCTGAGGATTTGCGGCAATGCGGTGATTATCGCGCTCTCAATCGAGCAACAGTCCCGGACCGGTACTCGATTCTCCATATTCATGTCTGTTCCCACATGTTGGCTGGAAAAACGATTTTTTCCAAGATTGACCTCGTGCGAGCATATCACCAAATACCGGTCGCGGCGGAGGACATCCCTAAAACCGCCGTCATGACCCCATTCAGCCTGTTGGAATTCCTTCGCATGCCTGTCGGTTTGCGAAACGTGGCCCAAACGTTTCAGTGTTTTGTCGATGGCATTTGTCACAAGCTCATCCCCCGAGGAACACGTTGAACACTTACAACAAGTTTTCGATCGTTTTCAACAAAATGGTCTGCAGCTTAACGTCGATAAGTGTCTTTTTGGCGTCACTTCTTTGGATTTTCTTGGCCATCATCTTTACCAACATGGGATCACACCCCTCCCAGAGAAGCTGCACAGCGTGTTGTCTTTTCTAGCCCCGAAGTCCATAATTCAGTTCCACCGTTTTATCGGCCTTATCAACTACTACCGGCTCTTCATACCAAATTGCGCCGTCACCCTGGCACCTTTGACGGATTTTTGGAGTCAAAGGCCAATTCGCTTCAACTTTTACCCAGTGCTCTTGAATCATTCAAGGTTGTCAAGAAAACACTCGCGGATGTCACCCTGCTTCATCATCTGAGTATCGATGCTGATGCACAGCTTATACTGACCACCGATGCTGAAAAAGAGCTTATTCTAACAACCGATGCCTCAAACATTGCCGTTGGCGCAGTTCTGCTGCAACAGGTCCACGGAAAGTTGCAGCCGCTAGCCCTTTTCCCCCAGAAGCTTCAGCCAGCGCAGACTCACTATAGTACTTTCTCGCGTGAACTTCTGACCATTTACCTGGCCATCCGACATTTTCGCCACCTGCTCGAGGGGAGAGATTTTCACAAACCTCTCACTTAGGCCCTCAAAGTTAAGCCGGATCGATATTCGCCACGTAAAGTACGTCACCTTGACTACATCTCTCAATTCACCTCAGACATACGCTACGTCCGCGGTGATGAGAATGTCGTTGCTGATGCCTTGTCACGTCCAGAGGTCAACGCTCCTATCACCACGTTAGACCTGGCGAAGGTTACGGAAGCGCAGGCGCTTGATGACTTCATTGTTGAAATGCTTGTGGCTTCTGTGCTTCAGCTGCGTGAGGCTCCCCACTCCACGGCACCAGGCTCTATCGTGTGTGATTTTTCTACAGGTACCCCTCGTTCACAATCCTACCGGAAGGTTGTTTTCGACCATTTCCATTTGCTATCCAACCCCGGTGTTCGTGCCGGCCGCAAACTCATTGCAGCCCGTTTCGTCTGGCCAAAGATGAACACCGATATTATAACCTGGACCAGGCAATGCTTAGCCTGCCAAAAGAATAAGGCCTAGCGACACACCGTTTCACCCCCAGCACGTTAACGGTTCCCGGCGCCCGTTTTCAACACGTCTACATAGGCTAAGTCGGACCACTTCCCCCATCTCGCGGTTTCACGCACATTCTGACTGCTGTTGATCGTTTCACACGATGGCCCATCGCCATTCCCATCTCGGATACCACGGCAGAGAATATTGTTATGGCTTTCCTTACACACTGGATAGCCAACTTCAGTGTTCCAGCTCTCTCTCTCTCTTTCTATTTTTATCCAATTTGGGCGGTTTTAGTCGCTATTAAATTGAGAGGACAGTTTAGGTAAACTATCTTTTTCAGCAAGCAAAGGTACCCCGATGGTCATCTGCCCGTCCATACAGTTCCGCATGCCATTACAGCTCTGAAATTTCTCGTTGCATATGTGGGTAGTCCCTCTGTTAAATGTTACTTTCCCACCTTTCCGGCAGACTTCCATTGGAAAAAATCCAGTAGTTAAAAGTAAGTCAATGCGGTCGTATGACACTATTAATGGTTACTCCTTTAGTTCGAACACATCCACTGCCTTCTTAGTAAAGGCAAGGTCGAAGGAATTGGACCATTGTTATTCCCTACTATCTGCGTGAAACTCAAAGTGGCTAATGGCATGCTCATCTTCTAAGTATCGTTACATGTGTTTTTGACCTGAACGGTTACTGAAATTGTTATTTTTCAAGGTTACCCAATTACTTAATGCTCCACGATCAAGAACGTCGGCTTAAGCTTCACCGATAAATTAAATCTCTCGTGTCAAGCTCACAGAAGTACGGCCAAATTTGCCCATATTTATGGCTTTGTTTTGTACGATTTCTGTCTTCTTGAAATAAGAGTACGATTTTGTGGTATTTTTGTACTTTGCATTGTAGAATATTGCTGCCTTTTTATGCTCTCATGAACGAATCTAGCCAATTAAAATTTGAAAATTTCCAACGACATTTCCGAAGAAAACGCCTACATCCGACTCTTTTAAACATTTCCTACTCAAATAAATGCTAGCTAACGAAACTAAAATACATTTAGGTCAGGTGATTGGAAACAGGCTTTTACCTCCTTTTTACCTTCATGAAAGTTCAAATCTCCCCAAGACTTCAGTCACTGCTCCCGTTACTCGTCCTTACAACCTAAGAAATTGCGCACTGATTAACCCCCCCCCCTGCATCCTGCACAGCGAAACAGTCTCTTTTATTTGCTTCTAGGTGTATCTTTCACTGTGGTGACCTGCCAATTGAAATAAGGTCGTTTACTCGATGAAATACCATTTATGTAGAGCAAGAATGACGGGACATCTAGCATGGTACCTTGAAGGATACTGCTTAAAATTGCAGTAGCACTAGAGTACGAGGACCCCCTTAACATTTTCTGTTTTTGATCATACAGTTGTGATCTGCAAACCTGTCTTGTAGGGCAGCCTAAATATTTATTCCTCCGCCTAAATGTCTTGCGAAATTTGTGGTTAAACAGTTAATTCTTGGTTGACTAGAGAAAATGAATGTTGAATTGAAAGGAAAGTGATTGTAAACATAATTTTTTTCTCGCGTCCGATTAACTTCTCTTCCTCTGCCTTGTGGGTTTTGGTAAAAAAAACATCGGACATGTACACTGTTTATGTTACCTATAAGTACCAGGCGTGGGTAACGAAAAGGATCTCATCTAATTTTTCTCTAGACCTCTTTTCCAAGGTTTTTGTGGTTCTCTTGAGGTCAAAATTGGAGTGTGACGTAAAGCTTGGGGTCAGTGGGCTGTCAAATACCAGATTGTGTCAAAAGATTTCAATTAGGATTGCACAAAATTCTTAGGGCCCAGAATTATTTCCCTCTTTATCCGACTAGAAACTTCATGCTATTCCCGTGATTTATAAGCAAAGGGTCCTAGAAGCATATACATTTTTGAAGGGCTTGAACCACAGTCGGGAATTTAAAGACTTCTTGAATTTGTACCGCGACCTGTCCACTAGGTCGTATACCAGTTGGTTTAAAAATAGAACACCTGACTAAATTCGGAAAACAGAAAGTTGTGAAGAATACTGAATACGGCATGAATAATTTGCACTTGGTGATAATAATTAACTTCTAAGTGAGTGGTTAGCAATATTATCAAATTCAGAAGAGTAGTTTGACGAGCGTACGTGCACATTCGATAAATACTTTTCATACCAATTCATTTATATGGAGGGATTAAATTTAAACAAGCGGTCGATAATGTTCGTCGTTCCTTGTAAGCGAGAGACAACCAGAGCGCGGATGAATGCATGTCGCTTAGTGACTGCGGGCCCCGTCAGATGTAGAGTTTGCACAAAGTTCTTTTGCACACACAACGCCGGCATCATCAACCTGATAGCGTTCGCTTCTGCTGTTGCTAGCAGGCGCTGACCCAGGGACATGTGATAACTTGGTGGTACCTTGTATATCACTCGGAAAGCTTCAATTGGGTCCATTCGATAGCCGGACTCAACCATGCGCCAGAATGGTGCTATTTATGCACCTGACTTCACCTTTTAACAGCCATACCGGGAGATGTTCTCGTATTTTTTGGATATAATAATAATAATTTGTATAGTTAAGGCCCAAGGGGCCCTGTCGTTACAAACTTAGTGCTTTCGTGAAAATAAAACTAATGATGATAAACAGTGAACTCTTATAAAATAATTATCATCGGCAGTAAAAAAACTCCTAAATCGGTGGATGAGTTCAGCGGGCCACCGAGTTCAAAAAACTTTAGGAGAAAAAACTGCCTTTATAGGTAACAGGGATTGATGTGGTTGGTTTGGGACCTGATGTTGAGGGTTCGGGACGTTTATGGTGATGGGAAAAAATTATCTATCTTTGAGTTAAGAAGGGGTCATCCGGGACAACAGGAGAAGGCAGTAGAAGTCAAGGCACCATCATCGAGTTGCGACCCACCAGATTCCATAGCCAATCTCGAAAACCACAGCGAAGGTTGCAAAAACGGAGAAGATTTTGCAGCCCTTGGAAGTGATGCTTGACTCTGCAAAGAAAACTGCTAACATATTTAGAAATCCTTTTATTATCCTGAGATGATCTTCAGATGCCAGGAGGACCCTTTTCAAAAGCTACAACTTGCGTGGTTGGAAAGGAAACAGACAGTAACGACTTTATTCCCTCTAAATTTAAATGCTGATGTAATTTGCTTTAAAAATCGATAGTGTAGAAGACAGTCTAATATCAAGTGGAAGGTTGTTCCTAATAAAAGCCTATTTGGAGGCAAAAAGCGAGAACGGTTAGATGTGGAGCTACGGGGTGGTAAAATTATCATGGAAGAGTTACGAGTGGCGTAAGGTCAGTCTACCGGAATGCGAGCGTTAATTTGTGGGAGATTAGGACTATTTTTAAGGCGAAAGAGAAAGCATGTACCAGCTTCGAATCTTCTTACCCAAAGAAATTTAATGGTTGCTAACTGACATCTATCTGTATAACATATACCAGACCCGGAAACATAAAATATTTTACAAGTGAAAACTTGCTGAACCTTTTCAGTCTTACTACGGTCATTCTGGGTCATAAGACCAAAAGGTGGACAGCAGTATTCTAGTATAGGGAGAACAAACATGTGGTTTATTTTTAACTTCATTTCTGGAAGGAAAAAATTATGCGATATAAACCCACATATCTGTGCGGACTTGGCAGAAATTTGATCTGCATGAGGTGATAATGCAAGCTTATTCGTGTGAGTAAGACCCAAATCCTTTATCGTAGATCTTTCTAACAGTGGACTATTGTGAAAGATAATGGGTCCAGGTAGCCTTGTGAGACCAAAACACATGAAACTACATTTGGATAAAGAAAACTCCATCTGCCGTGAGAGGGTACGCAAGCCTGCGTTAGCGTTATCAACACAACTACTGGCCGTGTCCTTAGAAAATGAGTAAATTCACTTAAGTCATCAGCATAAATGAAATTTTCCGAATTATTTAGCACTGTTGAAATTTCATTTATGTAAAGAATGAAAAGGAGATCGCGATCGGCTGAGGCATCGAGTAACTAATGCTTACTTAGACCTTCTGACTGCGGTTAGACAGGTAGGAGGCAATGAAATCGAGGCGGGGAGGCCTGATGTCTAGGGATTCCAGTTTCCATAAAATGCGCCTATGCGGCACCTTGTCCAAAGCTTTACTAAGGTCAAAGTAAATCACGATGACTTATTGCTGTTCATTACGAAGTGAAGTAACCAGTTTAAGGAATGCCAAGTGGCAGGTTTCGCATGACCTTGCAGGTAGAAATCCATGCTGTGAGGCGCTTAATAGTTTATTCTTTATACAAAAATCAAGAATTTGATTAAAAGTGATCTTTTCCAGAAGTTTGGCTAGGGCCGGGGTTTTATGAACACCTCGGTAGTTATTTACGTCCGAACGAAATCCTGACTTGAAGACTGGACGAATAATATATATCTTCCAATATAATGTTGACATTTTTTAAAAACAAACTTGATTCTCATTTTCTGAGAAACTATGACAGATATTATGAACATAGTGTCGGTAGCAGCACTTTTCTACTGGCTCACACTTATCGCTGATGTTAAGCCTACATTTGTGTTTTGTACTACTGTTGATATGAATAGGGAGCTCAAGGGTGAAAGCCTTCTACCCTTAATAAAGTAACCTAAAGCTGGCTTATCTTTATGTCTTAAAATTTTCCTAGTACATTTTTACGAAAATGGAATAGCCGTTTGTCTGATAATGCTCCATCCACTGGTGAAAGAGCCTTTGGAAGTACCGAAAGATTGATGAGCTTAAGATTTTTGATGGAAGGTTGGAGATTTATTAGCTTGAAGTATGTGAGCCTGATGTACCGGATGTAACCTCCATTTCAGGGGGCGTAATGGATGCCGAAATTGTATCCGGTGACGACGAAATCTTTCGTCGGCGCCAGCTGCATAAAATAAAATGCATAATAATGGTTTTTGTCAAGAGGAGCATCATTGTCTCAGAAAGTAAAATCAGTTGCTTCCATAATTGCAAAGCACTATGGCTTAAACTGAGCACGCGTGGTGTACTCACTTTACATTTCATGACTATTGAGTGCCCACGAAATTAATCCTCAGATTTTAGCAAGGCAGTGTTTTTTTAATGAATTGACTGGCCCAAAACTGAAGCTGTATATTTTACCGCACCACTGACTACCTGGGTGGGCAATGCTCAAAGGTTTCGTGCAATTCCTTTACTTTCAGTCTTCTTAAGCTAACGGTGAATCTGTATCTCATGCAAAATGCTGATTTCAAGAAAGAATCTTAGAGGTACAAACGGCGAATTGTCCGTATTTTTGAAAGTCCCAATTGATGCAGATGAGTTCAAGTCAATCGCATCGCTTGTCAAGAGCGACCATGTCATGTTTCTGTGGAAATACGGTTGAAAACCAAGCAAACGAAGCATACGGAGGCTCTGCTAAATTAATAACAGGGAAATTTCCGCGTAATTAGAGGTGAGCTGTTGTTGCTAAATTGGCATGAAATTCTCACCGGTATTTCGGATGCGGATTGGAACATTCTCAGGGACACTATGAATTGCAACTGCCAGTTGAAAAAAGTACAAAGTAGATCCGGACCATTTGATTAACGCGAGATTTGAAGAGCCAGATAAACCGAAATGACAGACTCTGGAGGAGATATCCATATTTTCCAAGGACCTTTCTCCATGACCCCGAGAAAGAAAAATCAGGAATTTAGGAGATCCTCTTGAAACTATTTTTCTCTGTCTCATGTCCCCTGGGAACTTAGATGACACCGTAAACCACCATTCAATGAAACTTAACCATATGGACGCAATCAGTCTAAACTGCTGCCGTTTCTTCGGCTCAGAACTACCATCAGAATTCCTACTCCTATTCTTACGCTACTTCTATGCCCTATCTTCATCGGCAGTTTTTTTCACCTACAAGCTTTTTTGAAAATGGATGCACGTTGAACTCTGCCTCCATTTTCACCATAGGAGTTTTTCAACTGCCTATAAGTTCAGTTCACCATTAGCTGCCCTAAAAGGACAATTTTTGCCGACATTATAAAAAATTGGTCCGCTTATCTGCGCACATTTTCAAATTTTTTTTTTTTCTTACGAAACTAATTTTGTATGGATAGGGCATTCCCGGCACTAACAAATATAAATTCCAAAGGCACAAATTCAAAATACATCAGCAGGTCAACCCATTCACTAAGAGGAAAGCGAAACACGATAAGATCGATTGTTTATAAATCACGGAAAAAGTATTAGGCAAAAATTAAAAAACGGGAAGTTAATAAGCCAAAAATACTTTTCAGCTACATTCACCATTGGCTAAAAAATACAGAATCAGTCGCAGTTTTCAAAAGTGAAAAAATGAAGAAATTACTGGAAATACCGAAAATTTGGAAAATTGTTGTCAGTTTTCGCATCTGTTCTCATTGAGGAACCAGATTTTAATCAGGCGGACTTCCATTTGGGGAGCAATGGTACAATCATGGATGCCCTCTATTTTACAGAAGACGATGTGAGTAGGGAATTTCTTGTGCTTAATAAAGCTTAGTCTCTGGATCCATACCGAATGCTGGCCAAGGTGCTGCAATAGATCGCTTTGGAACTTCTCAGACCGCTATCACATATTATCCAGTTGTCGTTTGATCGAGGCCTCCTCTCATCTGACTGGAATGTTGCGAACATATACTCTGTTCACAACAGTGGGTCTAAAACCAACACGAACAGTTATCAACCAGTGAGCTAAACTTGCACCTGTTGCAAAGTTATGAAAAGGATTATTAAAAGGGTCACCATAAACTTTCTCGAAGAATAAGCCATTTTTGGTAGGACACAACACGGATTTCGTGGAAACCACTCTTGCCTGAGCAGCATGCTTTATTCAATGGAGCAGTGGTCCAGATCATAAGACGAGAAAACCTGCATCAATTTTGTTTTCATCGACTTGAATAAAGTTTTCGATAGTATCCCACACCAATGGCTACCCTACGAAGTTGGTGAATCTGGGATAAGTGGAATTGGCATATGTGTGCGTATATTTGAAGGGTTACAGGCAAAGGATGTCCCGAGCACCCTAATACTTTATAAAAAATTGAATTTTTCTTTTTTCTAATTAAATAAGAAAGCCTTCCACAGTTGATGATGATTTGCACGGACAGAAAAGGGCTGCATTGCTGATTGCGTAAAAAAAGAATTTGGGTCTTACATATAGGCAATGGACGCCATTTTTTAATGTATTAGAATAAGCTGACCCAATAAAAGCGAAGCTTTTCGGTTTAAATATTGATTTGGCTAGCTACTTGTTATCCTTCATTTTAAGTACTCTTACAACGTGAATGTTTTACTGTATCATTTTGTTCAGTAAACATCTTCCAACCGGTCACTTGGAATTTCTGCTGAAAATGCTTTCGCGTGCGCTTTCTTCGTCGTTTGCGCGAGTCTCCCGTGTCGTTACTTTCACGGCTGCTTCGAAGCACACTATTCCGGACTTACCTTATGATTTTAATGCTTTGGAACCAACAATTAGTGCTGATATCATGCGGGTACACTACGAAAAACACCATAAAACATACGTAAACAATTTGAATATCGCCGAGGAGCAGTTAGCTGAGGCAATGCACAAAAATGATGTAACAAAAATTATATCTCTCCAGGTTAGCTTATTTTTATTCAACGATTAGCTTTATTTGCGTGAACGCTTTTGAAATCATATGCACTATTTTCATACACACCTGATAACATTTTCCTAGCCTTGAACTAACAGCTTGTGTGCCGCTGGTGGCCTATTTAGCTGGCTAGACCCAGTCTGCGCCAATTACCACAGGGCGCCCCTGGGCAAACTGCACCTTCGGGTGGCCTTAATCACTGCGGACCACTACTTTTCTTCCTGGCTACGCATAGTTGACCGTTAGTTAGAGTTCTATTTTTTATTGGTAGACTGTAAAGGACAGAATACCTTTTTATAAGTTGCAAAACTGTGCGAAAGTGACGTTTTGCAGTTATTGCTTGTTCAGCTAGCAAACCCATCTCCACAGATGGATTTTTTCCAGCCTACTAAGGTGCATATCATTTGTTGACCGCTCATTTCTAAATAAAGTACAGTCATCGTTTAGCATTTACTTACTCCCGTTTTGAAATCGGCATTTTAAACTTCCTCGAGTTGTTGTCATTTATTTGATAAAAAGAGCTGTTTCGCGTTCTTTTTAGCATATCACTATTTATGGCAGCCAAATACATGTTTTTTGCTTACTATAGAAACAGGTAGAATTACCACTCAGTCTATTATTACCTATTTTTTAGAAACTGGAAATATTGGCGTCTAAGACATCAAAATGCTGGCTTTCGTATCTCACTAAATCTTCTATTTTGTGTTGCATGATTCTTTCTTTTTCAGCCTGCTCTCAGATTTAATGGTGGTGGGCATCTCAACCACAGCATCTTTTGGAAGAACTTGTGTCCAAAAGGAGGTGGAGAACCATCAGGACCACTAGCAGAAGCCATTAAGAGAGACTTTGGGTCATTTGAAAACTTCAAGACTAGAATGAGCACCAACACTGTAGCTATACAGGGCTCTGGATGGGGCTGGTTAGGTTTTTGTCCAGTGTCAAAGCGGCTGAGAATAACTACATGCGCGAATCAGGATCCATTAGAAGGAACAACAGGTATCCTTCATTTCTTCACCATTTCGCTAGTGTGATTTTTCTTTGTTACTCATTATGCATTTAGTAAATCACTTGATTATACTATATTGTTTAAAACTAACTGAATACCTATTTGCTTACCATTTTAACTAGGATTGAAGCCCCTCCTTGGCATTGATGTATGGGAACATGCTTATTACCTTCAGTACAAGAATGCTCGTCCAGATTACGTGAAAGCTATTTGGTCAATCATTAATTGGAAAGATGTGGAGGCACGCTTTATTGCCTGTGAAAAGCACTAGTCTACACCTTATTGGTGGGACTTATACTGGGCCATCATCTTTCCACCGAATCAATGGCATTTGTTATTTTTTCGTTGATTTAGTAATAAACCTCACTTAACTTTGTCAAAATTTCTCTTACCTGTACCATATTGCCTGGGGAGCATTCGTATTCGCTTGCATGTGTGGCGTCTAGGACGGATTTAGCGTCCTACTTACAGGAGTTCGGTCCCCTTATGGAGGTGCAGGAAACTAGCAGAGACTCTGCAAGGGAGGTTAAAGTGCAGTTGTCGCCAATATGGTGCGCTGGCTGACGGCTCGAGGGATTTCGTGTCGCAATCAATGGCAGAAAGTCAAC
The DNA here is from genome assembly GCA_036362985.1 of Ligula intestinalis. NCBI lineage: Eukaryota > Metazoa > Platyhelminthes > Cestoda > Diphyllobothriidea > Diphyllobothriidae > Ligula > Ligula intestinalis. Next base: position 10,461,508 of record JAYGXS010000005.1, read on the forward strand.
AAATCAGCTGCCTGACACTTGTTTTTGTTTTCATTAATGCAATTTTCGATTTAAGTGGTGATCGTGGGACCCACTTTATGTTATTCTGTAGCTGACACTGGACAGTTCCGAAATTTCTGCCACGTGGGCAAGTAATTTGACAATTGAATATTGGGAAATGAGGCAAAGGACCCAGTCAACCGTCCTAGAATCAGCATGAGGCTAGTCAGCTGACCAATTTGTCGCTCGCGCTCTCTTACACGAATTGTGCGCTCAAAGAACGCAGTCGATGTTTTTACTCTGGATGGTATCACGCTTGACTTTCAGTGCATAAGAAGTCGGTGGTTAGGTTAGGTCCTCGGTCGGTCATTCATGCACTCTCACTGCAACAGGAGATCTCGGAAAATGGGGAACAGACATAAGTAAAATATTTCCAGTCTATTTATATCCTGGGCGTACAGGCTTGGGCGGGATGTGTCGATGGACGCCATGTATACATTCTACTTCATCCAACTTTTCTATAGTCTAAGTCGGCTAGGACTGCCGGTACATGATTAGACCAATCGTTCTTCACATTATTCCTTTCGCTTCTTTAAAACACTAAACTGAAGGTTGCTAGAACTGCCCACGAACTCGAAAGTCCCTTTATCGCATAGATATCTCCGGCCGGTTATTTTCGTCGTGGTTAAGCCTCTTTTCAGACACTTCACTTCCTAATTATGGTAATCCGGCGTCACTGTCACATCCCAGATCCTCGATGCACAGGCCGCGACTTACTGTACCTGCGGGGCGAACTGACGCGCGGTATATTCTTGTCCCTGGTCTTCGAACTGGCACGCCACTCAGGTCTGGTAGAGTTTATGGCATTCCGTTCGCTCATGGGGATTGCTGCACGTGGACAGAACATGCATGCGTTGGCCAACTAACACGCGTTCTTCGCCTTGATGCAAGACCCCGCTCAATAATGGAATACCTTCAAAAGGAGTTTTGATGAGATCGCACACAGTTTCCTTGCGCGCGCGACTGAATTCAGAGTCCCTTTATATTTAAAAACATTCATAGAGCGTAAATACGATATTGTGGCTTGCAATTTGACCGCTTATTGAGGAGATTCACCGTGCGCTACAGAACAGGGTGATTACAAGGACAACGAATCGTGCATGAGTTGGTATATAGTAGTAGTATACTTGCAACACACCTACCGCACACTTCCTGGTGTCATGCAAATCCATCTAAGTGTCTGGTGGAATCTTTGGAGCACTTTGTAGACTCATTCCTTTCTTTAGAGATGAGGTGGAAGACTTTTCTTCGATCATAGGTAATTCAGCAGCAAAGTATATTTGGTAGTCATTTGATGCCGATTCGTTTTACAAGTACTAATCGACTGGCTTGCAAATTTGATTGACGTAGTTTTCCTCCTGCTGGAAGCGTGATATTTAATGACGAGAACTTCAAACATTAGATATTTTCTAGCAGTACACTTCGTAGTAGGCGTAAGTGTATTGTACCAGTCATTGCAGTTGCGGCTTCATTAGCCAAGTTTGCTGACCATTCAGACCACTTCTGTTGAATAGCATAAGGTGGATGGTATGCGTGAAGATTGGAGGTCCAAATATCACATCGTTTTCACCATCCCCCAAAGAAGAGGAAGAAGAAAGTACGAGGATGTGTCCTTGCCCGAGCCAATGAAAAATGGCTGGAAAGTTGGTCTTTGACTGGCACACCCTACAAAGCCATAGACCTCCATCCCGCCTACCGGGCGTTGCGCACAAGGCTCGAGTCACTTTGCACAAGGCTAACAGGAAATCAAAACAAACTCGAGTGTGGAATAGAACCAGCTTCAGAGGTAAATAGGAGGGAAGCCGGTCAGGAACCACATCACAGCCGCGCCCACGAGGTTGAGATCAACTCAGGCGGGCAGGAACAACTGATTACTTCGTCAGTCGACGAGGAGCACGTCAGCCAGTACGCTGACTTGCGACACCCGAAAAGTGAGCACAGGTCACAGGAGGTCACTAGCGATCAAACTTAAGGTCAGTCAACAGCGAAGAGGCAGGTCAAAGGTCATGCATCGAGCGCGGATATAATAATAGGCACTCAGCAAGGCTGCAACAGTCTCGGCCAACAAGAACAACCACCCAGTTACTCTGGAGATGGAACTGAGTGTCCGAAACGCCAGTCTCAAAATAAAACAGTCCATGTCCTCGTACCTTCTCCTTCCTGTTCTTTGGGAGATGGTGAAGGTGGACAGTGTTCCACTTTTTTTTGGAAACCTCATTCGATATCCACCTCCCGACGAGTTACATTTCTCATCTATTAAACGGTTTAGTAAGTTTTTCAGGTGATCGCGAAATGACACGAACAACCCTTTCTACTTTACTAACATTTATCCCTGCTCTCAAGTGCCCTGACCCAAAGCATGGCCGGTCGGTGACGGTAAATACACCACGACCAGGGACTCCGGTCTTAATGCTGTCAGCAGCGGTTGTCAGAAACGGTTTATATTTTGCTGCCTGAGGATGAGGACAAGTGCATTATCTAGCGATAAGCATGGCACAGACCAATCAGCGCAATTTGAGCCTGAGGTCAACGCTTTCGTCTTCCCTTTAAGGGAAGGGGATTTTAAGACAAATGAGCTACAAATGAGCCAGCCGTGTAAAAATGTTGACCAAGAGAGAGGGGAAAGGCAGACCCAAAGGATTCTCCATCGGTAAAATTGATCAGAAAAAAGCACTTAGTCTAGCAAGTCGCACTAAATATCGCTTTAGAACGGATTGCCAGTTGTCAGGGTAACTGGATCTCTGACCCGAGAGATAGGACTCAGTGACTAAGCGTGTCTTTATGGCGAATCCCGTATGTATGATATTCAAATGAACAGTGTGATTCGTCTGGGATTGAAAGTACAACACGTGTGGTAGAAGTGGGCACATTCATCATGTTATGCGACATACTCGTTCCATTGGGGCCTGCAGCGGTTATATAGTGTTTGTGTTTAGAGCACTACAATCAGCAGGCCAAATCCCGGGTTGCATGAAGAGGCAAAATGGAGGGACATTATTGTGCACAGACCCCTCAGTTTCTGCCTCAGGCAGCATTGGCCACTTGCAAAGCCAGGGCTAGTACTGTCCGCGTTCAGTCAGGCCTGAGAGAGTGTAGTGGCGGCTGTTTTTATGTGACAGTGAAGCAGGTTCAATTGGTGCACGATTGGTTTGTTGCATTTTCGAGTATAGACGCCCCTGCTGCATCGGCCGAGGGATGGTGTGTTCAAGTTCTGCCTAGGCAGCCGCAATTATTTGGATGCGCATTAGGAATTGGGTCAAGGGTCTCCGGGTCAAATGCAAGAACTAAAACTACGCCACTTTCCACGACCTTAATCTCACGACAGACACACACGGAGGAAATAAAAAGAAGAACCAAAATATGCGTGCTGTACAAATGTAATAATAATAATAAAAGGATCAATGCGCATAGAAACGAACGCGGGAGGGGGAGCGATACACCGATCACAGCTTGAGGCCGATAAATGCATATGAATACAAGTGGAAGACGGTGGGAGGAACGAGGAGGTAAAATCAAGGCAACTTATAGAGATCGTCTTCACAGATGAGCTGCCCTTCACGCAACTTGCCCTCCAGAAAGTGTCGCAGTTGTTGTCTGGTGCACTCGCCAGCTTCGCTGACTCCACCGAGGGCGAACATGCGTAACATAGAGTGAATCCGGTCCAAGGATAGACCGCCCAGGTTGGTCAGCATTCCGAGAATGTAGGACCAGAACACCTAGAAAGAGAGGTGGTTAGTCGGACGTATTCAAGGTTGAGTGATCGACAAGGCTAGTGTAGTCGTGAGAAGGGAAAACTTCCTGTGCGGGGAAGTAGTCGGCAGTAATATAGTGGCCGAACAACGCGACGACTGGAGAAGAGGGTACGCAAACACATACCAGCCTGGCTCGGCAAACGAGAAAATCAATCGATTTCAAGTTCAATCCTCGCACACTTGATCGATAAGACCCATCAAGTTGACGTGAGAGAGGCTGTTCAAGTGATACACCGAGCACCGACACACTGCTTTAAATGCCTGCGCAAACAGGTTCTCGCCACAACCAAAGCAGTGAAAATCTGTTTAGGAAAGCCCACTCTTTGCTGTCAAAAGGCGCTGGTAGCAGGAGGTTGCCTACCTTGGACGACTACACGAATGAATCCTATGACAGCAGAAACCACACTAGAAGAAGCCACAGATAGGAACCAGGTTGACAACCACCTAGTTTTGCATCAAATTTATGTCTGTCTGACATAAATGATAACTTTAATCGGGGGTTAGCGCTTTTCCACCCAATCTTCGGCCTAAACCTATTCAAATGGGTGCGACGGCAAAGGTGTACGCGTCCAGTGAGCATAAAAAAGGCCAATTGGGCGTCATCCACAACGGACAACTGGCAAGTAGTAGACCACAAAGTCAGTCCAGTCTCGAATACGACACGGAAGCCAGTGGCTACCGGAATGATGGTGGCACGCGCACGTTAAGACGTGATAGAACACGCTCGCGGCACGTAGTCACGCGGCCCTTGACATTACTCTTCGTTATTACACCAGAGCAGAGCACAATTGTGATGTGTGAACGGGCCAGGCGATCGTATAACGCCTGATAGTTCGTCGGAAGCGGAACCGTGAACTACGAGCAGATTTGTTGACATGTGTCGCATCTGCGCCACCCAACATAGCAGAGGGGCGAGGCAAAATCCACACGACCGGCGATGGATGCGAACGAAATTACCGACAAAGAGGACGAAGGTTTTTCGATCACCGGCATCATAATTCTATTCTTCTGGGCGCTTGCAGGAGTCCATCTTTAGAGATAAACCGTCAACGAAAAACGAGCAACAGTTATAATGGTCAGGAGCCAATCAACCGCTATAGGAGCGAGGGGAGAGGGAACCCATTAATAACCGGCCGTGCGGATATGCCTGCAGAGGGCAATGTATACGGGAGCAGGCTCGGTACATCGGTTGACTGAGTTGTAATCCGAGGCTCAGGCTTCAATTAGTTCGCGTCCTGTCTTGCTGCTGGCATGGGCAACTATCTTCGCAACTGCGAAGTTAAATTCATGGCCCGTCTCATAGGTGTGAGCGGCCACTAGCGACAATGTGACACCCCGTCTGACAGCCAGCTTCGTGTATGCGTGAACCAAACATGCGTCCAGTCTGTCCGATGTACTGAGCTCGCGCCCGCATGCATCACCCTCCGCAGGCATATCCGCACGGGCGGCACTGGTGATTAATGCAATGATATGGATCCAATAAATCATCTTGCTGTTTTTGCTATTTTTAAATTTGCACCGGGGAAACGCTGCTTTAAATTTTAATGAGTTCCCCCCTCTCGCTCTCCCCCTCTTCATAACGGATGATTGGCTCATGTGCCCTATAACTGTTGCTCATTTTTAGTTGATGGTTTACCTCTGACGACGGACTCCCAGGAAGCTTAGAAGAATAGAATTATGATTCCGATGATCAAAAGGCCTTCGTCTTCTGTACACATCTGGAATGCGAACATTTGCCTCAATTATTGACAAAGCCGATTGGTTTGACTACATGGGCCGAAACGACTTGGTCGGTAACTCTACACGGGCTGTGACCAGGCGGTAGCCACCAAGGTCAGCACTGATTTCTGCGGCCACAAATGGATACCAGGTACGGGAATTAGGACATTCAATGAGAACGCCACTTTACCAACGTGAATAACTTTCCTCGGCGACCCTACTCACTTTTTCATACAAGTCCTGCAATTGATGTTAGATGACTGCATTGACACAGCACCCCTCCACCTTAACTTGGAGCAAGCGCTAAGGTCGCTATAAACCTCGATTACACTATGATCAAACAGGACCCACCGCACGTCTTAACTAAACAAAATGCGACAAAAGTCTACATTTTTTCAAACGCAGCCAGAATAAGATTCTCTGAACACAAAAGGCAGTTAAATAATCTTCTACGTACAAAGTCAAGGATGGTTTAGCGAAATCCCGTGCATTTAAAGCTGATTGGCCGTTAGGAACTTTTATGGGAATCTTAAGGACTACGTAATTTTTCGTCCAGTTTGCTATTGAAGGTTTATGTGCTTCCTGCCAGAGGCTGAACTTTTTGTCGTGGAATTAACGGAAGCGTTGAATGGAAGATGGAGATATACGAGTTTCACCGAAGTCCGCAGGAGGGAAATTGGCAAAACTGCGATTATATAATTCCTCTTATGAGGTCAGATCCGGACAGATGTTGATTTGCTTCCATCTTCAAGTGATCCTTACTTACTTGTACAGTATGGCGAGTGCAGCAACTCCGCAATTTGCAAAAGACTGGTAATCACTCGCAAAACAACATTAAGTAGGGTTGTAATACAGATTATCGTGTAACCTATTCTCAAGTCATCTCAATCACGATAGGATGCCTGCTTTTTGATGATCTTCTTTACGATCCCTTACAAAAAGAAGATTCTGTAAAAAATGGCTACATATTTACTACGCATTCTATCATTGATTTTGACAGCCTTTTTAAATTTAAATACATTTTAAAGAAAACATTCAGGAAAATATTCTTTTTGTACTTGTTCGGTAGCAACTTACGCCTTCTTTAAATTTTATACTTGAAGGAAGGGTATCTTGCGATCTAAAAATTCTAATTATGAGCTTTTTGACGACTGTGAGGTGTTCACTCATAATACGTCGCATCCGTTAGTATATTAATGCTGGCCATAATGTATACAGCATGATTCACATCTCTTACAAAATGTAATGAGAACTATGTGGCGTCTTCTTAACACCGTAGGCAAGAACGTGCTTTGCCTTAAACTGGATGTACACGGCATAGAGTTCGGAAGAATTGAATTCAGGTCTACCAGTCAGTAGGTTCCAAAATTATTCGGCAATTCAGAAACTTTTTAAAACCGAAAAATGCGCTTTCTTTCAGTATAAAATTTTAAGAAGGCGTACTTTGCTAGTAAAGGAGTACAAGAAAGAATATATTCGTGCATGTTCTCTACAATATATATATCCCGATCATCATCCCCCAAAGAAGGCGAAGAAGAAAACAAGGCGCTGTCGTGGACCACACTGTAATTGTGCTGACGTTTCGGAAATACACTATACATATATATATTGAATTTATGAAGGCAGCCAGAACCAATGATACAAATGCGTACTTCTTAAGTTGCCCTTTTTTACAGAATCTACATTTTGTAAACGGTCAGGACGAAGCTCGTTAAAAAGTCGGCATCCTGAAGCAACTGAAAAGGCTTGACACTGAGCTGCAAGATAATCAGCATTACCACCCTACTTAATGTTGTTTTCCGAGTGATTACCAGTCTTTTACAATTTGCGGCATTTTTCTTGCAGCACTCGCCGTACGGCTATAACTATGCCTGACCTAGCCGGCCTCAAAGAGGTCACGGGCGGTACCTCTCCCTGCGCGACTCGCCTGTATTCAAACCCCCCAAGATTCCTCATATGTCCACTTAATTGATCTTATTGCACCGTGCAAGCATCCCCCGTCTCATCTATTGAAGAGAAGTGCATGAGAAGCAACATTTTGCTATATAGTTGGTTAAGCAACAGGTCTGCTCGTCTGTTAGCCTGAGTGTGCTTCCGATAACGGCGCAATTTATGAGCGAAACGTGATTTTCATATATTTGCGGGCACATGACTTAGTGGGGGGTGGAGCTTTTTCAAAGGCTTGTGTAGCCAGTTGGTTCGTTATAGTGTGCGGATTTGTGCAAAACTTAGTTTCCACTTCTAATAAATGAAGATTCTTAGGCATGACGAAGTTAAATTTCTGTTTTTTTTTGTGACATTTCTGCTTAACGAGGTCACAGCGGAACCGCAAAAATAGGCATGAGGACGAAAATTAATAAATTTTAATCAGTACAATTCCAAAACAGCGGATTTTGCCTCAGAAAGGTCGATGCATCCGCGGTCCACTAATGGGATACGCCAAGTTCAACATTTGTCAGCCACCCGTCAAACTCAAATGGGGTTCTCAATCGCACAGCTCCACCGTCTGGTGGTCGCATAGTGGACTGGCAATGACATCACCTGCACAGTTTTTTTTATCTTCAGTAAGGACACGCGATTCACGCCCCCCCCCTCCCCCCAGACCACACAATGAAATACTTCAATGGATGTGTGCTTTGGTTGAATTAGAAGACAGCTCCGACAGAAAAAGGAGATCCTAATAACGAGGCCAGATAAGGGAACGGGCGTTGTTCTAATGGATAGAACAGACTACATTGCGAAAATGCATTCCATTTTGTCAGACGAACAAAAGTTTAGCAAGACAGAAAAGGATAAAGATCGCACGGATGAGGTTGAAACCCAGCTGACTGATTGTCTGAAAAGACTTCAAAAGGACGGCGTCATAAGCGAATATGACTTAGAGCGTCTTCGTCCCGTTGGCACGCACATACCTCGACTATACGGGCTGCCTAAGATTCACAAAGATGGCGTGCCCGTTCGTCCCATCCTAGATATGAGAAACTCGCCATACCATGCGAAAGCAAAATGGCTAGCAGACAATCTGAAACCCATATAGAGTCAAATAGCACCTCACAGCCTCCGAGACACCTTCGAATTCGTGGATGGTGTGAAAGACCTTGACCTGAACGGGATGATGATGTTCTCACTGGACGTCTCGTCCCTATTCACGAACGTGCCGGTCACAGAAACAGTAGACTACATCTGTGAATTCATTACCTTGACTCAGCAGGAAATAGGAATGCCGGTTACTGCACTGAAGGAATTATTGCTAAAATGCACCTTGAATGTACAGTTCCTATTTGACAATAACCTGTACAGACAATTGGATGGAGTAGCTATGGGCTCGCCCCTGGGTTCACTTCTAGCAAATATATTCATGGGCAAGCTAGAAGCTACGCAACTTAGCCACCAGATAAATAATCTAACGTACTATAAACGGTACGCAGACGACATATTTGCAGTTACATCAGATCAAACCAACTTATCAACGCTAATGCATACAGTAAATCGGGCGCACAAATCGATAAAATTTACCCCAGAAGAAGATCAATCTGGATCTGAGTAAAAGGGCTGATGGGAGCATTCAACGTGGGGTATATCGCAAGAAGACCTGGTCCGCGCAATACATCAATTTAGCTAGTTTTGTACCGTTGAACTTCAAACGGAATTTAGTACGGTGTTGGATGCGATGGGCGAGGAGGATTTGCTCGACTGATAGCATTGAAGAGGAGCGTAACATTGCTGAAGGCATGTTTCGACAAAATGGGTATCCTTGTCAATTTATCGCTAAAAACATGGCTGAAAGGCCGCCAAAGCCCTCAGTATTAACAGTGGAGAAGAAACGAATCTTCATCAGAGTCCCATTTTAAGGGGATGGACCAAGTGACCTACTAAGGAGGCGCCTGCGTCAAGCCGTAGCATCTACCTTCCCAGCAGCCAACGCCCATGTATTGTTCTCGACTACTCCCATCCTATACGGAGAGATTAAGGATAAACTGCCAGCCCAGACCACCTCAATGTGCATATACTCATTTACCTGTTCCTGTGGGGCAGGATATATTGATCGCACGAGCCGGCGCTTGTCCAAAAGAGTAAGGGAACACATACCCGTATGGTTAGGGAAGGGCCAACTTAAAGGTGTAAACAGTTCAATCTTAGCGCACCTGGTAGACTCAAACCATCGCGTGGATGCCAAAGAGGCCTTCCGAGTGATTTACAAGGTGCCTTCAAGCTACTCAAAACTCCTCGGGCAGCGTCTGTTGGCGACGGCAGAGGCGGCCGCCATCAGGCTACGCAGACCGCTGCTATGTGCCCAAAAGAGTTTCGTCACGACACCCCAGTTGCCATGGGCGAAACTAGGTAATATGGCCAGCCACAGCGGACCACAGGCCTCGGAAACGGGCCCCCGCAGAGACGACCAAGTCCCAAGTCCAGCCACGCACACCTTATCGGCGGTCTTGGACGCCGGGCCGTCTAGACATTGACACTCTGATCTCAACTCCCCCAACTTCCCCCCCCCACCTCCCTTCCTCCCCACCGTGACAACGAGAACACTTCATCTTTCCACCAACCACCATAGTTCATTCATACCATATAAATGTAAAGGCCTGATGAGAATTTATCGAAAAAACGTATGTTCGCCAATTTATTTTCTGGAATTAGAAAAACCAAATAACCCAGTCGTTTACCGATGACCTATGACCGGAGGTTCATGGAGAAACGGAATGCCAACTGCGCAACCTACATGCTTGACACCGCCACTCAGATACTACTACTACTACTACTACTACTACTACTACTACTACTACTCAGATACAACTACCATGGAGAACCCGATTTTGAATCTCCTGTCTTCCGGTGTGTGCGTGCAGTTGACTAGTGGGGGCTGGTAAGTGTGAAACAGCCATTCCACGGTGCACCGCTTTCTTGGCGTTAATGTATCCCAACCGGCGGGAGTGGTTGGTGGTGCCAGAAGCAGCCCTAGCCGACTCGCCGCCACACGTGGTGATAACGCTGCTCGTATATAACTTGCTGTGTCCGATAAACAGGCGGCGTAATAGATGCGCTGGATCAACACGGGCGCCTGATGAGGGTGCGGTAGGCGTTATTTGCCCGAGCCAATGACAAAATGGCTAGAGTGCTGCTGGAAAGTTGGTCTCTGACTGGCACACTCAACAGAGCCATAAACCTCCATCCCGCCTACCGGGCGTTGCGCACAAGGCTCGAGTCAGTTCAAACAGGGCCAACAGGAAAGCAAAACAAACTCGAGTGTGGAATAGAACCAGCTTCAGAGGTAAATAGGAGGGAAGCCGGCCAGGAACCACATCACAGCCGCGCCCACGAGGTTGAGATCAACTCAGGCGGGCAGGAACAACTGATTACTTCGTCAGTCGACGAGGAGCAGGTCAGCCAGTACGTTGACTTGCGACAGCCGAAAAGTGAGCAGAAGTCACAGGATGTCACCAGCGATCAGTCAACAGCGAACAGGCAGGTCAAAGGTCATGCGTTGAGCGCGGATATAATAATAGGCACGCGGCAAGGCTGCAACAGTCCCGGTGAACAGGAACAACCACCCAGTTACTCTGGAGATGGAACCAAGAGAGGGTCTGAAACGCTAGTCTCAAAATAAAACGGTCCATGTCCTCGTACCTTTTTCTTCCTCTTCCTTGGTGGGTGTTGAAGGCGTTATTGTGGTTGCGTACCAACAAATTTCGAATATAGGGGTAGGGGCGTGATGTCACGCCCGATCCTGCCTCCGGTCTTCTTGACTGCGTCCTGACACCGAGGTGCGCAAGTCTACCACCACTGAAAAACTAACCCATGCGCAAGTCATCGTCCCTCCGACACCACTCTGTTGTGGAGCATCCGATGGGCATCGTCGAAATCGACGGTCGAGCATGTCTTGTTTGCTTTTATTAAGGACGCTTGCAGTCTACGGCAATAAACATCAATTTGCTGCCTTTACTGTTGATTTCTGCTTTCTGGGGATTCCACTGAGGCGGTATTGGACAACAGCGAACACCGTGGCAAAGTTATAACGGATATATATAGTGGAAGAACATCAGAGTAGTCCGTTACTGGCCCAATAGGAACGCAAAACTGACCCAATAGAGACTCTTGTTGGCAACAGACACACGGGTCTCGACTCACCTGTAGCTCCTGATTCACCGACTCTCGGCTGCTAACCACTGGAGAGGTCTCCACATCCACTACACGACTGACATCATCGACGGTGATGGACAGATTGATCTCATTCAGCCGTGCTGCGCCACAGGTTTCACCCTCGCCGGTGCCACTTGCAGTCATCGACCGCAAGGGCGAGGAGGGTCTGTGTGCACAAACTCGGTAGGTTTCGAGAACGGAGGTGGAGGCAGGTGAACCCGTCGCCGCCGCACCCGGCACCACCTCGAGGATGCCCAGAGACACGAAGGGTTGCAGGTTCCGACGGATGGACGAGACGGTGACTTCCAGCTCCTGAACCAGACGAGCAGTTGGTCGGAGAAGGGATAAAACAAAGCATAGAGAACGCCTAATTGACAATAATACCACATGTATGAACATCTAATAACGAATGTGGAAGAGATGTTGCGAAAACAGAGTGAGGACGGCACAGGGCATGAGTCAACACTCTTGCCGCACTGGGGTCGGGATGACAAAGAAACCCCCACAGGCGAAAGTGCGCAGACACAAAGGGCCACGCATGCGCACGTAACAGCGCCGCCAGGTTGTGTGACCCTGAGGACACCACACAATGGCTGCCCGAAAAGGTCACTCGCGAAGAGAAAAAGCGGACAAAGGTCCCTTGTCCTTAGATACGATGCCACTGACAACAGGCGGAATCTGCTACCCAGAGAGAGGACTTGCAGTAGGCGAGGACGGCTTGACACGCACGTTACGAATTGCTGGCTACGCTGGGAAGTTGAGAGACACGCGGAGAAGCTGATGTACACATAGACACTGTTGCAGTTAACTTTTCTCTACTATTCTGCCTATCTTATATTCCATACATACAACTGGGGGACATAACAGTGTGGCTAAAAATGGAGCTGATGGTTAAAAACAACTGCCTGGGAGACACGGGTCTGTTGCTCCTCGCTGGTGGAATGAGTGACTGTGGTAGGCCACGTCCGCCTCTTGTTTCTTAATTGTGTGTGGATATTAAAACAACCACTTAGAGACTCCTTCGCATTGAGTCCATGCATGCTCGCAGAAAGAAGTGCAGTCAAAAAATTTAACCAGCGGGAGAACAGGTGCGCAAGTGGCTGATGTGGATTCTGTTAGCAACATTCAACCTTACCTAAGATAAATAACTACAAACATACTACTCGCTTGATTTCAATAGAGCTTTTATTTACACTATAGGTGGCCCAGACGAATATTCAATAGTGGATATCCAGTGAAGGTTTTGTACGCTGCTACTCCGCAAACGCCTCACCTTGTCAACCATTGATGTTTCCCTAATATTGTTATGCATTTTTGCATGACAAAAGCCACCTGTAACAATTTCGGCCTGCGAATACGTACGTCAGAAGATGACCCTAACAAAGGGTCAAATAGATAATGAGTCGCGTTTGGGATACAGTCCGTTCGCATTCGTGTTCTCAACTGAGTTGCCAACTGCCTAAACCGTAATGGGCTGCTTAATTGAATAGGTCACTCTCTGTGATCACCTGCTAGGAATTGAGAAAGCGGGCGGTTTCGACAACCGGGAAAACGGGATGTTGAATAACGGACTGGTCATGGACAACGACGATGTCGCTCAAAATCGATGCTATTGGCTGGTTATTGGCAAAAGGATACCACTAACAAAGACAACAGAGAGATAACAATGGCCACTTTTGACTCATTTGGCATCACCATCAGCCGACTAGACCCAATCCCAGGTTTGCAACCCCTCAAGCTCCACTCGTTCTGTTAGTTAGAAGTCCAACCCCCATGATCACGAAGCGACGGACTCGTTGTCCTATTAGGCGTCCTCTACTATAGTGAATATAACTGACTGCAACTGATAAGAAAACAAGCCCGTGTCTCAGTGGGAAGACGTTTAGTTAACAAAACGCGGATGTAAATCTGCGGTTATGTAGGACCGGATGATGAAGGCTAATAGCACAGAAATGACCACATAAATTTTTTCTCATTTGCTGGTAATTGTTTTCTGTTCGTATTACTAGTTCCTGTACGACAGACTAAAAGGCTCTTGATCGAGCCCCAAGACCTGACGGGACGAGTAGGTGCCGCAATGCGATCGGTAGACGCCCTGGTAAACCATCGAATATTTCCATGGACCCGTGGAGATCTCAAATTAGCTAAGAAGACCTGTGTATTCAGTGCATCTATACAGTCGGTCATTCTTTACGGACACTAGGACTGGGTTGAACACGTGGCAGGTACAATAAAATTAAAAAGCTACAAGTATGGTCGCTGGATGACATTTTAGGGCAAAATACCATTGTTGTGTTGAATGGTAGTCAGTACTCTCCACAAAAACCCTGAAGAGATTATGTAGACAACTCGAGAGAGACGGCTGAGATGTCTTGTACTGGTTGCTCTTTATTCAGATGCATAGACTTAATACACTTGCAAACGCTCAAAGTCGCCGACAAAGTGAGAGAAAAGAGGAATTCTGCTCAAGACCGAACCTAATAGAAGCCTAAGTTGAGAAATTGAGGTTGATTCTAGATCGCCGATATTTGGTCTATAGACTCCTTGAGAAAAAAACGGTCAGGCAAATAAAAGACCCTCTGCATGTAAGTGAGCAATCTGGCGTCGTTAATCAAGTGTCATGTCGCGACTGTTGTTGCCATTATACCAAGCAGACCGGCCGACGACTATACTCGCGAATAACGGAGCACAAAAGGGCAGTCAGAAAATGAGCCCCGCTGTCCCAGATCGTTACCCATACTCTAGAAGAAAGCAATGAATTTGACTTCACGGGCATGCGGATAATGGTGCGCGCAGCTAATAAATGGGGCGAGAATTACTGAAGGCCTGGCTGTTAGACTCCAACTCCATTAACAGACATATGGACATACCGCCCTGTTATTTTGCCACGCCAAGAACGAACGCAGAGACGATGCGGTGAGTCGGTGTGAGCGTGGACCAATCATGAATGCTACCTCCCTACCCCCATTTACTCGTAGCTGGACTACAAAAACATGTCAAAGCTGGCTGTTAACTCATTTTCTCTGAAAATTGTCTCTTGTGTGAAGCCGAAAGCTCAGCCAAAGACAATTACTGTCCCAGTGGTGGCGCCTCTGTCTTCTTTAAAAGTGTCATTACTGAAGCCCTATGCACCAAATAAAAAAGCAATCCCTTGGGATTATGAACTACGACAGTAGCAGCTGCTACGAGAATCAATGAGCCGGCATAGCCTGCCCTCTTTCGGTGGAGTAACAATGATTGCGCAGGAATCGAGGTCCGTATGCGAATTTCGCTTAGATAAGGGGAAATAAACCAGCCACAATGCGCCTCGAAGTTAGCTGAGTTTGTTAAGATTCTCTCGCGGCGTTTTAAAATAGCAACAGACTTTAGGGCTACCTGCGATAATTTAGCGTAGGTTACAGTCCGGGTCCTGGAGGCGAACGAGGCAGGGAACCCCGTAAGCGGGTGGTCAGCGGATCCGCTGCCCCAGTTCCACATTTTTCTGAAGGCAGTTCAATTTGGCACCTTTCACTCTTTATAAGAACAGAGGTTCAGTGATGGTGGTCAGTTGGCATGTGGGTCAGTGAATCCATGTTTTAGTGTTCCATAATATTCTCCGCAGACCATCCGCCGGATGCAGGCAGCAGTGAGGTGCAATCAACACCTTAAAAAGGTGACAGTGTTCAGTATTAAAATCAATTACGAGGGTACATCAGAAACCCAACCCCATGAGATAAGACGGTAGCAGGCTCCTTAACAGAACAAAAATCGGTCGCACAAGTGGGCGCTTGTGCAAAAGAATACGGGAGCACCTCCCGGCATGGTTGAGCCAAGGTGAAATCAGGAGCATTAACAACGCACTTCTTATCCACCTGCTTGATTTCGGACATCGTGTGGAGCCCAACAAAGTCTTCAAGGTGATCTCTAAGTTCCCACCAAACTATCCAAAGTCTCTGGAGTAGCGCATGCTAGCAACAGCAGAAGCGACCGCCATCAGGCTGACGAGGCTGACGCTGTGTGCGCAAAAAAACCTTCTACCAGCTCTACTTCTGGCATGTCCCACAGCCACTGAACTGTATGAACTCGTCCGCACCCTCTTGGTCTCCCTCTCTTCCCCTAGACTGACTCCACCAAACCCTCCCCGCGTAACCATCCTTTTTCTTATCCCCCCCTCCCACTGACTTACAAGACTCGCTTGTAAGTTGCAACGCTCCTGAACCTAGCCGTAACGTTCGGTTGTCTATCCGAGCTCTCCCCAAGGCAGCTGTCGCCTCGTCTCTCTCGGGTCTACCCTTTAATGGCTCCGCCATCAAGACAGGCTACCAGCGCCTTCACCAGAGAACCGCTGTGGAAGCAAAATCCAGCTACCATCCTCCGGTCCTTCTGGGTGGCTATCCACCTCCGATTGCGGCCTTGGAACGACATCTCTCAAGGGTGACTCGCTGAACGCTGGCGCAACTACGCAGTGACTACTGTATGCGCCTTCGCCAGTACCAACATCGGCTGGACCCGTCCGTACCCGACTGCTGTCCCGACTGCGGCGTCTCGCCGAATGACTGCCGTCAACATTTCGCCTGTAGTTCCCGGCCAGGCACCCAACTCACCGCCATGGACCTTTGGCTCAAGCCGACTGAGGTTGTGGCTTTTTTCCGTCTCCCAACTGCACCCAGTTTGGACTCCGGCGGGGACCCCTGATCCAACAAACCAACCAACTCGCTTGTAAGAAAAGACGAACATTATTGAGCGCTTGTTTAATTTGTACCCCGTTCCAATATAAATGTAATGGCCCGATGAGACTTTATCGAAAGCCTGTGTGTGCTCGTAAACTACTCTTCTGAATTCTCTGATGGGAATGTTTGCAACTTACGAACAGCAATAACTGAGCGTAAGAGTAAGGGAGTGAAGACTTGATGACGCACGAAAAACCTGAAAAGATGAAACTGTTTTTCCAACTGCTAGAACTCGTACCTGGCCCAGATCGCACAGCGTCCAGCGCGGTTTCAGAGTGAATAAATGAAGCAGTGCTGCTTGTAAAGGGCTCACATCCATTGTCACCGGCTGCCCATCGCGCTCAATGTCGACGTTCACCAAGCCCAGTTTATGCATCCATTTTACCGTCCGATTGCCCTTCACTTCCTCGAAGCGGCTAAAACAAAGATGGGGAGAGTAAAATCATTAATTATATTCGCCCTGGTTTTGGTTGAAAACAATGTCCTGAAGCCAGTAATTAGGATGAAACAAAAATGCCGATAGAAGTAAAAAGGTGAGTTCCAGGGAGCAGTCCAGAAGAAGATGCTATCAATGGAACAAGAAGTTTATAGGCCGGACGTTTCATATTATAACTCAGACTCCTCACACCAAAGATATTCACAGATAAGGGTAACGAGCACTCCTCTCCGGTACTCCAACCTACAGACTGGGAAAGTGCACGATTTAGCATCTCAAATTTCCGACCGCTAATTCGGCTCCCTTATTTCTTTATTAGAGAGACATAAACAGGATCAGTCTGCTGCCAAACGACTTCGTGGAAAGTTTTGATGTCACGTCCTTTTTACTCAAATTCCGTACGACCTGGTGGTCAACACTATCGAAATATTCCTACGAGACGAATACAATGAAACGGAGAATCGCCTCAGACATGCCCAGCTCATCCAATTGCTGAAGTTCTGCCTCAAGACGTACTCTACTTTCGACGGAACAATATACGAAAATGTGAAGAGCACGCTAATGGGTTCGTCGATTTGGAGACTCAGTCGAGGTGATCTTACAACAATGAAAGTCGCTGGTTATTCGACACTACAAACCGAAAGTCTGAGTCGGTTTGTGAAAGACACCTATGTCGTCATCGAGGAGGATCAGGAAGGAACGTCTCAACGTCGTTTTCTTGGACATTTAATTTAGGGTGGAGAAAAAATAAAACGAGCATATGACCTTTCTGGATGTTATTGCTTGCTACAAAGATTGTGGTGACCTACAAACCATTGCTTTCAAAAATTCGATAAATACGACGCAACTGTTTAAATGCAATAGCAATAGCCCAATCAGTCACAAACGCAGCTGCGCACAAGCGGGCTAAAACGCACTGCAGTGAAACGGAAGACAATGTTGCTGAATTGCATTGTCTTTGGCGGGTAATAAGAACGAATGGCTACTCACGCAATTTTGTCAACCAATGCATACTCAAAGGATACGATGGAACAAATCTAATCGGCCGTACATGTTGGAGAGCTCTACCATACGTAAAGCACGTAATGCAAGCTGCCAGCCACCTTCTCTTTTCACCTGGGGTTAGGGTTACACGCAGGCCGGAGGTGACCGTTAGACGACATGTCATAAGACTGAAGACCCCACTACTACGTCAGGAAAAATCTGGAATCATTTACCCGATCTGGTGCAGTTCAAGGCAAAGCAAATACGTTGGAGACACTGAGAGATTAATGTGAAAGTGAATGGCCGCGCACACAGCAGCAGTGAACAGGATGCATGGTAGCTCTCAGATTGCGGCTACGTTCTATAAATACTGCGAACCTTCTGCCCCAATACCCTTACCTGCTACTGGCTCAGCTGACTGGTTTTAGCGATAATCCGAAACGCCGGTCTAATACACTTCCAACTATCGCATCTTCTGTTGAAACAAAAACCGGGTACTTATTGAAATTAAGTGGAGTGTGATACAGTAGTCGCCGGCTATTAAGCCCACCTCGGGCCCAGACCAAATTGGGCTTAATAGGCGGCTGGGCTTATTAACCGTGGGCTTAATAGCCGGCGACTACTGTATATACTTTGTATTTTATGAAGCTGAGTCGGACGAATTCCTTGAAAAAGTTTGTCCGCAACCGGTTAACTAGCTTGGAGTAGTCTTTGTGCGGGGAAGCAGTTTGGAAGACAAGTACAGCAGGTACGCAAAAGCTGTGGCGTTGAGCTAGTAAAATCGGCTCAAATTCTCAATTCACCCTGCAATTCAACTTGGAACATGCCGATAAAGGGTGAAAAAGATATTCGTGAAAACAGCCTTCTAAGGAGTTGATTAAATCGAGCACTCATGCATGCACTGTTTCCTAATTTAAAGAAGGGAATACGCACGTTGGTATGACCGGGTGTTCACACTAAATTACAAGGGAGAGAGAGATATGGTGTCTTGCATACAGAGCGGGTGGGGGAGACAGAAAGGTTGGTGCGAAATCAGCCTCTTGGTTACTGGCAGCCAAAGCGACGACAAGATTTTCTACCAAATAAGTCTAGACAAAGGCAACTTGTAAAAACAATGCTACTCATTGTTTGTCAAAACTACTTTAACAGTGATATTTTTTACGCATGCCTGTACAGATGTACATGACGCATCGGCGTGTAATCAAAAGAGCTTTCAAATGCATTGCCTATTGCCCTCACTAAATAAACTAACAGTACAAAAATAATATCGCCGTGCATGTTCGCTATAAAATATATTTGAATTTGAAAAGACAACGATAACCAATGGCAAAAAACATACTGATTAAGTTGGCATCTGGGAAAAAAGCTTGTTCAAAAGCCGGCATCCTGACGTTAATTAAACACCTTGAGATTAGGCTGCACGATAAAAAACTGCCTAAGTTATTTCATCCAACCGAAAACATATTTCGGGATTTCAGTTGATATTTCATGTGATAGATAGAGAGTTCTCACCTGGTAAAATGCTCAAACGGTTTCAACAGACCGGAAGGGAGTTTGAATTGCTCACGATGGAACTCAGGCCAGTACTCACCAGACAGGATGAAGGCCTGCAAGGGGAATTGAGCTGGGCTCTCATCGGACGCACCTTCGTGTCCTTCTTCGTCTTCTTCTTCTTCTTCGCTCCTCTTCAAGTCCTCTGCTACGTAATTTGTGATGCGTCTTGAGTCCCTAATGTCCTTCAGCATAACCTATACAAAGACGAAGAACAGGCAAAATTGTGAACATAAAGCAGTGACGGTAATATTCCTTCTTCCCTGTAGACAGGTGACACTGTTATGAAAAGTGTCGTTTTATATGGCATCGTCAGCCAGCCAAATAAGGAGCCTCGGTTTGAAGGTTATGCCCAGAGCATTAAAAAAGTGAACGTGCTGGTAGTGAACTGTAGACCCACGCTCTCTCGTCCACGGTCAAGAATAATAGGTGACAGTTACATTTTCGTACCAAAAGCCCTTTGAAACACGCCAAAAGTGTGTTACTGCATATTTTTTGAAGACAGAAGTACACGCAAAAAGTGCCAGTGATCGGATCAAATGTGTGCAACCGCAGGCCCGTCAGACGAAACACACTCATTGCTATCTAATGTTTGTGTTATTTCGAAAACGGCTGCTTAAGACCGTTGACTAGAAAGTGTAAGTGAAAAGAGTGTGCTCGTGTGGGGTGCGACCACATGCATTTGAGGTCGGTTTGCAGGGGGGTAGAGGAGAAGCATGTACTGATTTAGGGCCTGGTCGATCGGTGGCCTGTCCAACGGTCAGTAGCGCACACTTCCTTTGTTACCACATTAAGACTTCCTTCAGGATTATGCATACATGATGAACATAAAAAACACGAAGTGAGCAAGACTTACATCACACTCCTGCATATCCGTCTCCCCGAACCGTCTTTTCAGAAGTTCTAAGTGCCTCAGCTGAGCGTCGGTGTCAAAGGAGAGCAGTTTGAGCAGACGTTGACTCAACAAATTACGGTACTCCAGTAGGAAAGCCTTTTTACTACCGTATATGCCTACTAGAAGACTGAGGAGGTCAATTTTTCGCCTCCAAAGGCCCGTGTGGTGACGTGCCTCGATGGGATCTGGCATCCATCGGTCCCAGTCCAACTCCTCCGTAGCCTGACTGAATGGGATACCAGCTTCTGAATCCATGTCAACTGGAACAGAGCTCACTCCGACGTATCCACTTGGATCTGGTAGACGGGGGGAAAACATGTTGAAGTGACGGCAGAGAGAACCATTTAAAATCAACGAAGAAACACACAGGGGGGCGTCGACGACATACTAACCATGGGCGAACAGGTGGGCGTCTCCTTCACGCAGCTCGTCAGTCGGTTCAACCTCCAATGGAGTAGGTAGGAGGAGTTCCTGTTGCAGGCCCACTGCCTGAGAACTTTGCTGACTATCATCGGGAGGCGAGATAAGGCGATCGACGATGCAGTGTACCGCGTCATCCCGTGCTCGCAAGCAGACTGCTACTGGTTGGCAGATAATGTCTTGTGCAACTGATGATGGGTCTATAACACGCAGAGCCCGTACCAAACAGCCATAACCCAATAGAATTTGATCGGTATGAACGCCGGGATGCAGTAATCGGGTCCGTACCTCAGAAGATTAAAAAGGAACACAAAACGGAATACTCTGAATTCATAAACGGATGCAGGAACATATTGTGCGCCACTCTAGGTTTTTACAGCCTACCACACGATGTAAACAAGTAAGGGCCTTCATGCTAGATTTACGAGTATGAAAAGGCAAATTTACCGAGTTTCAAATATAGTCAGGAGCTGGGCTGACGTTTCTGTGAATTTCAAAGGACAAGGTTTTAGAAAGGGTAGTAAATGAATGAGACCTTGGTTTGATATGGAACATTCAAGACCGTCGCGTCTTCGGCCACATCTGGTTTGATTTAGATTTAATCATTGTTTATTGAAAATGACCGAATGGTCTCAACAGATAGCATAAAAGCGTTCAGTTTTCAGTGTTTGAGAACGAGGAAGTAGATTCGAGACAAATAGCAACCGATCAAATGTATTAAAAGTCAGATTTACAATCTCATTGCTGAACAAGAAAGCAGTATTGCCCTGGGCATGAAAGCTGCCCATGACAGTATCAGTTTGCAGGAACTTAAGTTCGCAGCCCTGGCATTCCGCGCAAACACAATCAAAGTGATGGAAGTTGAACCACGATGTACTGAAAAACGACTAAAACAACCCTGATTCTCAAATATCACGGTATGCGAAAGCACGAACATAGGTGCTTCAGAGCCCCCCCCCCTTCACAGCGTAAAAACACGCTATAGCGACCTGCAGGAACGACAACAGAATCTCCGGCACCCACAGGACTAACAATTGGCCTATGAAACTTTAGCAGTCGTTGAGCACGTACGCGTTCACAGGACGCAAACAGAAGAGCGTCATCAACGCTTTAGAATTCTCAGCGGCATATAAACAAGCAACAGGGGCGACGGAACACGCTGCCACGTATTTTTGTGTATATATCACGCATCGTCCGACATCTGCCGTGCGCATGAAAGATCAACCGGATGACAGTGGGGAATATGGTATAACCTTTCAGATCTCTAGCAGTATACAATCCAGATGGTATTACGACTTAGTTCAAAGTATACAAGCATAAACAGGTAGTTCGGAGAGGTGACCTGCTGTCCCAAGCCGCTATCGATATTCGGGAGGAGGACCAAGAATGGGACCTCGTGGACACACTGATAACGGAGCGGTTCGGCAATAAAAAAATAAGACAACGGCTGTAGGTCTGGGTCCCTGAAATTAACTTCGAAATCGAAATATGGATTTTATTCCCTGACAGATGGACGCAATCAATATGTAGTGGGAAGTCAAAAAGCACACGGTCTATAATGCAATGCTTTTGAAATGGCCCTGATGGTAGGCACATGTATGAGTAGAAAAGTTCGGAAAAATTCAATCAATGTAATGAAGATTACAGCCTCTTATTTTCTACATTCTACTGGAAGAATAGAATTAAAGTTTATTTTTAAGACAGTGTAGATTTAAAATCAACTTTTTTATCTAGCATCACACAACTATCCATTTTGCCGTGGCACAAAAGGCGAGAACTACATGTGAATTATCCCAATTATGAGACCTACGATGTGTGGACCGCAATACGTACAAGGAAAAGAAGAACATATTATGCTTTCGAAGAGCATAGATGGGGAATTTTCACAATTTTTCCCAAAGGAAAACATACTTCGTGGCCAAGTTCGTCAATCAGGTCTTGGAGCAGTTTCGCATTTTGAAAGCAGAGTCTGAGGTCGAGAAGGCAAGGATGTGACTCGGGATACTCAATCATTATGGAGAAGAGTTCTTGCCTCCGAACAGCATAATAAGTTTCAAAAAGCAAGTTGGGAGGTAGAGCAGTGAACGCGGATTTGACCTTAACTCCGATATTGCGCAACCAGCCCTTAACAACGACAAGTTCTAAATATTCCTGTAGACGCTGAACGAAAGACTCGGTGAAAACGCCTGATATAAGGTCAGCCATCCGGTGGTAAAAGGTGGACTTCAGAAAAGGCAGCCAAAGATCGCGTAGGAGAAATTTCAGCGAAAGGCGGGCGTTTGCTGCAAATACGTGCCTGCCAAGTTCCAGGTGTGTGGTATGCTCTTGCAGAGAACGGGATGGTGGTTCTTCAAATAGGTTATGAGCTGGGTTAGACTGCTCTGAATCGAGAAGTTCTAGCAGAAGATAAGCTTTAAGAAAGGGCTTCAAAGCGGTCCTGATATTGGTCGGGAAGACGGCAGCGATAGCTGCTATTTGGAAATGCGACCCCTCTTCAGGCAAGCTGTGTTCAAATACGTCTTGAAGTAATTCAAAAGACCGCTGTATCGACTGAAGCTGGCTCATGACAGCCAAAAGCTTATCGGAATATTTGGACAAAATAAGGAGGGAGGTGTGATATCCATCAATAGAACTGGGAAATAGTTTGACAGATGAGGTAAGATCGTCGAAGGGAGAAGTGCTCTGAAACAAATTTAGTGCATCTTCGAGAAACACCTCCGGAAATTCCTTATGCAGGCCTGAAGTGACAAGTTCCTCCAGAGTGGCCATGGACATGGTTGGGGGCCTGCAGAATGCTTAAGGGTAAAGATTCGTAATTAAAATAAAACATCAAGGCCAAAATTCATTCGAAGATAAGCGAAAAGTTAGTAAAAAACTTCAAATTAGGGCCATCTTCGCTACCGAAAAATGATGTCCCAAGGACTATTACCTCAAGATAAACATCCCGTATAATTAAATATTGCCTGTTGACTTTTTATTTATTTTATGGAATGCTAGCCGATTAGGGATAAATTGAAGACTTCTGGACATTTCCATTTTTAAACATTCTAACAGTCTCTTAGCTGAGATGCACTTGAAAGTATATCATAAGAAGTGGTTCGTTCCCGACTAAAAAGCTAGCAGACAAGAAATTGCTTAAAACGGAGAGGACTGAAATCCTTTTACTCGATTAAATCTTGATGAATATAATTAAAAAGAACCAGTAGAGGTTAAGGTAATCCAGCAAGTAATCTTGAGTGCTAAATAAGACTAGAAGCTTAATGGTTTTGGTCGGTATTAACAAAGGGTTCATAAAGTGACATATTGCGTTCGCAGATGAAGTCACTCAGAAAAGAACAATGTTATTGAAGAAATCTACTGTAGCAGAAGGCAACAATATAACAAAGGTTTGTCAAATAGACTAAAAAAGTATAAAGATGAATGTGGAATTGTCTCGTTGGCAGGCGCCAATGGTTAACTGAAAATGTAACTGGAGCAAATGTTGATGTCCAGACCTAATGCAGTCACAATTCCTCCCTGTGATATCCGTGTCAATAGCATCGATTACCTCCCCAGACCTCATAAAGTCCCCGTTTAGGACAGAAACCACAATATATGTACGTCTACATTACTTTAACATCCCTGTGAGCACAGCCATTCTAAGCCCCGGGGCAACCTTGATACCAATTTGCTGGCACTACGATATAGTAAACGTTACGTTTTAGTGCAGGTAGGCCTATCGCCATCACCTGCATGGTGCACTCACATACGTACGCACCAATGGTGCGCGGCAGTAAGCTTACGAGATACCGTCCAGCACTGCATGGAAGCTGCACAGAAATTAATGAGCACACGAAATGATGTCAGGGAAGAACTGATTGTCATACACAGACCTAAGGGTTGTCACAACGATTATACAAATGGACACAGAGGCACACGGGATAACGCTTGCAATTTAAGATACGGTTTTTCTCCTTTAAAACGATTGCAACTGATAAATTTAAGCACAAATGCATAATTTAATCTATTTTTCCTTAAAATTTCAGCAAGCAGAGCGTGAAAAGCCATTTTCTGCTGCCTAAGAAGATAAAAAGTTCAAAAAAGCCGCACGAGGTAATTTAAGGGGACCGTCAGGTCCGGTGAAGTTTCCCAAATTTTTGCCGACTCTGTTCATCATTTTATACCTATATTGTCATTTGCGCCTCAATTTAAGCCCAGTAAAACAAGACTTACACTCGCCTGTTTGTTGTGAGGTTAGAAAACTATCAATTTAGACGTCAGCTCTACCATAATTTAGCTCGTGGCTCTAGCTTTGACGCTGCCCAAACTGGTGCACATAATTTCTGTTTTGGGAAGGAAACATACAGAAACGAATTTATTTCCTCCAGATATAAATGTTTACGTAATTTGCCTTGGCAAATTGGTTATGTAGACAAGAACCTAATTTCCAGTGGTAGAGTGTTCCAAATTCAAGCATATTTGGATGCAAAAAACGAGAACGGTCAGATGTGGAGCTACTGAGTGGTTAAATTTTCAAGGAGCATTGAAGAATGGTCTACGGTCTGTTTACAGGAGTGAGAGCGTTATATTGTGGGAGATTAGGGCTATTATTATCCTAAACCAGGAAACATAAACCGGCTTAGAGTCTTCTTTCTTAAAGGAATTTAAAGTTTGTCAACCGACAGCTACCCTTATAAGAAATACTGCATCCAGAAAGGAAAATATTTGACCAGTGAAAACTCCCTGAACCTTTCCAATTTTACAGCAGAGGTCACGCGATCATCGCCAAAATGCTGCAGATCTTGTGACCTTGTGGACTGTAGAGACCACTGACAAACAAAAGAACCCACCACGATCGACAATAGAGACTGCAAAAATGGTGAAAAGTTGTTACTATTTGGCAGTGATGTTTGAACGAAAAACGGCTGCAAAATTTGACTCCACAGAGGATAATATAAACGCATATGGAAACCAAGTTAATATAAAGGGAACCGCCTCAAATGCCAGGAGGACTCTTTTTAAAGTCCAAATTTGCATGTTTGGGAAGGAAACGTACAGTTAAAATTCCTTATCTGCTGAGGTTAAGTGTTCACAGAATTTAGCTTTGAAAACTGCAAATGTAGATGACAACCTAATTTAGAGTGGAATATCATTGCAGATAAGGTCATATTTAGAGGCACAAAAACGAAAACAAATATATGTGGAGATAAGGGGGCTGACATTATTGTGGAGGAATTTAGAATACCACAAGACCGATGCACCGGAGTGGGAGCGTAAATTCGTGGGAGATAAGCAGTAGAATGAATGCAACCGAGGAAGTAGAGGCCGGCTTCTACTTTTCTTACC
>JAYGXS010000005.1:10487581-10507589 GCA_036362985.1 Ligula intestinalis
GTCGAACGTCGATACGGGCCGGTTTCCTCTCTAGTTTAAAAGGATGAACTCGCAGATGGTCAGTCCAAGCCAATTCGAAGAAATCATCAAATTCCAGGGCACAGTCTTGGCCTCTAACATTTCGGTAGGTTTGTATGAGGTCCCCGCGGAGTTGCCTATAATTGAGAGGGAAAAGATCAAGTTCGGTCAGTCTGTCTTTATAAGGCAGATGACCAAGATTCTTGACCATCTTCGTAGCCCTCGCCTGCACTCGTTCCAGGTGCAGGTAATCCTTCTTGAACCACGGACGCCAGGCCTGGACAGCATACTCCAGGTGGGACCGAACAAACGCTCCGTAGGTTTTCCTGAAGAGCTCCTTGTCAATGTTGACGAATCCCTGCCTTATTGCAAACAGCACCTGTGTCGCGCGTTTAGCTGCCTTTACACACTGAGTAGATGGTTTAAGTGAGGAATTTATAAGAAAACCGAGATCCTTTTGTTCGTTCACATTTGAAAGCGGGTGCCCATCGAGGAGGTATTGGAAGGAATCGTTCTCCTCATCAGTCGTTCTAGTACGGAGTCTTAAAACCACACGCTTACTAATGTTGAAGTTTAAAAGCCAACGAGCAGACCAGCAGCTAAGTCGATTGAGACTCTCTTGAAGCGCTTTCCTATCGGCGTCAGACCTGATGGCTCTCCAGAGTTTGACGTCGTCGGCAAACATGAAAGCGCTGCAACCCAGGTCGTTGACACAGTCGTTGATATAGATAAGGAAGAGCAGTAGCCCTAAGACAGAGCCTTGGGGGACGCCACTTAGAACAGGCGTAGGGTTTGACTTTGAGTCACCGATGCACACAATTTGCGATCGCCCTGTAAGAAAATCTGTGATCTATACCAGCAGGTTTCCTCTTATGCCAATTTCTGACAATTTATACATTAGACGCTTATGTGGGACGCTGTCGAATGCCTTCTTGAAGTCCGTATAGATGACGTCAACCTTACCATCTTCATCTAGTGTGCGAGTCCACTGCTAAGTGGAGAGTAGCAGGCTGGAAAGGCAAAAATGGTTCTTTTTGAAGCCGTGTTGGAGCCCTGACAGTAGGTTGTTCTCCTCCAAGAACTTCATTGTCGTCTTCTTAATTATCGTTTCTATCACTTTACAGCAAATGCAAGTTAGGCTGACGGGCCGGTAATTGTTAACCTTCGTTCGGGCTCCGCCCTTGTATATCGGGTAAATATTTGCCATTTTCCATTCGGATGGCAGTTTTCCTAGTTCAAATGAAGAACGAAAGATATGTGCTAGGGGCTCTGAGAGTTCGCTTGCCAATTCTTTCAAGAACTTGGCTGGTATATCGTCTGGACCGGATGACTTTGCTTCTTTGAGGCTCTGCAGCTCCCTCTCAACTACAGATGTTGGAAATAGTAGAAAATGAAGTGCTGGACCGGTGTTTGCAACAGCACTGCTGGCATTATCAAAATGAATTTCGGTTTCCCTAGTGAATACCAAGGCAAAGAACCGGCTACAGTACTCAGCTTTCTCGTCATTCTCAATGACTTCTCCGCCATCATCATTCTTAAGTACTGCGACAGGATCCTTGTTTTTTAATCTACTGTTAATATAGCGGAATAGAATTTTGGGCTTTTCTTCGGCCTGTTGGAGGATTCTTGATTCATAGTTTTTCCTTGCCTGGCGAATTGATTTTTTTACTGCATTTCTTTGGCGTCGGAATTCCTCGAGGTGTACTGGCGACCCAGTTTTTTCTGAATAACTTCCATTTCCTATTCTTCTTCTTCAGTTGCCTGTTAAGGTCTCTCGTCAACCAAGCAGGACGACTAGTCGTCTTGTGTACCTTGACCGGACAAAAGCGCTTAAGCAGATCTCATGCAACCCTCTTGAGTGATCTCCAATCCTCCTCCGGATCTCCCTTGAGTAGGCAGTCCAAATTCATGGTCGATAGTGCATTCTTCAGTGAATTGAAATCTGCCTTCCATATGTTTGGCTGGTCCTTCGTTTTCCTCAGCCGTTGAGTATGGAGTGAGTAATCCCACCTTAGCGTCGTATGATCACTCTTACCGAGCGGAGCACTTGAGTGAACTTCATCTATGTAGGACGAATCCTTCGTGAAAATGAGATCAAAACAAGTAGCCCGCTGGTTTTCTCGAAATCTGCTTATGCCCTTAACGTTCTGAACTAGAGACAAGTCAAGCGTGAGATCCATTAATTTGGAACTAAAGGAAGTTGACGCCACCTCAACTGTCAGGTTGTTCCATTCAATTGCAGGGGTGTTGAAGTCACCAACGATGAGAACCTCCTGGTGGCTAGCAGCTTCTTTCACCAGACCAAGGAGTGAGTCGTCGGCTCTACTCAGAATGTTTGGTGGCCGGTAAACGGCCAGGAATTCAAGGTTCTGTGAATTTGCCTCCTTGATCTTTAACCAGACGGACTCATACCCCAGGGCTAGAGTGTGTTCTCTTTCTACACCAGAGATTTCAGTTCTGACATACACGACAACCCCACCTCCTTGTCGGTTTTGGCGGTCTTTGCGGAAAAGCTGGTATGCTGGAATCGAAATCTCCGAATCCGAGATTTCTGCTTTTAGCCATGTTTCCGTTATGGCAACTACATCAGGTTTCCGCTCCGAAAGTACTGCCTTGAGTTCATCCATTTTTGAGGGAAGACTTTGGGCATTAGTGTAAAGAAAGCTCAATTTAGACTTATTCACCACTTTATGCAGGCGGTTGCCTCTTGCGTGAGATTGCATGCAGGGAGCTGTCGGTGCTGATGGAGACGGACTGTTGTCCATCCCGACTAGGCTGTGAGTGCTATCGGCTTTCTCCAGAGGAGTGACCTCGGGACATGGACGATCTCCCCGTTCAGAATTCGAAGATTGCTCTCACCGAGTTCGCATCTCCTGTGGAGTTCTACTTTTAGCAATCTCCACTTCTCCCGCTACGCGGGGAAAAATCCCACTGAAAAAAACCGTCGGGTATGAGTATCTAAGTATTGGTTTCCTGCTTAACAATGGCTGGACCTCAGCCTCACTCTTCAGAACAACCTTCAACCGTCTTGGTTGAGGTTGTTCATCTTTTGAGTCTGTTATACGGCCCATTCGGAATGCCTTTAGAACTTCGACTTTCTCCTTACCCTTCAGGAGAAATTTCAGATATTCTTTAAATAACTTCCTGTCCTCTTCTACTCTTGATTTCGGGGTATCGGAAGTACCTTCTGTCATGCCTTTTATGACTATGCAGTTTATACGAGTGGTACTCACCTTCCGACTGTCATCCCCTTCTGCTTCTCTAGGGTTTGTTAGGACATATTCGCTTCGAGGTTCAGCGCTCCTGTTCGTTTTGGCCTGCGAAGGTGCCCTTTTTGTTTGGTTCGTGCTCAATCTCGGCCAACTTATATTAGCACTTGGGCTTTGTTGGCCTTTTTTGGGAGCCCGAGAGCGCTTCTTCATTCTTTTGGAAGTCAGTGGGTTGACCGTTTCCCCTGTCCAGGGCAGACTACCAACTCCGTCAAGCACCCTGGCTGCCGGATCATTTTTGTGCTTAGACACTTCGGCGAGGGATTTTGTTTCTCCGTACGTTAGGTTTCCTCGCTTAAGTTCACGCATCGCCGGTTTCCCCTCACGAGGGAGAAATAGAGAACAAATTGTCAGCTCCTCCATCTCCACTTTAAGATTATTAACTACCTTCTCAAGGTTTGTAAATTTGTTCAAAAGGGTCAAATATGATACAGAGGCTTCATCTTCATGAGTTACACCCCTTAAACTTTTACGACTTTTAGTTCGCTTGGCAGGAGGAGATTTCAAAGAACTTCTAGATCGAGTTTCTGTAGTTAGTATGGGAATTTGGAAACCATCGGAGCATCCTGTGATGGCGATGTGAGGTAGGCGTTCGAGTTCTACGCGGGGGATCCAGTGTTCGAATCCGGGTGGTGGCGTGACTTTTTTTCCTTGTTGCGATGATGTCAGGATTTCGAATGCAGGCACTGGCGAACATTCCTTCCCGTCTTCCAAAGCTGTACAGCACATAGTTTCAATTTTTTCTGTCACAATCTTTTCACAACAGACCGTTAATGAATCAAATAATAAAGTGGATTGCTTTTTGACTGTTAATAACCGATTTGGATTGCTGTCATCCTGTGTCTTCGTGGAGGAGTTGATTAGACGCTCAACTGGGTGTTCGTAAATTGAATCTACTTAACTCGAGAGAATTTGAGCCCTTTTAGCGGGGGGGGGGATTTCATCGCATCAATCTTCCGACTTCTGCCCTCTAAATTGCGACTAGGGGTTTTAAACCAAATTAAATTAAGGTCAGCAGTCGACGCTGGGGGTGTAGTGGTAACGACTGATATCGGCGAACGACAGGTTTTGGGTTCGAGTCCCTCTCGCGCCGCAACTTTTACAAGCTTATCTACACGTTTATTTTTGTCTCCCATAATTGATCAGACTGACGATAAACGATATTAAAGCTCTATGCAATATGTATAAAGCGTTCAACTGTATGAAAGAGGTTATGGAAACGACTCAGCCGTTTGTAGAGAGCTGGAATCCGGGAGAATTGTTGACAGAAGGCAGTGACGGAGATGATGCTCGTTTTCACTAGTGTCCTGTCATGTCTTCTGAGGCGGGAGTTATTGCAAAAGTGAATCCAATAGCTAACAACGAAAGTCCGCCAGAGGGCTAGGTGAACCGAAATCCCGAACATAATATTTCCCACGAAGGACGAGAAATTTAAACCACAATTTTGCCTAGCCTGGTTCCTGATTTAACAGTAACCAGCCGTTTAATAGGCGCTAAAGGCGACCTTTTCATTTTAGACTTGTAATGTCTGACGGCAACAGCTCCCGACGCCAATTTTGTCGCAAAAAACGTACACCGACTAAATTACATGATTATCTCCGCGGAAAGGTCCGCATTTCCTCATCGTCCTCATCTGTAAGAGGTTCATTTGCCTACATGTTGTGTAAAATGTTTCAGAAATCTGATAGTAGTTCTTCTGCTAGCGGAGTTAAAATGCCATCGTGTCGGTCACCGACGCCTTCGGCCGCAAATGGTAAGCATGTGCGCTACAACAACTACGCTTTGTAGGCAGCCAGATAACTAAACACCACAATCACAGGAGACGAGGTTTTGGAAAAAACGGTCTTACAGTACCTAAACCACCTCAACAACTTCATGCTCAGTATCTCTGATTTTCTCGTCAAGAGTAACAAGCAGTTACTGGAAAATAAGATGCTTCTCCTGCAGGTGAGGGAAACAAGGGGCGCAGACACTTCAAATCCTACCAACACGCATGTCGTCATTTCCTCGCAGGTATCAAACCTGCTGGAATACGACGGCCTACGGTCTCGCCTGTCCGACGGAGAATTCCGCCGCCAATTGGTATGTCATGATTTTCTTCTGACCCGCCTTCACATACAAGCCACCTACTTTCGTTAAGCGGTAATAGCTTAGAAGACTTTGCGGACAGGGTTTACAAAGCCCTGTTTTCCGAGAGCATCACCACCGAGGTGAGCTTCACCGGGGCGCATGTTGACAGCCCGAAGAGGGCTTTTGAAAATTCAACGTTGCATCAGCTTCTGACAGGTAAATTAATATGCATTCCCCTTTATCTGTTAACAACGCAGAAGTGGCAAATGTGTAGTGCTTATTACACAACCAAGATCGGGCGGAAATTAGAGGAGCCTTCATAAAGGCCTTCAAGAAGGCCTACAAGAGACTGAACAGGGGCAAATATATTACCGCGAAAAGTTCACGCTTTTACGGTGAGTTCCTTAAACAATTCTACTTACATCAGTCAACTTACTGCATAGAGTAATACCTACGTAACTGATACGTACTTAACTAAATTAAATAATTTTATTTATTTGCAGAAGACCACGGCCCCAGCGATGACGGCCCCGGCTCATCTGGAGCAGTGACTGGCCAAGCACTACCGTCCACAAGCACATCTGTGATATGTATATGACATTTCAAGACCACCAACGAATTTTTTTGTACAGTAATATTTTTTACCCTTTTTTAATATAGTACAGTTTCCAAATATTAAATGTCTTCAACAACATGTCTACAACAGCGTTTCTAAAAAGGGGGGTTTTCGCGATGAAGGAGGTAACCCCTGTCCGGCGGAAAATTTTGGGTCTGCATGTAGACCCAATGTATAGCTCCCGTAGGATCCTACATATTGTTTCAGGTCAAGCTCCCGTAGAGTCCTACTGCGTAGACTTGTAGGGTTCCCGTAGAGCTCCAGTAGGATTCCACTTGCTATTTGGGAAGAGGAAGTATTACCCTGTTAGGTGAAGCAATGCGGAAACTTATTCGTAGAAAACCCGAAGATAATGCTTTGGCCCGTACAGTGTACTTGTGGTACCATTTATATCTCCTCGAGAGATTTTTTCTTATAAAAATCAGCGCATACTCATGCTTTTTTGATTTTTGTGCTTCTGAGTCTCCATATTATTGTCGATCGATTTGCCAAGCTTCGGTCCTTTAGCCCTGCATCTCGGGGCAGCTTAATTCCGGGCCTCGTCCCTATAAGAAGTTTGTGCAGATAGTGAGAAATATGTATATAAGCCATCGCAGGCTTTTACTTCCGGTGACACTTGACTACACCAAAATTCTTCCATATAATGAGATTTTTCATTAGTGAAGCTGCAAAGAAGCCGCCATTATTGACTCGGTGATCTTTGTCTTTAATGTCTTTTCAACACGCTCCTCGACCGCCGTTCTCACGTATGTACGATTATTTCATGCTTTTAATGTATATTTTTATTTTGTGAGTATGAACTTAGGCTTTATTTTCCATCGTTACTTGGATCCGGATTGTGTACTCTGTTTTTGTGAATACTAATTAAGAATATTTGGACAACCGTGCGATTACTTAATCGTAGCCTTTTGCGATAAGTCGTCTTCTTAATAAATAAATTCGGCTGCATGTCCTTTAACGCTTGAGTTTGTATAATGCGTTTTATTGCTGTATAAACTATATAGTATAGCCGGACCGCATTTGCGTTCCCTAATTAGGGATGCAATAATATGTGAAACATAAAATGGAGTCTATCGTCAGACGTCAGAGTTGGGTTGTCTCGAACACTACTGTTCCTCATTAAATCTCGCTATCGCTTTAAGCGCGCTATGATGGCATTTTCCAGTTCTAGCATATCTGGCCTTGGGTTCATAGACCAGTGTGCATGCATCTATTTAATAATATATTAATGAATATTAAGCGATTTACCGGATAAAACCTCATACAGCCCAGAGCAGTAGAGGCTCTCCTTCGTTTTCATCCTTCGGAAGTTAATGTGCGCAACAATCACGTCTTTTATACAGAGAAACGCTGGGGTCCTTACACTTGTCGCACGGCGCCACAGCTACCACTTGGTCAACACTTTCTTTAATTCGTCTTTTGGCCGTCACACGTAATATAGTTACAGCGATGGTCGTGTTAATCCTTTTTGTATTCAGTAAAATTTAGCTGGTTTAACAACCACAGTTTTTATAATATTTATTTTCCTGGGCATTTGTCGTACATTCCTTTTTTGAGAAAACATATATATTTATGGCGGTGTCATTTTCTGTAGCGACCAGCTACTTTTAACCGACCTCCTTTCAAACCAAAAAATACTCCGATTTGCGTTGATCAACTGTCAGCAGAAGTGGAATGCTTGAGCTTCTAACATCGGTTTGCTACAATGACGCAGCCCTAATCGCAAGTGTGCGAAAATAGAGCTTGAATCGAGCGCGAGAGGACATTCTTGTCCATTATATGGAGCGCAAATCGAGCCTAAATTTTCAACCGAAAAGAGGTTTGTACGCGAAACCACTTTCACCCTCACCCGATTCTCCAGAGTAATTTAAACAATGGAAGACAGTTTTGAATGTGGATATTATTATTAGAAAGGATGGTTAACACTTCGAAAACAAACTTGGGAATATGCACAAGGGGATTTTACTTGCAGGTCTGCAGGAGCATTCATTCCGTCCGCTCGTTACAAATCTAAAAGGAATAAATTGAAATAAGTAATATATGGCAATGCGTATGTGCTAAGAATATACTGCATGTAAGTCTCCTTAAGTACATGCTTACCGTCCGCAGTTTGGCTACCCGAGGCCTTCTGCGCACGCTTTAGGAGGCGGTCGTGAGCCTTCTTGAATTCATTCTTGAACGCCGCCTGCACTTTTATGGGATCATACCGTCGATCTATGTTCTAGCGGTTGAACACGTCTACATAACTTTCTAATAAACGCACGAGTGATAAGCCCTTCCCAAAATTACGTCCAATAGGACCCTGCCAATAAGAACTTGATGGCTGGACAAACATCAGTAGAACGTGAGATACTCCGTTACCGTTTCGTCTAAAACGGCACTAAGATGCGACTGGCGCACACCGTAACCGTTTCGCCTTCAAATGGAAATATATAAGAGGGCAACACATGGGTAATATAATACTGCAGGTTAACTTACTACCCATTGCCGGAACGCGTCGTCAGTGAAAGCCGCATAAAGCTGCTCTAACTCCATTGGTGCGCTGAATTTAGTTAGTATTGGCCTATCACCAGAGGTAAGTAGCGCCACAGCGCTTGTGAACCGTTGCACGTCCGCTCTAAGAGTGGCCAATTGTACGAAATTGTCGGCTACATCTGCAGCCAACTGCTGCAATGTTCTCATTATCAATCGGTCTCACGGTTTACGCTTTCCGTCGTGCCTCCAAACACCACCGCTAGGCTGTCGTAGCCAACGGAGCGTGGACGTGTTCCCAATGTGACCTTTGGCGGCAAGTTTAATTCAAGAAGTAGGAGACATGTCACAAACCAAGTAAGGTTCTACGAGTGGCATACTGTTTCTACTTGTCTGTTACGTAGACAGGATCCAATTATTAGTTCGAACCTTTATAATGTAATTCTTGCAGTTCGCTATACAGTAGTCGCCGGGTATTAAGCCCACCTCGGGCCCAGACCGAATTGGGCTTAATAACCGGCGGGCGCAATAACCAGAGCGTCGTAGTTCTTGATTTGCAAACGCAGGATAGGCCTTATACATTACATACGTGCTTTTACTTTTAACGGCATTCACCTCGGGCGGGTTGAGCCGGCATCAGTTTTGACATTGACTGCATCATGAATCACCAATGTCCAAGCGCGTTGATCTTGCGCCTGTTCACACGAGAGCGCCATCCATTCACGGTTTCACCGGCGTAGGCCGTAGACGCATGGGCCGGAAACGGACGACAGATCCTGCTTGACCGTTGCTGTCCAAGTTTTCAGCTGTCCACCGCGACGTTTGTGCCAGGTGAGGAGAGGCGTCGTCACAAGCAGGTCACGAATCAGCTCACCATCATCACGCCCGGACGCATACTCGAACCACCAAAGTCGTCTCTGAAGCAGGAGTGGAGGGAAAGCATCCAAGTGACAGCATCGGTGGAGATCGGAGCAGCGAATTCGGTCGACGCGATGGTGACGAAAGATGCGGCGTATGCAGTCATTGTCAAACACTTCAAGGCGCCTCATGTCCTCAACGCGCATAGGCCATTTCTCTCCGCCACAGAGCAGGATAGATAGAACCAATGCTTGGTAAACAAGGGACTTTGTGCGTAGTGATATTTCCCTTCTATTCCATAGAGGAGCGCACAGACGGTAGAAGGCAGATCGGGCACGGTTGATGCGTGATACAATT
This sequence comes from Ligula intestinalis, assembly GCA_036362985.1. Taxonomy (NCBI): domain Eukaryota; kingdom Metazoa; phylum Platyhelminthes; class Cestoda; order Diphyllobothriidea; family Diphyllobothriidae; genus Ligula; species Ligula intestinalis. Next base: position 10,497,242 of record JAYGXS010000005.1, read on the forward strand.
TCGTCGACACCTTGACCCGTTTCCGTGACCAAAGGGCCCAAGTATCTAAACGAGTTGACCACTTCGAGAGGAGCACCGTCGAGAACAATAGGAGTGACAGCTGTAGGGGGCACGCAGGAGAGCATGACTTGGGTCTTAGTGGCGTATAGGCGTAATCCGATGGATCGTGCACGCTCATTGATCTTGTCTAGCGCCTGCTGAACTGCAATACAGTTGTCGCCAAAGACGACGACGCCATCAGCATGCGCCAAGTCAGTCACCCATTTCGAGCGATCAAACTGCGTTCCCGGGAAGTCATCCAGTGCCTTGGTCATGATCCAGTCCACCGCATAGTTGAACAGGGTTGTTGAAAGGGCACAGCCTTGGCAGACGCCTGTCCTGACGCTAAAGGCTTCCGTGTCGCCGTTCTGCGTCCTCACCCATGTGGCAGTGCCACGATAGTATGCCTGCATGAGAGTAAGAAGCTTAGGTAGTAGGCCGTCCGTCCTTATTATGTTCCACAGCGATCAACAGGGTCAAATGCGGCAGCAAAGTCGATGAAGCATAGAACAGTGGGTTGTTGGTGACCCCATCTCAGTTCCAGCACATGGCGGAGATTGAAGATCTGGTCGATGCAGCCACGACCTGGTCCAAATCCACTCTGGTTTGGGCGGGTGCGCTGGTCTCTCTCAGTTTGGAAACGTTTGAGAAGAAGAGACGTGAATGTTTTTGCCGCTACATCGATAAGGCTAATGCCTCTGTAATTGCTGCACGCTCGTCTGTCGCCTTTTTTAAACAGGGGGAGGATCACTGCTTAACTCCAGTCCGAGGGCACAACCTAGCTGTCCCATATCTTGGAAAATGTTTGTTGTAGCCAGGGCCCAATAACCTCGGGTGCACATTTAAAGAGCTCCGGCGGGAGGTCATCCTCACCAGATGCCTTGTTGTTGCGTAACCTCAAGAGAATGGAGACAACTTCCTCTACACTAGGTGGCTCTGTGTTGCACTCATACAGATGATGAGGATCGTCCACATTGGGCGACAGGTCAGACATCACAGGAAGATCATGATTGAGATAGTCACAGAAATGCTCGCGCCATCTCTCTAACCGGTCATCAATCTTAGTGATGACAGCAGCGTTGCGATCCATTAAAGTCTCAGTGGTGTTCCCCGAACGTCTGCTGGCCTGCTTTAAGAGTCGGTAGAGCTTGTAGGTATCACCTTTGGTAGCTGCTCGCTCCGTTTCCGTGACAAAGTCGCTCCAGTAGGCGTTCCTATCAACTCGGATGGCCTTTGTCGTTTGGCGCCGCAGCTCTCTGTAAGTGGGGGAGCCAGTGAGTCTGGCTCGGCCGGTCTCCCCAACTAAATCAAGCGTGGGTCTAGTGATCCAGTCACGATGTCGCCGCCGGGTTTTGCCCAGACGGGTGTATGCCAGCTCTGACATCGCGGCCTTCAGGGACTGCCACGCGGGCTCTGGGTCCGCTGGAGCATCAGGGTACAGGCCGTCGAAACGGTTCTGGAGTGCTAAGTGGAAGGCGTCGCCAGCAGAGGACTTCAGCTTTGCGACATCGATCCGCTTTAGGCGAAAAGGGTCTGTGAATAGCTCTCAAACGCAAGCGAAGGGTTGCCCGCTGTAGGACATGGTCCGATGCATGAGCGTTTCCTGTATCAGCACCGCGGTAGGCTCGACAATCCAAGACCGAACTGGCACAGCGTGCTCGGACAAGGATGTGATCTATTTGGGCCTGGGTATGTCCGTCATTTGAGTACCACGTGACAAGGTGGTAGCGCGAATGATGAAAACGGGTGCTTGACACAACAAGGCGGTTTGACGATGCGAAGTTGACAAGGCGCTCACTGTTGGCACACTGCGCTCCGACAGCAAATTTGCCTACCTCATTACGGGTTCCAGCGTCACACACACACCTGGTTGGGCGTTTCAATCACCGGCAATGACGAGTAGATCGCTTCTTGTGATGCGGTCGCCGTAGAAGTCATCTTTTACGCTGTCATCAGCAGCCAGAGTAGGCGCATATACCGAAATAATGGAAACGTTGACTGGGGCACTCTTCAAACGGACCCAAGCGATCCCACTCTAACAGACTCGAGCGAAATTCATCGGCCAAAGCTATAGCGACACCATACAGTCCAGAGTTGTCGGAGACACCACTGTGGTAAAGATGGTACGCAGAGTCAGCTCCTGGTACTTGTAGCAGTTTGTAGCCAGTGCCAGGTAGGCGGACCTCAGAGAGACACGCCACACCAACATGGTATTCAGAAAGGGATTTGGCTGTTAAAAGTTGGGCGCCGTCATCCCTCAGATTTTGAAAATTCCAGCCTGCAATTCGCAATCCTGCATCAGCTCGCAAATTTAACACCCCACCCGCGATGCCAATTGGATGGGGCGCGTCGGTTCCCGCGGACGCCGTAGGTATTCTTGTGTTGTGCGTGTCCGCACTTCGCAATCCAACATCAGCTCGCAGATTTAACACCCGTCCCGCGCTGCCAAGAGGATGGGGCGCGTCGGTTCCCGCGGACGCCGTGATGGTTGTGATTCATGAGTGTAGAAAGTCAATTCTGTGTTTCGTGGAGAAAAGGGGATTGGCGCTAGGTCCCTGGTCTTGCTCCCCTACCAGAGCCCCGTTAGCCAAGCAAAAGCAAATTTCCGGCGCGCATCAGCGTGGAGGTGGGGTTGGATTTTACGCATCTATACATACGTACTGTATTATGTGTAGAGCTTGGTAATGTACAAGAAAAGAATGCTGTTTGTCTGTATTTTACGTAATAACAAAAGCAAAAAAATGATTTGCGACACGTTTAAAAAAGGCGGTCTAGTGTCAGTTGTTTTGGAGGAAACTTCACTCGCAAGTGCTCTTTGTTGTCCTTCTCCAGGCACCAGAACTCGTCAAATTTTGTGAAATGTGATGCCTGTAGACCGCGTCGCGCACGCAGAGAGATGAGAATCTCACTATCTTGCTGACAAACTGGGCTTTGTAGCCGGCGACTAGGCTTATTAGCCGGCGGATTTTGCTATGTAAAATTCCTTCCCAAGCTGATTTGGGCTTAATACGCGGCTGCGCCTATTAACCATAGGCTTAATAACCGGCGACTACTGTAGTTAAATTGGTTTGTGTGAGAGCTAGCTGACCCTTTCGTGGCCAATTATTTTGCCTCAGCATTTTACATATTAATTTCAGCCGTGCGTGGACCAACAGCGCCTGGGGCCCAACCCATGAACGTTCCTGCCAATCAAAATTCTCCACAGATGTCCGGAAGACGGCTGCTTCCTATGGATTCTCGGCTTCATCAAATAGCCAGTCGGAATCCTCTTACGTGAGTTACAATCCGTACATTTCTTCAAAATACATTATCTCAGTTCCTGCCTTCAATTCAATATTATGTTGACAGACCATTGATTATTGACTTACAATTTTAAATTTTATGAAATGTCTGAAAAAGTAATACCCACCCACTTTGCCCGCATACGAACTAAACTAGTTTATACGTAAGCAACTGACATTTAGCCGGACGTCACTGGCTTATGCTAGTAAGAGAACGACGAGACCCATCATGCTTCTGCGCCACGAGTCTAGTTGAGGCTGGTACTTCGAGTAGTTTATATTGAAGCAGACTATTAATTCTTTCACTTATCTCCGCGCACCCTCTGCGTTCCATTAGAGACGGAAGTCGAGACGATCGGTTTTGAGCGAATGCGTTGTAACGGACAAAGCCAAATAGCCCGCTTAAGTGTAACATACACGAATTGTTACTTAAATTTACACGTATCAGATTTGATTTACAGCTTTCCGGATCTCGCGTCTGTAGTGTTGACTACATCAAGGCATTATTTCAGCCTTCTCCTTAGTGCTGACCTGTGCCGAGTTATCATATCAGTTGACAATCCTGGAAGTCAAAACTGATGACGTTTTGTGACAATTTAAAGCGCTTTTACTTGGTTTTAGTGGTCAACTAAGCACTTTATCGACCCCATCCTGTCTTGGTATAAACAGTGGTTTTTTCACCAGGTCAGGCCAACTGAGAATGTTATTAATTGCAGTCCTTGACGTGGTATTGGTCACAAATCTTCCAATTCAAGACTCAGCGTATCGTAATAACGTCGAGGTCGGCTATTATGAGGGGAGTGGGCTCATCTGTCTTGAGGATTGATTTCATAATCCATCACAATACCCGGCTATGCCATCAAAACAAGTGATTTTGAAGAGTAATCTGCTAATTTAAGTTTTAATGACTTATCAGAGCTGGACGCCGTCGACAGATGCTATCTTACCACAGTCAAGATTATGTAAGCTGCCATAACGGTACAAAATAAATTGTAGGGACTTAAAAACGGACCTCATGAAGAGGAATATCATTTGTTTATTTGACTAATAACTTTTAACAGGTATGCGTTGTTTTGGGTCGATCAATAAATACTCTTATCCGGTTCCGAAGCTTTTACCTGATGTCACAAACGCTGTTTGTGAAGAGCTGAACATGCGGGTCAATACTCTGTTTGTTACAACTGGTTTGGGGGCATCTTCTAGAGAAGTAGAATCGTAGTTAGGAAACATCATGTTAGATATTCTATAATAGACTTTTTTCGTCAGTATATCAGACTATTATTGTCTAGAATAGAAGCAGCTACAATTTCGGAAATCGAAAGCTGTTTGTAAACCTCGACTTCTTCCTCTATATAAAGGGTGAATAAGTTTGTAGCTTTCTGCCGGAAAGGCAAGCTAACAGTTACCTTGACAAGTGTATGAGGAATTATAGAGTGATTTCTTATTGTGTATATAATTTCTTAAGCATCATGCGAAATATTCTGCCAGGCTCATTTCGACTGAACATCGGCTCTACGCCTTTTTGACAGAAGAGGGACAAATTCTATGACAGAGGGGCTCGTCCCATTTTAAACTGACTTGACTTCTTCGGTTTAGACGTTAACATTGATTGAAATGACTGGGACAGACGTTTTAACTTATGCGGCCCATGTAGCAATAATTTCCAAAGTATTTCGTCGAGGCACGCAATTTTGCCCACGTTCTTTCTCCTACTACCTTTGTACAAGCAAGACCTTTTAGGGCAGGCAATAAATATTGCAGTCAGTAGACATTCGATAAATGTTCTGGCCTTCCGCATTCCCTTGAGGCATTCATTACAGTCTTCATATTTGGCAAATGATATAAGATTTCAAAGTGACAATTGATTTTTCACAGACTCTTTATTATTCTTCTGATCAAATAAACTCATGGGGTTGGAAAAAAGATCTTACCTTCGTAGCACAATATAACTCAGTCGGAAGACCTATTAATCACCTGTTAACGACGATGACAAGTTATTCCTATCACCGTAGTTATTGATAGTTCCAGCCGTTTTGCGTTTTGCTTGTTACCCTTGCTGTCATGCTACCATGGTTTGTAAGCCAGCTCATTTAATAAAAATTTCACATTTAATACCGTGGCGATAGCAGAAACTTCACTTCTTGAGATCTATGACGATAGTGACAGAAGTGATGCTGATGACGACCTCGTTGCTCTTCGCCATAGAACCACGCCACTTGACTCAATTTCCATTCTGTATTTTTTTTCAGAAAGAAAAAGCGCAGGTTGGCCGACCGTCTGCTAACAAAAACAGTGCGTCAGATTATTCCTGAGTCAGAGTCCTACATGGAACTACTTGAAGTGGAGAAGAAGTTGGATTTGGTTCTCAGTCGCAAACGTCTCACCCTGCAGGAATCTCTCAAACAACCAGCCAAGGCACGTCAACTGTGACGTTAACTTTCACGAATTTTCGCCTTTTTTCCAAAACACTTCTCGGCTACTTTATCTGCTTTAGTAAAGATTATTTATCTTGTCCGCTAAACAGAACCTGAGCTGCCCGCTGGCTTTGCGCCAAATACCAGCAAACTGAGCTTGAGGCTTAAGGTTACGCTTAGGAGTAAGTTTAAAGTTAGGTTCAAGGCTAGTGTTAACTGCAGTTTTAGGAATAAGCGTGGGGTTGTGGTATAGATTACGAGTAATGTTTAGGTTTACGTCAGAACCCCCTAAACGGGTCGTGTAATAGGTGCGCTGGACCAACTTGAAGGTCGGATCACGCTACGGCAGGCGTTATTCGGTTTGCGCTCCTATAACAGATGGCGAACATGAGGGATGCATGGTGGGTTTGCTTTGGACAAATTCTAAACGACTATGCTGTGAAGGCAGTATGGGTGAATGGGTTGTTTTCGTTTCATCAATGTCTGCAGGTTATGCTTATGGACATCGTCTTCGCTATGGACACTATTAGGTGTTGTTACGTTCTGGTTATTATTACAACTGGCATTGTTATCCTGTTCGGTATTGGGTGGTTGGCCAGGCGAAACTGGAATGAGATTTTCGATTAAGGGTGTGGTCATCTACTAATGATGACCATCGGGATCCTTTTCACCACCAGGAGCAAGCAGTCGAAAGGATACTTTTTCTTCTCTGCTATCACTAAATTGTATGTGAGCATACTAAGGATTGCACTGGAGCAGATCAACCTCCTCAAAGTGTGGATCATATTTAGACTGTTGGCTACTCTTCTTCAACTGGACTTGTGAGAAGAAGTGAGCCAAATACGAAGACTGGTTTCAGTGGTTGACCTCTGATTATAGGTAAACATTCTTTCATGTGGTGTCGTATTGGGGGGCGGTACACGGAAGTGACCTAATAGAGTGTTAAGCGTCCTGAGAACGGATTCCCAGCGCCTGGTAGGCAGATTTCGAGGTTTCAAAGCAAATAAAATTGTCGTTCACAAAGTTTGCTTCAAACGCTCGACTTTCCCTGTGGATTATACGGAGTAGTCCTACTTGTCGCTAACCCCTTGTCATGGAGAATTGTTATACGTCGTTTGACATAAAAGCTCCTCCATCGGTGTCTATGTACGAAGGAAAACCGAAGATGGAAAAGAGCTGGCATAAACATCCGGAATAGGGAGGGAGGGGGTTCCTATTCTCGTATCCTGCCAAAACATTATTGCAATCGTTTTTTCGTACGCCCACGAAAGACGGCCATCCTCATGCAAACACAGGGGAACAGAGGACTGGTTCCCTGTTTATATGTTATCCGTTTTCATGGCGTTTTATTGGTAAAAGAGTTACTGTAACTAAATGGGGAGACTCAAGCCTCCGAAACAGCCATTGTTCTCGTGTTGGACCTTCAGCGGGGTTAAACCGTGTTTATGAAACGCTTTGGATAAAGACTTTGTATCATATCGGCTGCTGCGAGTCTTCGGCATTTTTAGCGTCTACGAGTCGGATATGCTACTTATACTTGCCAGAAGAGATAGAGCAAGGGATTTGAATAGATTCATTTGAGACCAAATTAAAATTTATGAAACTGACGCGTTTTTGTGTCGACTGGTTAAGTATCCGGGCCTGGAGGCAAGCTGAGTAAAAAGAAAACTTGATTCTCCTACTTACTAAGAGTCAGGCTCCAGTGATTAATTTGGAGCAGGAACTCCCAGGACTCGGATGCAGTGTACGTTTAGAGGTATATTTAATGTGCAAATATCCGGAAAAAGTGTGCAAGTCAGCACTGTATTCCACAACCCCGTGGTCGCCATTCCAGTCTCCCTTGTCTTTATCGGCAATCTTCATTTGTCTATAGTACTAGTCGCATTGCGCCTACTTGCTGGGCTCGTCCCAAGGCAGAAGGAGACGAGTTAGTCCCATAACAGACCGGTGCGTGTTTATCAACCAATTTTTACTTTGCTCAATTCATTCTCAGTAAGTACGGAAGTATACTGTATCCCCTCTAATTACTCTCCTGTATATCTCCCCATTGTAGACGAAACGTACTCTCCGAGTTGTTCTTAGCAGCACCTTCCGACCTGGCACTGTGGGCTCTATTGGTGTCGACGGTCAACCTCTCACAGAAACCATGCCGCCTGGATGGGAGTTGAAAGTGGAGGGCCAGCTGCTAGAAAAGGTAACACTTCAGTCTTTGTCGGTAATACCTCAACATAAAATAAACTGCTACTGAAACTTAGTAAGTAACATTACAATTAGTCGCCTTGCGAAATACGCTTAGACGTGTCCGAGCTTGCAAAGGCAGCCACCAGGTCGGGTACGTCCTTAATCGGATCGGTGTACAATTACCTACTACTATATACTCCCGATCAAGAACCGACAAGACAGCGAACCCGTAACCCAAACGGTTAGGGTGTTTTACTCTGACCAGAAAGATCGCGGATTCGAAACTCGAGTGTGGCAGCAATTTCAGTGGTAACACTGGCGTTAAGTATCGCTAGCTGACGACAGCTAATAAGCCAGAAATAGCTTTCCTGTCCTAGTCTCTGGCAGCTTACGCCGGACTACACGACAGATTCGAGGTTCAGAAGAAGAAGAAGAAGAAGAAGGAGAAGAAGAAGAAGGAGGAGAAGAAGAAGAAGAAGGAAAACAATGAGAAGTGATCACTCGAACAAGAGGTTTATTGTCCTGACGTTTTTCACAGATTACTGTGCTTGCCTGCCTGCCTACTGCAAGCTGAAAGTCAGGCGCAATGGCTCCTTCTTAATTCGGCCTTTATGACGTTCCCAGACGGAAGTCTACCTAGCAAGGTGTGCTGTTGGTGCGCGTGGTGAGTGTTGGTCACGCCAGCTGCCTGCGCCCTCCCTCCATCTCCGGTCTTCTTGACTTTCGTCTTGACATTGGGTACAGCTGTAGGGTAGCGTGGGGTAGATTCTCCCCAAATCTTCTCTCACTATAATTCGGTGGGAGTCGCCGCGTTGCTCCACCTTGCTGAAGCTCATGGTGGACATCGTGGAGAGCGACGATCAAACTGTCGGTACATCATGGCTCCTGTAATATGTCCGCAGTACGTGTTTTAGACCAGCTCAGGGGCCAAATCATGGCCCGGCATGCGTTATTGAGGATGCGCTCTCACGAAACTTCGACCGTCGGGTTCGACGGTGTCCACTGCGTGCTTCGCAGCAGATTGGAAACAAGCGCGGTTACTTGCGTGTGAACTAGATTATGAGGACAGTATGTTTGTGCTGTATCTGATGTTTTATTTTCTCTCCCTCCACTCGGGCCCAGTGCCATAACTAAGTCAAAAAGACCGGAGGCGGGAGAGAGCGCAGGCGGCTGGCGCGGTCGGAGCCGTCCCTAAGCGTTCCTGTTTCCGATCCATCGGAGTGCGATGGCCATAGAGGCTACATTGAGGAGTCACTGCAGTCTGGCTCCCAGTCGGCCACTTGGCCACTTCACACAAATGCACACTAGGCTGACTGCGTAGTCCGAAGTATCCGGTCAACTGACAATCTTCCAAGTCACACGTGCACTCATAGCAGGTGTCATGGCCTTCTTAACTTCGTCATAAAACCGGACCCCAGGAGGGTGGGGAACTAGAAAGTGCGGTAGGTTAAGCGTAAGTTTACTATGAGTAAAAAAAATCACGTGCAAGTCACCTTCCCTGCAACTACCCAGTGGTGGGGTACACAATGGACCTCGTAGGAGTCGACGCTCTAACTGTGCTTTGATCGTCCTCACTATGTGTTCAATGTATGGCAATTAAACTGACAAGGCACCTTTATACTTGTGGCTCGACACGTCTTTTCTGGACCCGTATTGCCTTCACTCTTAATCCATTTCTTTTGGTTCTCAACTCTTGTCTGCTCTTAAGTACATTGCTTCGATTTCCTGGTCCTTTTTTGCGAGACAATTGCTCGCATAGTTCTAACAATTCCATACGAACATGCGCGTTTTTTCGTCCCTCTACCATTACATTCAGACGGGTCAAAGTGGTAACGCGGCTCTGGATATCAGATATCGACGCAAATTCTCCACTTTCTTCAAGTCTCTCGTAATCGAACTCGACCGGGATCTCTACGGTCCGGACAATCATTTAGTAGAATGGCACAGGACTCCCTCAACGGCCGAAACCGACGGCTTCCAGGTGAGCACTCGGCCATTCATTTGTAGGCTCTCAAAATTGCATCGCTTGCCCTCCAGCCCCCGGTATTACACCATGCATTCAGTCATTGCACGACTCCACACACTTTGAGATGGTGCATTCTATGCCCCTTTTCTTTTTTCGTTTGAATTAGGTTAAGCGAAAGGGCATGAACAATGTGCGCTGCACCATTCTGCTGATGCTCGACTATCAGCCACCACAGTATAAACTAGACGCCCGCCTGGCACGGCTGCTCGGCTTACACACAGGCACACGATCGCAGATCTTCTACGCTCTATGGAACTACATTAAGGTGCACAGGTGAGTGACCTAATTCCGCGCGCCTCCATTGACGTCGTCTTCTCCTTTTTTTTATCCCCTTCACCCCGTTACCACCACCACCACCACCACCACCACCACCACCACCACCACCACCACCACCACCACCACCAAAT
>JAYGXS010000005.1:10507689-10519151 GCA_036362985.1 Ligula intestinalis
CACCACCACCACTTCGTCTTGCGTATATTGATCCTCAGACCAACAGTTAAAGCGAAGCTGTTGATTCGGTCTAGCGTTGGTTTTAGTGAATGAGAGGTATTACAAAGTAAGACAATGCCACCGGTATACTCTAGGCCTGGAACTCTGAATTCGGGGCCAATTTCACATCCACTATCAGGCAGAATCGATTGATGCCATCACCCAGTCGATCAAAAAGTTTAAGAGTACTGGGAAAGAGGGCATCCTTGTCAAACTCCAGACGTCAGTGTGGGAGAAACCGACTCTTAACCAGGGGTTCTTACTCGGGCTGATGTTGTGCTATAGTAGGCCTTGCTCAGACTGAGCAACCTTATCTGGGAGACTGTCAGCAAGCAAGAGTTGCCGTAAGGCTTCTTTGTTGATGGAATCACAGGCGGTCTTGAAGTCAATGAAACAGTCAATGAAACCACCCCATGAAAGTAGAGTACATTATTCCACCAATTCAATCAGAATTCGAATCCTACATTTTCCGGTGTTTTTGCCTACGTCTGCAGGGATAGTATACAATCCAAGCTCAATACAAGTGCTCGGTAGCATTCTGAAAAAGGCTATTGGATGTGAATTTGTGATATTAGTTGCCAAGTCTATTAGAAGTCAGAAAGAACGCTTATGCCGTTGGAGACGGGGAAACGGGAAAACTTCAACGATACCTGCCCAGGAGTATACATTAGGGAACGGCATGAAAGCGGATGAAAGGTGGGAACTACTAAACGAAAAATCGATATGTACACACGAGAGGACGGCATGTGCTACTGTTTTGACGGCAAGCACCATTTGGTTAGAAACTACGGAGAGACACTAGTACCCGACTCTAAACCAGTTTACATTCTAATGGATCATCTTAAATTCGACTAGGATTTACGACACTTCTTGGCTAATTAAGGGTCTCCCCAGACTGCCCTTTCAGAAGCTGAAAATGCTTTGTGAAAAACACTTTTCTCTACTTGTCTTCATCGAGACTTCGTATCAAAAATAAAATGCAATCCGCAGCGCCCGTCTCACGGACTACCTCAGACAAACATACAATTATATGTCATCGCAGTTTCCGCGTCAAGCGTAGAAAAATGTTTGAAAGTGCAAAAATTAGTAAATAACCAGGCATAAAAAAACATCAAAAAAACTGAAAGCCATCAGCAGAATGAACACGATGGCTAGTGCGCATGTAGAAGGAAGTCGAAAGGTGGATAACACGGGGTTATTTCATATTATTTTGGGCGGAGGTTCACCGGCATGTTCTAGGTGACAATAGGGAGTCCATATGCGCCAATTTCAAGCAGCCGATAGAACTTACCTCTGCAAGGATATTAGCTCTCAGAAGATATTAGAACTCGTCTGCACGCGTGAGGTTTACTGTGTAAGGCGACTGCATTGACTTGAGATTGCTGTTGAAGCAGACGGACACAAGGATGGATTGGCAGGTTAGAGTCAGTATGCGAGGCGCTGGTGGAAGGGCGCTTTGAATTAACGGCCTCAGCACTAGCTGTTGCTTGACACAAATATAACACCCAATTTTTATTTCATTGAAAAGCCGTAGCCTTTTTGTAACTGCGCCAACATCCATCGTGTTCCCACGGAATGGGTGCAGCAGTAGCAAGTTTTGCAGGAATTAGTTTATCGCAAAGCCTAATTTCACTGCATTTACTGCATTCTCTCTCTCTCTCTCTCGCATAGTCGAGGTCAGGTGCAGTTAGCTGACACGTGTCACCACGATGCCCCACATGTTCGGTATTTGTTATCGGCGCGGAACCCGAATAACTCCTGCCCTGCCCGGATCTAGCACCATGCTGGTTCAGCACATCTACCACGCGGCCCAGTTAGGTGCACATACCTACAGTTAAGTGCCATTGGAGTGGAAAAGACGAAGGCGTTTTGGGCTTTTGGGACAGTTCCTCGTCAGAGGTAAGTCGTCAACGAAGAAAGAGCGACAGTTATAATGGTCAGGAGCCAATCAACCGCTATAGGGGCGAGGGGAGAGGGAACCCATTAATCACCAGTGTCGACCGTGTGGATATGCCTGCGGAGGGCAATGTATGCGGACGCCAGCTCAATTCCTCGGTTGACTGAGTTGTAATCCGAGGCACAGGCTTAAATTAATTCTCGTCCTGTCTTGTTCTCGGCGTGCAGTTATATTCGTGGCCCGTCTCAGAAGAATAAAATTATAATTCCCGTGATCGGAACGCCTTCGTCTTCTATACACATACTTGGGTTGTTAACATTGGCCTCAAATCGCCATTATAGTACGTCTAACGTTTTCACCCGAATGTTTCTTGCCTTTTCTAAACCCAGGCTACAGGACTCGCACGAAAAGGACTTCATTAACTGTGATCAGTACTTGGAACAGGTGTTCGGCTGTCAGAGAATGCGTTTCGCAGAAATTCCCAATCGTCTGGCCCAACTGCAGCATGCACCCGACCCGATCGTCATTAACCATGTCATCATCAACGAAGGCGAGGATCCCAACAAAACATCCTGCTATGACATTGAAGTTGAAGTGGTATGTTTCAGCGCTCTTCACTCCATTATCGCCCATTTAATTAACTCTGACCTTTTGACTTAACCGGTTACTGCACGTTGTACATTGTACATCAACCCTTAAAAGTCGATACCACTGTCTGCAATATGTTCAGGCGTACGTATTAAATGAACGAAGGATACGAGTGCTCGAACACCGGAACATTTTTAAAAAATTGTTCTGGGTTTTTAAACTTGTACAGGAGTTCATAATCGGAGATAGCAGCAGCACCAAAACCGACGACACTATTTCACTGTCGGTTAATGCTGTGCTATAAGTGTAAAATCTTCCCGTCAAGGAGAGGAGAAACAATCAACGGCACAGGTTAGATTATTTGCCTTTTCGGTTCTGTTAGTGTGCTGAAAATACCCTTATCTTAACTGCCATGTCACAGTAAAGTATGTTTTTAGGTTACAAACTATACCGCTCGTGTTTTACCACGTTATTCGCAGCCACCTTCGTTTTTTAACCAATACTCTTGCATGTAGTACTGCCCTTTTTCACACAAGGTTCTTTCCACCGAATCCAGCATATTCACTTCAATAGGTTGGCCGGAATTTTCTACCACTTAGACGGATGAGTAAATGTGTGATTCATAAGTAGTTTTCGTCCATCCCTTTTTACTGTCGAAAATTCGGGGTTTTCTACGAGTTTATTTCTTATAGTGTCCTATCTTCCTTTTTGCTTCAAAACTTTCATTGTCAATGATCGCCCGTTTTTGTTCTAGTTACGGCAAACTGCAAAATAGCCCAGAAGTGTTGCTCCAACTTTTCTATGTCTGTTTCTCGCTTTTCTAGGATGATGTTTACAAGTGCATGGTCCAGAACTACCTACAGAACACGCAGTCCAACCAGGAGCTCGCTTCCATTGACAACAAGGTGAGCCATGAGCATGTTTACTTTCACTTGTACTGGTTACGGCTGCGATCATACCTGATTTAGCCGGCCTCGATGAGGTCGCCTGTTGTATCTCTCCACACGTGATGTTTTGCGGCAGGAAATGCAAAAAGCTCAACCCCTTCTCTCCTCCAGCGACGCAGATCAAATACCAAACGTCCAAAAATCGCTTTCGTATCTTGAATAACTGTGGGCAAAGTAGCTTATGTAGCCCCACTCATATACTCCTAGTCCCAGCATTTTGTTCTGCAAAAACGGTGGTTATAGTTCTGTGAGTTGGGGAAATAGGATAGGCAAAGCAGGAAATTTTTAGAAGTATGTGTCAAGTGAAAAAATGTAGTTGAAGTTGTTATAACGACGGATTCAGCGTCGTTATTGTTATAACGATGACATCTGACGTGTGTCACCGTTGAATTACGCCCTGTTGAAATCCCCAAAGAAGAACACAATAAGAAGGGCATAATTCTGGAATCCACCGAAGGAGGGTTTATTGTGTACAAAACCCGGAGGACCTGTCTCGCTGGGTTGTTGCCTAGCTGAGGCTTCATCTCAGCGTCCTCGCTGTCCTCACTATCCGGTAGGGCTGCAACTCTTTGTGTCCCGCCTCGGGCCGAACCGGGCATTAAGAGCGGTTGCAAGCCCTCTTTGGCAGGGATGGCAGTGGCTTATAAGAGTTTGTCTGCGCATTCTCTTGTGCCCTGGTTGGCCGCATTGGGATAACGTCACGCGACCAGTTAATCCTCGGCTGTGTGCGTCCGTGCGTGCATGCATGCGTGCGGTCTAAGGTCATCTTGCGTAGAAAGCCATCGCCTGTTATGCGGTCCGAGCTAATCAACAAAGACTTTGGACTAATCTAGACGCCTTAGGAAAGCCTCCAAACGTTGCTAACATTTGATTTGGCTTACATCCTAACTGAAACTGCTTCCCGCGACCGCTGGGAGCAGGTTGTTCCGCATGTAAATTGAAGGTGTGCGCGGCGCTTCGTGCCGTGGACTATGCTAATCTAACTCCAGAACGGTAAGTTGGACCACAGGTAAGTTGAAGTAGACGACCTCCTAACCACCATTTCATTTTTGCGGGAAATTCAAGAAACCTGCAATTTGATAATCAGGTTTTTCCGCAGTAAGTTAAATGCTAATACAGATTAGGAAAATCTGCAGATATTAATCAACAACACTTCTAAATGCGGTAAAATAAAAATGCATTTAGCATTTTATAAAGTATATTCCACTGCGTGTCCTAATTCCCCGCCCATAAAACCCCATAACCATCGTTTTCATAGGAAAACATGCAGGTTATAAGGATTACTGCGTGGGGCTACATAAGCTACTGTTGCCAAACTATGTCGAACCATATCTTAATTTGGCCTCTTAGACGCCTTCAGGCGGACAGACGCACCATATCGAAAGCAGTATAACTAAGATCGTTAGGCGAACGACGAAGAATGTGTTCAAACCACCTCAGACCTCTTTCTTGGAATGGTACGTTCGAAAACAATCAAATCATTCATCAAGTTAGTGGTAAGGCCTCGATGCTTAGTGACTGTGTTGGCAGTGTGAATAACGGCTTTATTGTTGACTACTCAGTCAGCAGTCGATCGCTTGTGCGTGCACTTCTAGCACCTCCCCTTTAGTGAGCAGCCAATCACACCCTTGCTCTCCTCTCCGTAGCGGAGTTTCATTCGTCTCGAGCCTATGCAGTGTCGCGCGACCTCCCGAAGGGAAAGTTTGCTGATGCAATTCAGAGGCTGCACAACAATAAGGCGTCCGTAGAAGAAGACAGTATTCCCGCTGAAATATACGCGTCTCGTGTCCACACTCTGGGGCCCCGGGCTCCATGAGGTTACTGAGCATATGCACGTTATTTAACATGACTAGCGTTAGGGCATCCTTGTACCCGTCTTCATGGAAGGTGAAGTGCCAGAGCTATGGCGGCGTAAACCTACTCATTGTGGCTGCGAAGGCCTTCAATATTGGCCTTCTCAGAAGTATCCAGTCTGTACGCGTGGTCTGTAGGACGAGACGTAGCCAAGCAGGATTCCGGGCTGTGCGTGAATGAGCCTCAATACCGAAATCGGGTTTCTAACTCTCTTCTATCCTGCGGTGTCAAAAGAAGCTGCAAACTACTATGTGCCTGTGTTGAATCGTCTTCAGAGTGCGCAATCAAGTAACAGTACTTTTTGTCACGCCAACGAGGCCAGGATACTTAGATCTTGCCTCTATGACTCAAATAGTGTGATTTCTTTTTTTCCTATTATTTCCCGAATGCAGATATATGAATTGGTAGAACAAATCAACCAAATGAAAGTACACCGGGAATTCTACCTGGAGTTCAGTCAAGACCCCCAGGGTTTCATCACTCGGTGGCTCGCCAGCCAGTCGCATGACCTCCAGGTGATGACCGACGCCGTGCCTGGCCATCCTGAGGAGGAACGCCGAGCCGAGTTCTATAGTGCCTCCTGGATGCAGGAGGCCGTTAAGCGATACTTTTACAATCGGGTCAGTGCTCCTTTCTCCCCTTTTAAACCTTCATTGTCAGGTCGCTGGCTCTAAGCATTCCGTTGGTGCAATTGCTCATCATTAGCCTCTTTTTACTGGTTGATCTGACCCATATATAGTCAGTAATAATTCTTCTTTTTTTAAATTTCGGTGTCAGCTGACAAGACGGTTTTTTGCTTTGAAAACAGGTTATACAACGTCGTCATGAATTGGAGCAAGCATTTAATCTTGGTGGCTCTTAATGATCTGGACCGTCCCTCGTTGCTGAGCACTACCCCTTTGGGCCTGGATCGCCCCCTCTCCTCCACCATTGTTAATGCCCTCTTTCCTCCTGTTCATGTGTCATCTATAATCCAGCTTCGTCATATTTTATGTGCTTATAATTTCTGAAATGTCTTCTATGTCCACACTCTGAAGACCCGGGGACTGTTGCTGAACTATTCGAGGCAAAGTCCATGCCGTTTTCCACTTCGACTTCAGTTCATCTGCGATTTAACTTGGTCAGACATGCCTGCTCATGAGAGATAAGTTCGTGGATGCTGTTTTGAAATTATTTCTAGGACTGTACGGACTCTTAGCTTCTGGCAACCTTCAGGTATTTGATTGGAGTAGTTGGAGCCCAGCAAATTTCCGTTCGGGGAGTCCAGCGTTTCATGATTGCCTTTTACTGTTAACAGTAGGAAAGCGCTACCTCGCTGGAAGGGCAACTACTCATGTGTGACAACCCCGACTCGCAAACTAACCCCAACTTGGTTCCTAACCCTAACGCCAATTTCCCTGGAATGAAGCGCAAAGCTGCCGGTATTGTAGGTGGTTCTTTTACTTATGCATCGCCGCCGGGCTTATATTTGACACACAGCTTTGAAGACTAGCCAAAGAGGAAGACTGACCAGCAGTTATTTTAGTCGGCGTATTCTGCGTTAACCTGCGTGTCCGACCAAAACAGACACTTCATTGGCTCATGGCATGTATCAATTGGGTTTAGGTGAGATTGTGAATCCCTAACTATTGCTATCGGTGTGCTTATAGCACACGTTAGATGGGGCCCGAATAAGGGAAAGAGAGCAGATCAAGCACGGCTTGAATCATCAGGATAGGATAAACATCCTGACATAGTGCCCAACTGCGTGCGGATGAAGGCTTTTCTTAAAATGAGGCTCATACTGCAACCGTTTCTTTGGGCATTTGTGCACCTCTGTGAGATCCGCGGGCCTCCCTATCTGAGGTCTGATTTATGTGCATCAGGAAAGTGGACGTATTTGCCATTCGAATAATAGTTATCTTCGTGAAAAGGCGCCCTAGGCAAGCCTTTTCACGAACCTTCCCAGCAGTCAGAGTTCAGGTATTATTCTCAACCAACCCGGCCTTACATGGTAAAAAGCTAAGGATAGGTTACCAGCTCATACTACCCCCATGTGCATTAATCCTTTACTTGCTCCTGTGGAGCAGGTTATATTGATCACACGAGTCGACGCCTATCCAAAAAGTATCAAGGAACACCTGGCATGACTGAGAAAAGGTGGAGTCAAGAGCATAAACAACTCTATTCTGGCGCACATGGTTGCACCCGTACATCGGGTAGACCCAAACAAAGCCCCTCGAGTGGTCTATAAGGTCACAGCAAACTATCCAATGTCCCTGGGTCAGCGCCTGCTAGCAACAGCAGAAGCGAAAGCTATCAGGTTGATGAAGCCGGCGTTGTGTGCACAAAAGGATTTCCTACAAGTCACTTAGCACCATGCAATCGTCCGCGCTGTGTTTATCAAAAGCCTACATGCGCTCGCCAAATAATCTTCTGGATTAATTAGCTACTCAGCCGTTGCTCATGCGGTCAGTCTACATCAATATGAATTTCGTCAATGGAACAAACTGGAAGTCGGGAATCAGACTGAGATGGGGTGGCGAGGCTGCGGACTTCTGAGTCACAGACTAACGTCACTGAGTCGGGGAGGACGCAGTCAACGCCGGTGGCAGACACGCCATCGATCCGTCGGCTGTCGCGAAGCTATTTCGCTCGCTGCACGGACGACTCTTGTGTGGTTCCGAGACTACGCAGCATTGATATATTTCACTGTTGCTACCCGCTGCTTTGACAAGTGTACGCGTCACTTAATTTAATCGCACCAAAAAACAGTAGTCAACAAGAAGTGCGTCTTGAAACGAATCTGGAATTTAGCTTTTGTTTTGACGTTCCACGCACAAGGATCACGAGTGTTGGTGAACATACTAGCACTGCATACTGGTCTTCGGTCGGTCGGTCAGTGCGATCGCTCTGCCTACAGTTTGTGCCGGTAATTAAAGCAGGATGGCGATGATGATTTGCGGGGTCATCAATTTTGGAAATGCCGATAAAAACGAATATGCAAGTTCCTGGAAGCAGTTCAGAAGAAGAGGAAGATGCAATCACTGGAACAAGAATGTTATTTTCCTGACGTTTCGGATTCTGTCGAGAATCCTTAATCACGGGTAACCGTAGGATGGTGTGAGATATGCGCAAATTGGGGTGATAAATGCACAGATTGCACGGTACTTATAGTTTGTAGCGGTCATCCATATGCGTACTATAATTATCGGCTCCTGTAACCACCGTTTTGGGTCTTAATTGGTGACGGGATGGCTTGACACCTCGCTTTCTACTCATTTATTACCGCGATTTCGTTGCCCGTGTCGGATGCGGGCTTGATAATTGCGCGAAAATCATGTTCGCTGTCGTTAGAGTTGTTGCCGCGCGGGCCCCTCCCATGTGGCCTCCAGTGGCCGCCTGACTTGTTTGTCCTAGCCTAGTCGGCCCTTTGACGGTCGGGGGACATGCGTCGGTCTGGCCTCACGTGACCTCGTACTGTCTGACGTCTAGGTGACGTGCTTGGCCACTCTAACACTCTTGCTCACGCAATGTATGGGAACGGCAAATCGTTGCGCTTGTTGATGGGCTTGAGAACTATGATCCGAGCAGCTCGCGGCTCACGCGGCTGTCACATCTTGGGAGGACTTCAGCCTCGTTAAACTTGAAAATATGGCCAGGTGCCGTCGATTGAGCTGCAATCTGGGAGTTGGCGTCTCTTCCTCGCCGCCGTTGCATGCTCGACAATTCGCGTTTGAAGTAATCTCCCGGTTTCACCGACGTAGTTACTAAGTCCACAACTGCACCAGATCCCATAAACGACTGCAGCCGTCCCCTGCCTTGGCTGTGGGTCTTTCGGTCTCGTGACCTGATGCCTGATGGCTGCTTCTGGCCTGTTTTGGAAGTCACTGTAGTCTTTTGTTGTAAACGCTTGGTTGACTAAATGCTGGTTGGTTCGCTTTAGAATCTAGAGTGTGTCGCAGTGTGTACCGGTGATTCTGAGTTAGTGGTCACTCCTAAAAGTACTGAATTACAATGCCCTTACTGCGGTAAAGATTCTGATACAAGTACAGTAGATTACATATCTGATTAAAGGTTGGGGATTGAAGGATTTAACGCATACTTGAGGTTGTTTATTAAGTTCATTGGGTTGACTTGAGGCGCAGAATGTTGTTTAGTAGAATCTAATTCTGTTCAGATCAGAATACTGGGAGAAAATAGAGACGAAAATTAAGCGTTTGTTGATATCCGAGGAATTTCCTACGCTATTAAACGCTGCGGAAAAGAACTTATTGTGTGCGCATGTTGCACTATAAAAGAATTTTCATGAAAAACAGAAACGTTTTGATTATATCTGTTCACAAAACAGAAAAATTTGTTTTGCGTCCATGAAATTGAGGTCAGTGTAACTAGGAAAAAGCGCATTAATTTAGGGAAAAGAAGAGCAAAATAAGTTTAAAAATTATATTTTGCAAATCTGCCAAGTTTTGTGCCATAAAATTGAGTAATAAACTTTAAAGGTTGTTCTTTGCTATCTTCCATATTAAATTTGTATTTTATCTTTGAGGGCTTACAGGCAAGGCAGAGAGACATTCACACAGTCAATGACTTTGTACAGAGCAAGGCCTAGGGCAGTATATGCACACTGAGCCATTTGAGATATCAGTTTTTCCGTCTGAAAGCAATTCCATTTAGAATTCATAATGTGATCGGTAAAGCCTTACAAGTGCGTTTAGAGCTAATGCCCAGGGAATGCACTAGGAGTGCGTTCGCTTGTATTGGCCAATTATTTGGGCGCGATGCGCTTAGATCGGCCCGACGATGGGAAACTTTTACCATTCGTGAAGCCTCAACATATTCGCAAATCCGGTTTCCGCACACAGATGTTTTGACAATAACGTGTTGCAGTTGAAGAGTTCACTTAAAAATGACTAAATTGCCGATAGGGTGTACTGCACATTAGTGGATGGACGAATGCCAAAATGTTGCCATGGATTTTTAAATCGACTGTTCGATCGTCGGTCTCTGTCACATGTGCTGGATCCACTGCACTCGCTCTCCCTCCACCACGTGGGCCGATTGTCATGATCTATTATGACCCGCGCCTGGTACTAGAGATATGCACGAACGTTCCAAGCCCGTAGGAGAGACACTGAGAAGACCAGTCGGCCAGACAGAGAGTCTACTCAGACAAGAACATGGTACAGCACAAGTCAAGTCAGACACCGGGTGCAAGGGGACGCGAGAGACATTGTCCGACAATGGGCCAATCAGGATTGATCAGACAAGACTGGCTCACGGCAAGTGGCCCTTGCGACAACGTTAGGTGC
The DNA here is from genome assembly GCA_036362985.1 of Ligula intestinalis. NCBI lineage: Eukaryota > Metazoa > Platyhelminthes > Cestoda > Diphyllobothriidea > Diphyllobothriidae > Ligula > Ligula intestinalis. Next base: position 10,518,306 of record JAYGXS010000005.1, read on the forward strand.
GTTGACTCATCATGGGACGCACGGCGTCCCAACATGATCCATTTAAAAAGACAGAATTTCATAAGAATACGCAGGTGGCTAGTGCCAACTGAGATGTCTAGGAGCGTACTCTCAGCCTGACTCAGATCCCACGGAGTGGGACTGCCATAGAGGCCAAATTCAAAAAGGGCCACTGACTCTCAGTCAGCCTGTGGACCACTCCATAGAAAAACAAACCAGACTGATCGCAGGTTTCAAGTAATCCTATTAATTGACAAGTTTCCAAGTCACGGCTTCTAGCACACCCTGATAGCTTCAAGCGCGTGAGGATAATGCCCTGACTCACTCCCAATTGTTAGTCGCAGGCGGTGGTCATCGTCCGGGCCAGTTAGGTGACTAATACTTGGAATAGGCGAAGCTGTTTTGTTTGTTCTTTACTTGTTCATTTGATAAGAGTGAAAGGTGGTGCCTTTGTAAACCCCAATTGATTTTATACCGGTGCGTCACACAGATGTACATGCACATATAAAAATTACCACTTCTTACATGGTATTGGCAAACAGTTTGTAAGTAGCATTGGTTTTACAAATAAGTCTGGTATTAGGAGTTCAGACTTCGAGGGACAACAGGAGATGCACATAATTGTCCAAGCGTTGTTTGTAAGACAGTAGGGAAGTAGCCTCCACGACTGACTGCGGGAGGTTATTTCACAGTTTAATGTCCCGTTACATGAAAAATTCAGAGCGGAAATTGAGCTTGGACATCTTTGCGCGCAGCTTCATTGTGTGCCGACAGAGATAAGGCGAGAGGTGCCACTGAAACATGTTCTTAAAACGCAATCCTTCCTCAAGACTATGGATTACCTTG
>JAYGXS010000005.1:10519161-10587420 GCA_036362985.1 Ligula intestinalis
GCTCTAACAAAGGGCTGTTAGTTATTCCCGAGAGGAAACTAAGGGTTCAAGACACCTCCACGCATAATATTTCTTCGCTCCAGACCGTCATATCTGGCAATATTTCTACTCGGATGTCGAGTGATGCTGTAGTCATCTCATCTGCTGCCCTATTGACACTGTCATGGTTAGACCTGACAGAATATCTTCTCACCACCTAAAAACTTTGAGACGTCAAAAGGAATTGTTCTATAAACTAGGTCTGCGAGATGGACTAAAGGATCTGAACGTCCAGATAAAGCGTGTGATTTCCAGGCTGAATGACCTTTTTGTTAGTCAGCTTTTAACTTTTTCTACATCTTCCTTTTCTCTCTCCTCTGATTAAATTTAAAAGACTCTTAAGCGTCTCACTGGTCAACGGAATACACTAGCACATGTAGATTCTGACTTAGATTTAGACCGTTTAAATTCAAGTTTCAGCCACACTTTCACTACCTCCCATGTTCCGGCAGCCGCCATTTCCTTATTACCAATTGTCTTTGCTGCTGTGTCTGTGAAAACAGCAATGAAACATTTTAAAAGGTTCGAAGTTCATCAGCTGCAGGACCAGATGGGATCTCACCGTTTTTTCCTGAAATCCTGCTCTTTTCAGCAAGCCTTTGGATTGACACACCTCATCATCTTGTATTTCATGGAGTCTAAGATTCCTGATGAGTGGCGATCCGTGAGAATCACTCTAATCCCGGAAAAAACCCTCCTGTGGTTCAACATCGTTTTGTCCAATTGCCTGCTCTTCTGCGCTATTGAAACTTGTTGAGCGAGTCGCTTTGGACATGATCACGCCGTTTTCCTCCAATTATTCTTATCCCTTGCAATTTGCGTATAAGACTAAGTGTAGTAGACTAGACGCTGTTACTCTGGTAGTCCGTTCCTCTCTAAGAGATTTAGATAAGGGCTGCAGTGCATGCGGTTGTGCTTTTTTCGACTACTCCACAGCCTTCAATACCATCCCTCGCCATCTCCTTCTTAATAAAACTTCTGCGTTCGGCTGTCCCAGCTGGGCTGTCTCTTGGCTTGGGGACTTTTTCACTTCCCGCACTCAATTCTTTCAGTGCGGAAAGCGAAAATTCATGGTCCTTCCAAACAACTGTGGAGTCCTTCAACGGGCTATATTATCAACTCACCTCTTCTCCCTCCACACTGACGACCTACGATCATCCAAAGAATGCTTATTTTTTAAATATGCTGATTAAATTGTTGTGAGTCATCCTCTCAAAAGTCATTCGGAACTTTCCAAATACTGAAGAATGGCCTAGACCATGTCTCAACACCGTCGTCAGCAAATGGCCTTTTACTTAACGAGCGAAAGTCAGTCCAGTGTATTTTTTGGCTGCGACCATCTCCCGGTCCTGAAATTATCGAAATTCTGCACACCGAGTATTCTCTTTTCAATATTTTAGCGTTACACTAGTACCCAAACTTACATAAACTCTTTATACAGCAGGCCTTTTTATCAAAATTCATAAACTTTTATATTACATCCGCCGCTGGCATTCATTTAACACACCACAAGCTCTAATCTGGCGTTTTGTAGATGCCTGTATTTTCCCCCTCATTCTTTTTTGCTCTACAAATATTTTTGCAGCACTACTTACAAAATACCTAGTCATTTTGAAACGTAGCCTGCGAATGCTCTCTTCAGCTGCCGGTTTTTCTTATATGTCTGAGCTGACATTATAGTAAAACACCACCTTAAAATGGTCAAGCAATTTGCTGATCGCATACTTGATGAGGTTGCTCACCCTCTCCACTCTGAACTGGTGACTGCGAAGTCTTTCCATCCCATGCGTCGCGACTTCCGTCGTATGTCTTGCCACACATCAGCATATCAGCACTCGGTACTTCAATTTCTAGCACGTTACCTCCCGTGTGAAAAAGCGGAAATTGAGAATTGAAATCTGATCTGTCTCCATAATAGACGGGTTAGCCGTGTAAAAGTTGACTTGTGAGTATTACATGACCTTTTACCTTTTAACATGACCAATTTCTTAACCTATTCTTTTCGCTTCGTGAATAAAGCCATTTTTTGCTGAAAATTTATGATGTTTAGTCATAGATAAAGCATGATTATCTTCTATTTCATTGTTGGGAAAATGCACAATCGGAAAATTAAAGGGTGTTGGTCTCGAAAATTATTCTGACTGCCATCATCGAATGGATGCCAACGAATATTTTGTGTGGTTTATAAGGTGCCATCCAGGTACATTAAAATATTGGACAGGTGTACGTCTGCAACCTGAAAAAACGACGGCAATCCCTTGACAAATTGTTGTCTTGTGCGAACTAGAGAACGTCATGTGAGCTTTCACTATGCAACTTTTTACCCTATGTAGCCTTAGTGAACCTAAAATACTCCTTATTACATTATTAGTATGCCCAAATGCCGCCAGTGCTTTAGTAGACAATTTATAGACTTGTCAACTGACTGCTTTGTCCTTCTGGACTCTATTGTATTATAAATGTAAGGTTCTACCGATAATTAATCTGCAGAACGGATCTCCTCACAAACTAATCCCTTAGAGTTTTGCGTGGGCATTTTCGCGGCGCATCTTGTGAAAAAATTAAATAATGTAGCTACTACCAAACGCGGGTTTTACGACTAAATGTTCTACGAAAACGCTTACGTCTTAAAATGTTTGATAACTTATGTGAATGAGTGGTAGGTACTAATCGTCACGATTCTGTGGAGTTCATACGCTGTTTTAAATGCAACAATGAACATTTTTTGATATTTGAGAGAACTATTGCACGCTGTTTTTGAGAGACATTCAACCCATTCTTAAATGCGTGCATGTGTTAATTTCTCTGTTCCCTACGTTTAACAGTATAACGAAAACTCAACTATGGTGTGATACATGCAGCGATATTTCTTTCTCATTCTCCTATGGCCATGAGACAGTGACACTACTATACTTATGGTTATTCTACAAAAAACTAAGGCCTGCGTTCGAGGTTATTTTCGAATCGAAGCAAAAACCTTTGGACGCGAATACGAATGTCGTTTCGTTTTTGAACTCTTTGTGGCTTCACGCTTGTCGTAAGCTGCATTTGCGTTTTTTTAACATAAGTTATGTGTGTATTTATAAAAAAAAACAGATGATCCATATAACACAGTGTAAAGGCTGTTAGCATGGTTAACGTTTGTGCACATAGCACCTCCAATTACGGCCAAGAGGAGCAAAGTTCGTGTCATATTTAAAGTGTAACAGTCTACTTCTATGCATAACCGTATCATAAAGAAATTTTCAGCGGCAATCTTGGTTTTTTCTGACCCAACATCTCAAAAGAAGAATATGCAACCAATGGAAAAAGAGTCTTATTGTCTGTTGAGAATACTTAACAAAGCTGATTGTAAAATAAGGTGAGCCACACGCATTCCCTAACAAAGTATACAAATTTTGCGCATAACAGTATAAAATGCACCACCCACACAACTCGGCAAATAGTCAAATTCGCGTATTCGAATTTCCCTATGTGTGGTTGCTGATTCCGGCCCCGTCAATAGATTCGAACTGAATAGAAAATCCAAATGACCTTTAATTAACGCTTGACAGCGCTGTTGTATAACCAGTGATTTTTGTAGATTTTGGACAATCATTCCCACTGATCTACTCCTGGATGAACAGGGGAACGGCGTTAATTCCGAAAATGCCATGCAATTTCTAACACAACCGTTATGCTGAAGTGGACAAACGCGGCCTGGCAAATAGCACACAGTGTGTTCGAAGGGCATGAACAGTATGACAGCACTCCAGAATGTTTAATGTTTCATTTGATTTATTACAAAAAACGGTCAAGCTATTTGCTGATCGCATCCTTACTGAGGTCGTTCACCCTCTCCACTCTGAACTTATGACTGCGAAGTCTTCCCGTCCGGCATATGCCTTATCACACATCAGCATATCAGCACTCGGTTATCCCATTCCTAGCACGCTACTTTACGTGTCAAGAAGCGGAAATTGAAAGTTGGATTGAAATTGAAGTTGAAAGCTGATCTATCTCCATAGTAGATGTGGATAGCGTGTAAAACTTGAATTTTGAGTATTATATGACCTTTTACCTTTTACCATGACCCATTACTTAACCTGTTCTTTGCCCTCCGTGAATAGAGCCATTTGTCACTGATTATTTTTGATGTTTCATCTTAAATAAAGCAAGATTATCATCTTTTCTCTCTGTGTCAATTACAGCACGTTTTTTAGATCTAACCCACACTTTAGCTTGAGATTGCTGTGTCATACTGGCTTTCAACTAAATACAGCAATGCAGTATTATATTGATCTGTTTGGCGGTCCTCTGGAAGTTTCAATCTAACGCATTATTTAGTGAAAGAAAAGGTGATGATACATCCAGCAGACGGTTCTTTATCATTCTGACCACTTAACCTTTATATGGGTTATTTGTCAGTAGGCAAGGCCATTAGGGTAAACAATGGCGCGCCCATATCCATTTCCTACGGACCGAAGTGTTGACGGTGATTTCCACTGAAAAAATATGCAAATACTGCTGGCCACGCAATGGCGTCTTTGCTTGTCGTAACTGCCAAATTCGCCATGCTACAGCACTCTGTAGGAGGTATGTTAATCTACGTCTAATTAGTGTACCTATTTTGGCACAGAAAATCAAAATGAATGGCCAGAATTTCATGACCGTCTTTAAAATGTAATGCATGGGCACGTTATTGACGGTGTTAATAGTGGATTGCAAAATTATTCACGCAAAGTATCCTTCCCGTGGGGATGGCAGGATCGTCTGTTGCTATTGACAAGCAGGAAATCTAAAGCCTGAAGAAGTCCCAATGGAGGTCGGCATGGTTTGACTGCCGCTTCCTTCTCAGTTAACCTTCTTTGAGGTGGCAGGTCGCTGTGTCTAAGATGTAGGAAGCCGTGCGAGGGATATTCGAACTGCGCCTACTAGATACTGGCTGAGTTGTTGATTGGCTATAAGTATGTAAGCATTCCGAATTGTCTGACGTAGCAGTAAGAAATAAGCGGACAAATTGATGGCACAGGAACTGAGATATCAAAGCAATCTTGCAATTTTTTTATTTGCGGATAGGCCTAAAGGATAAACTTCGCCCGATTAACAACATTTTAAGTTGCCCTTCCCTTCCCTCAGCGAGTATAATGGCCGCAAGTCACGGCAGCCACTGATGTGGACAGTTTGGCGGACCATTCAGTTCAATTACACACTCAGTGGGAAACGTCAATGCATTTTTAAAGGCGCGTTGTAGTACTGTGATCGTACCCCACCAAAAGGCGCAGGTTATGCCCTCTTACCATTTTTTTATGCCTGTGGCCCAAACTTTGCGTGAAGGTGGCAGGTTTTTGTTGATAGTCACTGCCCTAAAACGCCCCTACCTATCTGTGTCAAGCCAGCTGGGCTCTTAACCGAAAGACCTCTGATACAGATCAAGTTAAGCAGATGTGTCGTCTTAAGAAGACTGGGCCAACGATTGGAAAGCAAATCAGCACAAAATGCAATACAATGCTTTAAAATGAATGGCCTGCCATTTTAAGCCAGAATGTCTTCCATTTTGTTTGAAATATATGAAAATGTGTTCGGAATAACAAGGTCCTCGAAACGTTTTGCATATTGTCGCTGTCCCACATTGATTTGATTTTATAATTAACAAAATAAACACACCTCAGAACATGAGAAACAAAATTGAGAGGAGACCGAAGTAAAATTTCCAAAGGAAAAATTAAATCTTAATAGATGCAAAGTTATAACGATCTGCATGCAAAGATATTAATTGATCGTTTTGTGGAAATATGAAGTCCCCATTTTAATGGTATATTTGAATAATTATGCGTCACAAAATGGTCTTTGTGTCAGAAACGCACAATTAATGCATTACGTAGGCCTAACTTAACTTGTTAAGAAATAGTACTTATTAAAGGAATGCATGATCTGAATAATTATTTTAATTGGTAACTTTCGTGATGCAGAATTTATGGTGGCAACACCTGACGTAGCTTCTGATTTTATAAGGAAAATTAATAAATAGCACTGGAAATTTAACGAAGGAGATACATAATGTGTTCCATTTTTTAAGTAGGGCTGGCATTTTTCTTTTCGATGTCATGCGATAAACAGTCGAAAAGGTAAAAGAACAATTCACAAAATCATTTAAGCAAGTCATTTTCGCAAATTAACTGAAATCAACACGAACCAGAGAAATATGGAAGATTTTAAAATATGGAATAGGTATACTGATCATTAGATAAGTAGTAGGGTAAATAAGTAATACTCCAGCACATGACTTTAATTCTGATGATTTCTAATAATGATACACTGAAGAAAGCTAAGCGGTGATTTTATTTCCATCCAACAGACTCTTCATACGTAAATGGAGAAAAAGGTATTTTGCTGGAGACAAATGCAATATTTCACGAACATATCACAAAAAAATTTGAAAAATGCTTTCTATTTATGTCTAGAAATTAAAAATTGTCGCTTTGGACTTGTCATAGGACAAACGGTCTGTGCGAAAGGTGTCAGAAAATGTTGAATGCTGCGCACAATTAACTATTTTGTGTTGCGTGCACGTACCATCTCTAATACTACGTTAAAAGTGATTTTAAAATGAAAGGGGAAAAACCCAGAAGTAAACCTAAAAATGTTTTTGAAAATTTCAGTGCAATTTTTAAAGGATGCCAGGTACAAGAGGGGGAATTTCAGAAGACAGCCCAGGACCTCACATGTCCCAAGACATAGAACGCATTTTAACCCATTTGGAGTGCCTCTCAGGCTATTATGTCAATCGGGAGAATATAAATGAAGTAAGCTAAGCAAACATCCAGCAATTGAATGGGTTGATCGTCATTGGCGAAAGTACGTGTTAACTTAACGCTTTGCAGTAAGTCTTGATTTACATATATATGTATTATTTCGGACATATTTTGTTGTTTATATTTATGAAAATGCTGCCACGCGTGATAAGAATTGCTCATATGCCGCAACCTCTGTGATGATATGGAAAAACCGCTCATCCACCCGTTACACAGCCAGTCGTAATCCCAATTTTAGGCCATGTGCCTACGCCTGCCTATTCTTTGTTGGCGCACGAACATCTCTTATCGTAACGCGAACTGCATTAAAGGTGGTTCGTGGTCCTATGTTTCACTGGGGGCCAGATATTATGTACCATTACGATAAGGAAGCAAATGTTTTCAGTTCACACAGTTTCACCGGTTATTTCAATGTTTACTGCAGATAGTGCATAGGCTTGTAAAAGTCCTGTCATACAGGCAAATTAGAACAATTCTTTTGATTACACACATTGTTAAAAAATAGCTATATGCCTTAAGGTATGTGTTGCAAGACAGACGTAAAGCAGATTTGCAAATGCCATTATCACCAAGGCAAGTAAGGTAGTAGCTACCTAGTACTTTAATAAAAATTTATAATTGAAGGTCTTCAAACCTCGTCCCCGCTGTGTCTTAAAAGCAAATAGCCAAGCTGAGAAATCTATTTCCACGAGCACCAAAGAAAAATGATAAACTTATCTATGCAATTTAAAGCACTTTTACCCCGATATAAATTTGAAGCAAGCCAACATAGCAGAATTTATGGAAGCATCATACATGGAGCAGGAAAAACCGGGCCAATTTAAGCAACTAGACCATGTAATTAATCTTCAATTGCCCCGGTAAATGCATACCGCACTTTTATTTCTGTTAATTTTTCTCCCTACTCTTGTCCCAAGTTTAAGGTTGACATAACTATTGACCATTTGTCACGTATACACAAACTTGCTTTTATCGATTTTGTCAAAAATTCAATATTATGTGTTCTCTAAATGCTTCGTTATTCATTCACAGAGTGGACGCAGTTGAAATGCGCTCTCGAAATTTATTTTCACAAATATATTTTGCTATTTTGGCTTGCTTATAATCTATGTTATTTGATGCAGAGTAAGCTCAAAGCATGAGGTCGATGTGGACTATGTGGCGGAAAAATTTTGCATTTTAAGAAGAAATTTTGCTATGCATTAATGATTTTTACAAACGTTTCACTTGGATCAGTCGTGCATATATTTTCTTCGAGATTTGAATCCCACATATGCATGCTTAAGACTGTTGGACAATTATTTTTTTGAGAAAAAATCTAGCGCACATCGCTAGCCAACGTTGGCTTACACGTAGCAAGTATTTTGTAGCGATTTATTCTCACCATCTTGTCCTTATGTTCAACATCCTTAAGCAAAATGGCATACTGTTGTCTTATCATGGATTTCGTTATTCGGCAATCTTACTCACAATATGAAAAAGTGCAAGAAGCATATGACTGCATCAATTATTCGCTATATGTGTTTGCACAAAGTTTTATTAAAGTCTAAAAAAATACTTTTAATTTGTCCAAAATTGTAAGCAACATAATGCGTGATATAAGTGGACCAGAATTGTTTTCATAAGACGCATTTCACAACGTTGGTGTTTTTCAAAGCGTTTGAATGGATCTTAATTGATACTGAGAAGCGAAATAATCTGTTCATTCACCAGAAAGTATAATCTCGCTTTGTCAGGAAGTTCCAATGCCTAATATATTTGCATAATAACAAAATTTCCATTGGCCTTTGCGAATTCAAGTGCCTTGTAAGACGGGACTGACGGTAAAAAAAGGGAACACTGAAGGCCAAATAAACAAACATAAAGTTTCATTAAAAGTTGTTTTCCCAGGAACAAATATGCAATGCAAATATTTCTTTTGAGCTGCTTGTGCAAGGAATGGTGTAACGCTGGTATTGCGATGGTATTGGTGGTCCTTAATGCTGAGGAGCTATTATGAAGTAAGCGTGGTTGTGCGTATCGTGCGGTACTCCCAACGGAAAGTGATATAAAATTTAAAATTAAAAAAGACTCACAATCATTCAGTGTGCTTTACATTTGTAGCATTCGTAATTAATTTTATCAATATTCGTTTTTCATTACGTAAAAAAATGGTCAACATATTTTCAAATATTCGATCAGTTTTTTGCATTGCTTGATGCATACTGCGTACGAGTGTTTATATACATATGTTTAAATGAACATTTAATTGCTTATATAATCCATACGAACGGAAATATTTGGGTAATTTACCTCTAATTTATAGCGGAAACTTTGCTTTTTTGATGCATAACATCTCATAAAATGAACGAAATATATAGAAGAGTCAAGTAAAAGTACACAAAATTGCACCTTGTCAAATAAGAAATAAACATTTTTGTCCTCATATTTAGTTACTTTGTTAATTGGCCTCATCAGAATCAGCAAAACACCTATAAATACAGTTATCCTAGGCCAGCATAACAAGCGCCATGGAAAAAAAAGCAAGCCTATGCATCCTGGGGATAATTTGCAGCTGCTTACATAACGGTAAATAGAAGCGTTCACGCAGAAACACTTAGGTGAACCCGAAGCACCTCCACTATGATTACAAATAATATAATTGTGTTTTGCTTGTTGTTATTTTGTTTTTATGTTGTAATATGAATCTTATGTCGGATTAGGGAGTATTTCCGAGCATTTTTCTCATTTAAAAAATAAGGAACTAAACAATAGAGGAACTGGATCATATGTTCAAGGTGCTTACGCAAGTAGATTGGCCCCAATCCATCCAAAAACAAATATAATATCTTGTTTTGAAGACATCGATTGTGATTTCAGCTTCATCCACTGCTAACTATGCAATTTAAACAAAACAAAACACTATATCTTTTCATAAAAATGTTAAAATGTCTTAATATATATTCCCGCATGGTAAGTGCATTTAAATTAGTTGATGCTAACGCGCGAGAAATATTTTTGCCTGTGTGTCAATGTATTCGATATCTAAGGCTGCGTGCATTATGTAATTGTATGGTGCTTTTGATAAGGACGTCAATTTTCTGGTAATAATTGCCCTATTTCATTTGACTGCAATATTTAACACACGGTTTACCGATGCACCGATGTTGTCTTGTCCAAATTTATCTGACTATCGAACAACACGTGAGGTTGCCAATGCAAGCGAACATGCGATTTCGAGGAAATTATTGAGAAGTAAACGAAATTTGACCCTCCGGTGTCAGCAACAGATGATGCGGTGGCCGCTCTTTTCCTCAAGAGTCGGCTTGCTTTGGCCAAATTAACTCTCAGCAGCGAACATGGATTGGACAAGTCATTGTACTTGTTGCTGGATTTGGGGCTCGTGAACCATGACTCAAGCAATTCTCGGCTCACACTAGAATCTTGGCCAAATATATTCAACAATATATTTGCGTTTGCAGTCGTTGTTTGATTATTCTCGTATATTTGTTCAATTTGTGATTGCGGTTCTTAAGACGTGCATCAAGAAAGCATTTTTACTTTGGAAAGACGTTTTGGAAATCGCCTATTAACTTCGCTTGAGATCATTATATGGATATTAGGCCCCTCAAGTCATGCATAAAACAAATAATAAGATACGCGTGTTAAATAAAAAGGGGCTTACAATAGAATTGCGCAGAAGCGCAGAAAAAGGGTCGTTTGCTATTGTGTAACATCATTCGGCCAACTGTTGCAGCGCGCTTGTGTGTTGATAATACTGACGCGCACGCCTTTGAGGGTCACCACACGCTTAAATTTGTCCACCTACAGCAATATTGGCAAGCAAGGATCCGAATAACTCCCTTAACTAGGATTATTGAAGAAAGGGCTTTTCATGCTTAGCGGGTTCTACTTTCTGTCAATTAAACCCTCCAACGGCGCGGACATCAAAGAGGTGAAACTGTTCACGCACGTGCCCTACCTGAATAACTAATTTCGCCGCGAACGTTTTTAGCGACTGAACGAAGGGCAAAAAATAGATTAAATTTAAGTTGACCGAAGTTCAAAAGGATCTGTTTTATTCATTATTTCTTTGGAAACGAGAATCTTCAAAGGAAAGCACTCTCATTAGTTACTGCAATAGTATGAATAACTACTCCTTTAAAATCTTACTTATTAACAAATTTAATCCATCACTGATACATTTTTTAAAAACTCTGTCCAATCATTGTTAAATGGGTGGTCTGAAGAAAATAATTAAAAGCTGAGTGGAAAATTGGATTTGCGCATCAAGCACATGATAACTATGTTAAGACCAGAATGAATTAACGAAAATTCAACTTAGCCAAATGAGCGTGTATGACGACTCAGTCCGGTCTTAATGCTGAAAAAACAGAATTCGGTGAATCTGTGTAGATAATACCAAAGTTAACCTAGCCACCAAGTAAATTCTCACATATGAATCGCACCATTTTACCACAGTGCAAATTGTAAATTTTCGTAAAATCTTAGAAACATAAATTTCACATTGATTTTGTTTAAGGCTTGACTTCCAAAATTGCCGCAGCTGTTTCAGGCCCTGTGGCAATATTTTATAGCTCTACAGTTTGTTTTTGTTTTTGTATCCTTTGTATGACATACGTCAAATCGCCCGTTCCCTAGCGTAATTTAATTCCTACGAATACGAGAACTGGTCCCATATTATGAAGATCTGCCTGAACCTCCAAAAGGGGAATTATTTAGCAACCATATAGGGTGAATGCGGAAATATTTGAATAAGGCCACTCAAACACTATACTTACTATAATATCATACGCCTATCTACCGTATAATCAGCAACCCCAACGAAGAAAGAATGTATTTTTGCAAGCTCTATTCGCACAATAGTTCATTCGTAAACAGAGCCAGCCACCAATGGAGACTGTGAATTAACCTTTCCAAATCCAACCTACCGAATACCTGTTAAGTGCAATTACTGATAACATTGCATCGCGCATGAGGATTAATTTTTATCAGCAGTGATTACAATTGATACCCTCTGATGTTTTGGACGCTGGCTACATCCCATGATTGCATTTTGCACTTCTGTATGATTAATGACGATTGTGTTATATCTCGTTCCTGGAAAAATTGCGACGTGAGTTTGTTAACGCAATAACTAAAGAGCATTCATATGTATTCTAATGTCGCAGCAGTCAAGATTTTAAATTTGAATGTGAAACCTTAGGCCACCTGCAATCAGATGAAATGCTAAAAATCTAACTATTGCAGTTGACGACTACAGTTTAATACATTTGGGCCTGCGTCAAAGAATGGAAACCTGCGTTAGCGAACTCTTCGTGACTATGTGAGGCAAAGGGCTGATCCGTTGCCCTCGGAAACAGGAGGATTGGGGGCAATTGTAGGCAATCTGGCTAATAAAAAGGCCTAGAGCGAGTTAAATTTCAGCTAGGAGGACAACTTGAACTCCACAACCTGCCAAAACACACACAAACCACAATGTGAGTCTTCTTATATCCCCTAAAAAAACTATGAATGCAGCCAAATTTTTTAAAGAGCAAAAAACCTTGACCTCAACCGGCCACTGAAGACAGATATTAAATCTTTATCATGCAGCTTGGTGAACCGATTTGTTCTACAGACAGGGCGTTTTGCCACGATTAACCTATTTCCTTACTTTTGTCCCTAAGCAACTGCGTGGAGGTTGCACTATATGTATGGCCAACGGGTCACAAAATACACTGGTCAAAGAACGTGCAAGTGTGTCACTGATTGACGCAGTCGTGACTCACTGCGCGTGGAAAAAGGTGGCCGAGGTGAAGGTGTGAATTTGCGTGGGGTGGGCATGGGGGTGCCAGAAGAGGGGACGCCAGGGCGTCTGCTATAAACCTACGTACCCCAGAGCGCAGACTCTATTCCCCCCTGATCCTTGTCGGATAAATGTGCAGAAGTTTGTACAGACGTAATCAGGACAGGATAAGCGGCCTAGCGGCGGAAGTCACTGTTGTTGTAGAACTCAGCGATGACCTACAAGGCTCAAACACCTGCTACAAACGGAACGTGTAAAAGTGCATAAAAATTCTTTATTTTTCACCCTAAACTGCCTGGCATGCGGATATTATTTATGGAGGACACGCACCCCACACTCCTTTCCTCATCCCCATGACTAATTTGCGTTTTGTGATAACTTGATTACCAGCATGTTAATGTGCACCCCTCCCTATATACTTGTAACGGCTCGATGAGAATTTATCGAAAGCTACGTATGCTCGCCAAACACTCTTCTGAATATGCTGATATGTCGACGCGCAACAGTGGTGCATATGTTGTAGCCTTTGGTGTATCAGGATTCCAAGCTGTAATCCAAATCGGTTGTGGATGTCAGACTGCAAAAAGCCGACGGCTCAACTAGCCTGAGACAAGGGTTTGGGAAGGGGGTAAGTTGGCTGCCTCGACGGAAACTGCAGGAGTCGTGCGGAGAAACAACGCAGTCGGGACAGCTGTTTGGATGTCGACCGGTTGAGCCGGTGTTGGTACTGACGAAGGAGCATTGAGTAGCAGCCGCCTAGTTAAGCCAAGGTATAGCTAGTGACCGCCGCTAGTTGCTGTTCTGAGGCCGCGATCGGAGGTGAATAGCCGTGCAACAGGGATCAGAGGATTGATGGTTCCCACTCTCCTATTTTCAATCATGCTCTTCCCCTGCTCGCGTCAGATTATTTAGTAACCCTACATGACGCCGTGTAAACGGGATTGTCAGCCGCATGATTACTGCGAGGTGCAAAATGAAACATACGCCAGACAGTATAGCATTGTAAGCTTTTGACACGCCAGCACTATATGTGGCGGCATCTTCTCTTCACATATTTATGATAATCATTATTGTCAGAAAAAGTCAGTCTTGCAGTCGACAGCCTAGTAAGAGTGAATGCTTCATATGCATTTACCACATGGTTATGCGAAACAGTCTTCAGTCGATGGGGGTCAAAATTTTTAATGGTGGCTTAAGATAGTTTCTACAGTACGAGAGAGGATACGGCAGTCCTGCATGTGTAAGAAATCTCGTTGGTTAAGAACTAGATTGAGGATGGCAATGGTGATATATGTCATGATTAGGAGGCTTGCCTTCCAGAAGTGCACTCCTTACCAAAGGTTATTGTCCATAATGAGTGCAAAGATTAGAGACAATTAAAAACATCGACAATTGTGTGCATAAAACCGCAAAATAGTATGGCCGCTGTGCTATTTCGTCATCAGCGTTTGGACGCCTTATTTGCATTTGAGCACCGACTGAAGGTTAAACAAGTCAACAAATAAGACAACTGTTTGTTAGGCAGATCCAAATGCAAGCGGAAAATGTCTGAATATGAGTTAACATTTGCATCGTGTTTGCTTCCGGATTGAAAAAAGGCATCGTCATTTAGACCACCTCAGTAAAAATATTGTTTTGAATTTTCTGCTTACTAGTCTCAACATGCCAGCATCTAGAAATACAAGAGTCTTTTTGGTCCCTTCGTGAAATAATAATATGACTGGAAAGACAGACTCCAGCTTTTGATGAAGTCGCAAAATCGCAAATCCATTTGATCAAAAAATCGCCAGAAAGGTTACTAAGCCAGGAAATGTGCTCGAAATTTGGGTAATTCCTGACGTTACGAAGGCATCATGTGTTTCCGTTATTCGTTAATTCAGCAATATCAAAATGGGAGTAGGTCCTATGAAGTAGACTTAAAATTAATAAGGCATGTCATATTATGGATATTTATAGCCAATATGTTCGGTACCTAAAATATTTTCGATAACCATTCATTTTACACTTCTCCAGGAGAAAAGCAGGCTTACTTTTGTCCTCACAATTACTAAATTTCTTTTGGTTTACGTATGGAAATATAAAATTTTGCTCCCGATGTTATCCGAATTGTCTACGGGAACTGAGCACAGGGCACAAGCCTGAAAGGCAAGGTAAAATGCATTGCTGATAAAAATGAAGCAACTTTTTGCAGAGCTTCTCAATGCGACACATCCTTTATCAAAAATGTGAATTATGGCAGCTAGTTTACACCCTACAGCCGTGCCATATTCGGTAACATGCTTTCATATGAAGGGACAGACTACTTTCTCTTTTGCTACATTGCTTAGAATGCGATTGTGAAAGAAGTGTCCCCGCTGCTGGGAATGAAACATGCTGATCGGCTTTTCAGTGACAAATAAATTTAATTTGAACTGATCCTGGCATGCATACACATGTAATTTTATGCATCAAGATGCATTCTTTTCTATCAAAATGTTCTGTCTAATGCTGTGGAACATCGTGATTCACGCAAGCCTTCACCTAACATTCAATAATTTACAATTTATTTGTTGGCATTTAATTATTAACCAGCCTTGAAAATCAGCGATTTCTCATCTGGTCTACACGTAAGAAATCAGGTACGCCGACGTGGGGGTACTTTTAGGCACCGACCGATGTTTCTGAAAGCAGCGTTGCCAGGTTTGATTTAAACTTATGGATTACGCGATTATAAGACAAGGGAAAATCATTTTTTCTGTATGCTCATTATGCTGCATTTTGGAAGCCTGCAACGAAGTTAATTGCTGAATGTTGACAGAGAGTAGAAAATTATCAGAAATCTTAAATACGGTTTGCACTTACAGCTCATTACCGAGATTTTCGGCATAAATACCACGCATATAAGATCTGGCGTAAAAAAACTATATGAAATCCATTTTCTGAGAAAAATGCTAGCATCCGGTTTTATCTGACCTGCGTGGAGGAAAAAGCACTCTTCATGGCAGCAAGGTTGTTTTAAGTAAATCTTTTGAGTTATGGCTACTGTTTTTGAAAAAGAAACACATGGGCATCCGAAAATGTAGCATAATAGTGTGCCAACTAGTGCATGAAATGGCTGACATATAAAGCAGAAGGCATATGCTAACATTTTCGTTGAAAAGGTTATTTATAAGCGGTCTTAATATGGGTTATTAAACAAAAGTCACAATTCCCGTCACATACGGCAGGTTTTTGCACGAACGTGATAAGATGGCAAATACAATTCTCATGGGAAATGCAAAATGAGTTTTAGGAAGCCGGTGTAACCACTAGAGCCGTAATATTTATATGCTTGTGTGATTTTCTCTTTATTGTTGTCTCCCTTATTAAATACTACTCTTACTTACGCATACACTCTGAACAGTCCGAATAGGCCATCACCAATCATACGAAATTAGGCCACGGCATGGCGAAGAAAGGGGCTGTCAAGATTTGCCACCGTTTTTATAGAGGTTGCAGTTAGCTACTAAAAAATAGGAATAGGTCGTGTTTGCATATCAGCAGCGGATTGCGCATGTATGTGCATGCATTCCTTATTCGGGGTAGTCGTTCGCTGAACGAGGTTAGAATTCTTACAAAAAACTTTTCAGGAGGGTTCACTTTGGGTAATATTCCACGTCATCTGTGTATGGCAAATGTCATCCAAAGAAAGCTGAACGTCATTATACGTTTGACACTATCGAAGAAACGTGCACATCGTTTTTGTTATTTGCAAACAATTACTCATTACAAAATAACTGTCTGCAGACTATCTTGCAGGCAATAATAAAAGTTACCTTTCTTAGTCATACATTAGTCCAGAAAATAAGCTCTATTCTCTTAAAGACATTAAATGCAAAACTTGTACTTTATAATGTGACTGATTTTTTAGTAGTTTCTAAAATAACTCTTATTGTCTGGAAACACCTGCCAACTTGTAATATTCTGGCAAAAAATGTTTCTTTTATACATTACACAATGCTTTCAAAACTGCTTCAATCTAGTACAGCAATAATTTACTGTGCTGTATTTTCGTGTTTTTCTGGAAACAGTGAAAGGACTCAATACCGACTTATTCGTGTTCAGATCTTTTTATTAAGCTTTGCTTTTTCTGCAAAGTAGGCAGTGACTTACATAATTAAAAAAAAATGAATTTAAACGTTCACATTCCAGCTATTTGCACGAAAGGTTTTCCGACCACCGGATCAATTTAAGTGTCGTAACTTTTGTAGGTTCTTGGCGGAGTCCATTGTCAGGGTTAAAGCGTCCACGAAAAACGAGCATCAATTATACCAGGCAGGAGCCTATCGTACATTCTTCGCGGGCCTACTGCGATGAGAAAAAGGTACTCGAGGCCCGACGTCTCTGCGCGCAATTCATTCGAAGCAGTAAACCAACAGCATTTCTGAAGCAACGCCTAAGCGTATGGCCCCGAAAGACTTAAACACAAGAAGCACCGAGGATATGGTAGCTCTGTCAAACATCAATGACGTCTGACGAGAAACCGAGCCTATCGCTGTGGCACTGGACGCCAGAATTGCACGCCTTCCCAAGGCCTCCATGCGCAACCGGTCAATGAAAATAAAAGACCAACTGAAAACCAATGAACAATCCAGGGAAGTATATCAAATCCCATGCGTAAGCTGTACTTGCAAATATACAGAGCGAACTGAACGCATAATTGGTTTCGCATGCACAAACATAAGGAAGCTGTCAGAGGGCATGACGCATTATTGCAGGTTACGGCCCACAACTACGACACGGGTCACGTGTTTAACATCGCAGCTGTGATGATAATTGTCTATGCCAGCACCAAGACACACCAAGAATTGATTGAGGCTTGGGCCTGGGATGAGAATTTCGTCAATCTATCTACCATTCTGACACACGCAATCATCGCTCTCCGTAGGCACATCTCCACGGTCGACATCAGTGGTTAATCAGTTACCTCATCCCTCCCTCATATAATGGTTTATTGGCTCCTGACCCCTATGTCTGTCGGTCAGTTTTCATAGAAGCTTATATCTATGAAGATTGGCTCACGCAAAAAAAGATCGAATACTTGCAGCTGTGTATAAAGACGGTCAGTTTCGCCAATTTTCCAGTTTCGACGGACGTGAATTAACAATGGATGTATTAAAACAAGGTAATTGTTTCCTAAATAAACCTGCTAAAATAACTGAGGCTGATAAGTCTATCTAAACAACCACTGATAATAACAAAACCTTGCGGATTCGAAACCAAATACATTAAACAACTTCAAACTCCCTATAATATCGGATATTCGTCACACCGAAAAAGTTATTAAGCATTTATTAAAGCACCAGCATAATACGCCCTAAAACTGACGTTATTTAACTCGTCTGCGAATTTACATTTCGCAGCGTATAACCAGGAGAAAGTGCGTAAAGTTTGCAAAAATATCATTTTCTTCGACTAATGTTTGAGTCTTCTGAGGGAAGCAAATTCGGTCCCCTGATTAATTAGAAAAAAAAACATTAACCTAAGGTATATAAATAGCAAAAAAAACATAAAATTAGCATACAGCCTCGTCTTTTTGTCTAATACCTGAAAACAAAATATAAAACACGTTTGTAGTTGCTGAAAAATGTTGTTACTTGAAGGAAAATTAAAAAAAACGGAAAGTTTATCAGCATTTCATCTCAGTGGCAAAACACAAATATGTTTTCGATTAAAGGATACCCACCTCTGTATATATAATTTTTAATTGACTACAATATCCCTAAATTTGAAATGATCAGCAATTTTGGCTTCGAGAGCTTAATACGCTCTCACATATGGTGAAGCTTTAAATGAACTTTAAATGTACGAATTCACCACGCGGTCCAGGTAGATGAACTTACTCATAAACTGGCTACGTTCCTGTTTCCCAACAATGACACTTTGGTCACTCAAAATAAAAAAAGTCTTTTCTTCTGCTGATACTTTTTTTTAAACTAAGGAAGACAATTAACATAAAAGTAACGTATTGAGGATATATAGTTTTTTTTTCTGGCACAATATTTCAGTGAGGTCGATTGCCTCCGCTTCCGCAACCGCATAAAACATATAACGAATAAATTTTAACACCGACTTTGTACATGCATTTTCCTGATTGTTTTATGGTTCGGATTGCGTTTATGCCAACAACTTTTAGAGTTCGTGGTAAAATATGTGAATACTCAAGGAAATATGAAAAAAATAGAACTTTCGATACCCATTAATAACTGATGTATAGTTTAGTGCAACGTGATGCTGCGTCTTATATGCATTTTTACTTTTAGATTTTGTCCATTTCAGACGATTTATGGTTGTGGCCCATATATTATTGCAAACCATGTTAATAGTTCCCATTAAAACTGTGTGCACTTTTTTACTTCCGCCATAATGTAGAGCATCATATCCTTATTAAGGAAAAAAGTTGCGATTAACGGAACAAGTATTTTATTTTGCTGACGTTTCGATTTTTGTGCGGAATCCTTAATCATATGTGAGGGTAGGATAGTCTGAGGCGCGCACAGATAGGGGTGAAAAATTCACAGGCTGTACTGTATTCATAGTTCTTATTGGTCATCCGCGCGCGCACTTCAATTATCCACGCCTACAGCCACCGCTTGGGTCTTAATATATGCGGTACTGTCTTGACATTTTGCATTCGACTCAGTAGTTGCCGCAATTGCCTTGTCAGCGTTGGATAAGGGCCTGAAAGTTGCATTACAAGTATGTTCCCTTTCGTCAGTGTTGTTGGTAGCTCCTACTCGTCCTACGTACCTGATGCTCTTGTTCATACAATTTCTCATTAGGACGTATGGGAAGGTCAAGTAGTTGCTCTTGTAGATTGACTTGGGGCCTGAGTGCATGAGTTGAGATGCCTGCGGCTCATGCGCCCGTAAAGTCTAGCGAGAAGTTTGGCCTCATTAACCTTGCACATACGGCTGCGTTTTCCGACACCACAGACCAAAATTCTAGGCTCGAAATGTGGACGATACCTTCGCGTAATTAAGTGCGATCAGACGCTGCCATTCAAGAGACATTTAAATGCCGTTTCCGCGGGGATCCAGTTTACGATGCAGGAAGAAAAGAACCATTTGGCCTTACTAGAGGTCCCCATTTTCCGCAAAAGCGGTCGTGGCCTTAAAACTAAGGTGTTTAGGAAAGTAACCAACACTATGCACGTCATAAATTACAACAGCAACCACCCGGTCAGTCAAAACAGCAGGTATGCAAGAGTGCTTTTACAGCACGTTGATATGCACTGTAGCGAAGTGGCAGACAGAATAGCTGGATTAAAATATATTCGATGTCTACGGAGAGCAAATGGTAAACCACGCAATTTTCTCAACCAGTGCATACGCTAAAGCCATCTTGCCGAAAATTTTGGTGTTCTCTCCTGTAGGTAAATAAATTTAAAGAAAGGGATTTGAAACAAGCAATAACGGCAAAATTTATTTCATTTTCCTTTCATGGCTTCCCATGAAAATAATTGATTTTATCAAACAAATTTCGTAACTGCTCATCAGCTGCAGCCTGTATTTGCATTGGATGAATAACAAGTGGATAATAGCACAATTTCGATCAAATAAATGCTCCCATAATTGCTTGTTACAAATTTCGTCCTGGAAAAAAATGCTATAAATATCGGAAATGGTCAGCCACCTCCCATGTCAGAAGTTGGCTGGAGTCGTTTATCAGATCAGATGCCGTTGTGGACAAAACAACTGCGTCAGAGAAACCGGGAAATTACTGCAGACGCGAGTGGCCGAGCATGCAGCCACGGTGAGGAACAAAGACGCTAACTCCCAGGTTGCACCTCGGTTGACGGGACTCGGCCATATTTTCAAGTTCAACGATGCCGGACTCATTTAAGCATTCACGAAGTCAAGATAGGTGAACGAACGTTTTCGATTAATTCACCATCAGGCGTGTACAATAATATAAAAGGGGTAGAGTTAGCAAAAGTTTAGGCAAACAATCAACGGTATTTAAGGGGGAAGGGTGAATTGTTAAGAGATCAAAAGGGGGCTGGGGGAGGAGGGACGTGTATCACAATGAGGTAATATCAACTGGTCGTCTCGTCTCTTCGCGGCGTCTTGACACCAATTGTCACTGTCTGCTCATCATCTCGCGGCATGATAGGAGGTGTGTGAACGGATTCTGAGTTTGCTTTCGGCCACGGGATCCGTAAGGCCACTACGAAGGCCTTCTGCACAGATAAGATTGGGTTTGTGCGTCGAATGGCTACAACTTCTGCCATCGCCAGTATCCGTTGACGCAGGAACTTGAAGTGATTTGCTGGTACCTTACACAACACTCGAAACGTTTGGTATGCGTCTACCCAGTGACCGCTGTCAACCAAGTGAGCAAATATCACACTAGATATTTACTTAACTTCACCTTTTTTAGCCAGGCAGGACGGTGTTTCCGCATGCGTTTCGAAAGCCGCCTAGTTGTTCGAGCAATGTAACTTGTTCCACAGGAGCATGTAAAGTTGTAGACGCACATTGATGAGGTCTGGAACTGGAGTCTATGCTTGCGTTTAAGGCGAAGAGGTAGGGTGATTGAAAATACTTACCTTAGATTCATTGCTGGATATGTACGCGTGATTGCAGCATTTAGGAGAAGCTGTAGAAGAGCGCTTGCTGGATCACCTTTAACTGGCAATTTAAAAAATACGGTTTTCTTCTTACCCGTCAGTTTTTCCGATTTTGGTGGAGGTTATTCCATAAAGACGCCGCAAATGACGAGACGACCAGTTGATATGACCTGATTTTGGGCACGTACCTCATCTTCTCTGCCCCCCTTTTATCTTTTAACTATTCTCCCTTCCTCCTTAAACCCCGTTGATTGTTTGCTTCTACATTCGCTACCTCTACTTCCTTTATATTATTGAACACGCCTGATGAAGACTTAATCGAAAACGTCCGTTCACCTAGTTTGACTTTTTGAATGCCGAACTCATTGCAGGTGGTGACAACGGCGTGAGTCGTGAGCTGCACAAGTCATGTTTCTCACACCCCCAGTCCATCAAAAAGCACAACTATCTACGGGTCCGATTAAATGGAACAGTACCGTTTGCCATTGACTATGCAAAAGAGAATACGAGTACCGAAAACTGCCTGAAACGCTGGGGGTTTAAGCTACGAAATAAGAATTCTTTTCATGTGATGTTCTAAATATTATCTTGTTCCCACCTCCCTGTGTACAAATAAGTCCTATCTGGTGCTGCTTCTGCATACAGGTTCGAGCTACAATTAGAAACGTCAGGCAAACAAAGATATTGCTCCAGCGATTGTGTCCACTTCTTACTAATTCGTGCTTGAAATGTCCGTTTATTTTTACAACTCTTTCAGAAGCCATTTACTTTACAGGACAATTTAAATTCCCGCGTGTGGGAAAATCAATAATTGTATGACGTGGGTGCTCACTGGCTACTGCGGACTATGTCAGTTTGTTCATGTAGGCGAGATTGGCGCGTTTTATTAGGTTGTGAGCATAGGTCAGAGGCATTGCATAAAGTGATCACAACTATTTGTAGTGCGAATTCCAAAGAAGGATAGGAAGTCTGATAACCATACTTAAGACTCACCTATGCAGTCGAAAGTTACAGAATATCAAAAAAACATTCAATAGCTCCTACTTTGTTTAGTTTGTCATAAAAAGTTCGCAGTCTGGTCAGTGTGCACGTCAGAGTTATATGATGTCATTACTTATGTCTATTTCATTAGAACGGATCCTGGGTACGTCGCATGCTTGCAATATACGTCATGTATTTACATAAGGTGTAAAATGGAAGCAAAACATTTTCCGAAAAATTTAAGTTTTCAATATCCGGACCATCCTAGGCTTAAACTATAAATTGT
This sequence comes from Ligula intestinalis, assembly GCA_036362985.1. NCBI lineage: Eukaryota > Metazoa > Platyhelminthes > Cestoda > Diphyllobothriidea > Diphyllobothriidae > Ligula > Ligula intestinalis. The sequence continues at coordinate 10,541,640 of JAYGXS010000005.1, forward strand.
CATTCATCAAATTTCTTATAAGACCTAAGGATGATTGGCATTTATTGTCGACCGACTTATATGTTTCTATCTTCACCTGCGTTACAAATCAACAGCGAAATTGTCACGTGCACAAAGTGCAAAGGAGCCGACGCCAGAATGCGTTTGCCATGAAAAAAATATTCTCTTTTTGACCCGGACCAATGTGGAAATACATATGATGCGCTTCACGTAGTCTTTAAAAAAGGCAAAGAGTTGACAGACCGTATTTTTACATCGCCTTTATCCATGGCGTGGGCAAAAACATTGAAGACAAAAATGCCGTCCGTGCGGAAGAAATCTTGTGTGCAGAACTTAAAAGATACCGTACCACATGGCAAAACGATTGATCACCCACACAACACGTAGCAAGTTATTCAACCCAGTGCTCTCCTGATGTCGTTTGTGTTTATTATCCTTGCAATCTTATCCGTATTTTCAACGTATTCTCGATTAATTGCATACCAAGCCAATATGAGTGTTATTAATAAGATATACAAATCTCCGATGTGCATACAATTTTGCCAAATTTTCGGCGAGATAGGTTCGCACAAAACCCGAATTACGGCCAAATTTATATCTTAGAGTAGGATAAAACAATAGGCTGTGTGACAGATATAGTTTGAAGAGAAGAAACGTTTCAATGCGTTTCAATATATTTCAAGGACTACTCAGAAATGGGGTTTAAACTGACAAATAACAGAGGCTGCCAACTGGCAGAAATAATGAGCCCTATATTCATTTCAACATCTCTGAAAGAGGAAAAAGAAGATCGATTTCTGGGACAAGGTTGTATACAAGCTGACGTTTCAAAAGTTTTCTCGCTTACATCCGCAGAGCATGGTAACCGTTCTCTAGCTGGTGTCAGTAAGTGTGCCTGAACGTGAGCCTGATATCTGAAACCAGTGTGCCAATCGATTGTACCGATCGATTTTTGTGGCTGGTTGAATTGTTTGTGCTCTCGTGGAAACTTTCATGTGGTGCTGAACTCTACCCAATACGGTTTCAAGCAGCACACATATTCACATTAGCAAAATGTTTTTTTACTTTCGTCGCGAATGCTAAGTTGCTTGTAAGATGGAACTGACGGTAACATTGGAAATACTGAAGGCATAATTAATTATCACAACATCTCCTTTAAAGTCGGTGTACCAGTCAGTGTACGAATTCGTTCATTCAACTGTTTTATTTTCAGGTGCGTTTCCAATGCATGCCACAACAAAAAGATAAACAATGATACAGCGATAAAGTTGCAGAGCCATTGCAAAAGTGAAACCTCTGAACTATGGCCTAGGTGGGAGACTCATAGTTGGATGTGTTTTATAAAATTCTCGCGAATTATATATAAATGTGATTACCGTCACAATACATGCGGTATGCAAGACAATTCCAGCGTTCCTAATTGCCTGTATCTCGTTTATTTACTTATGCAACGAATGGTAAAGAATAAATGATACTTTTATTTTGCGTTTTGTGTTGCCCGATGCATATTGTATGGGCAGGCAGGGCGTCTCTTTTGTAAAAATATGGGCTTTGTACAGACGTCCCAAAAATGTATACACGTGCGTACATAAAATATTGCGAGTCCTGCAAGCCAATTGATTTAGTTTTTAAATGTTTGATTATTTCTCCCATACCAGCGAGCATGTATTTACGAAAATTAAAAAATAAATAATGAGCAGCATAAGGCATATTTAGTACTTAAAAATATCTACAAGTAGTAATTAGTGCTCATCAAGAATAATTTTTTTTCGATGATTCCCAGGTTGTGGAGATGTCACAAATTGCTATAAATTAGAACAATAAATTTAAATATTTTATAAAGTATGAAACATTAAGCAACCACTTTCTTCATAAAAAAAGAAATTGCCTTTAAGCAAAATATTTTGTACATATGGTAATGAGTCGATAACTAGTTTTTGAATGCGTGGAATTAAGTCTCTCTTCGATGTGCTCACTTTCAGTATCATTATTGATAAGTTGATAAATAGCGTTTCTTTTCGACGTTTATATTAAAACTTTAAAAATACGATATAACTGAACAGTATTTACAAAAAAACGAGCTTTTGAATACTTTTCTTATGCAGATGTTTATGTAAGTCAAATGTGGAAATGCTTCAAAACAGCAAACCACATTGTCCAGCATACAACATGTCTGCTATTGCTATTCCTAAGATACATTAAAAAACCTTTCGAAATAATTAACTTGTTTAAATGTGCTTTTATTGGATATTTACCTACGAACTTCTGTGCATGCAAACATTTTCCAAGGTAATCTCACAGGAAAATCGGAGACTTCTTGCAAAATCTTCAATTTAATTGCGGAAAAACGATGAAATTTGATTGCAGATATATAAACATACCCTTTTTATAACGGATTATTTTCCGTTAAAAGGAATTATTTCCATGATCCTTCAGAAGCTTGTGGATGCAAAAAAGCAGGTCACATCTATGATTATTGTTAGAAAGTACTTTTTGTTATTCTTCTGTCTGTTGGGTTTCTTAACAACGCTTGATGGGCATGTACTGTTGATAAAAAAAAACAATATTCCTACAAGACTTACATTCAATAACTTCTTCAACAGAATTTCTTCGCGGTTACATATTAAAAGTTTGTTTAGGCGCAAGATCTAATGCGCAGTAAATGAAAATTTTACATCAAAAACCTTTTTCTTACGGCTTTTTACGCAAATTAAATAACAGAATAGCTTTATGTAATTTTTAACAATTCTATCGCTGTTTGTTTTTGTAAATAAATGCGATTTCTTAAACTTCGCCTTAGTTCCATTAGATCAACGTCGCACAAAATGTTTGAGTTCTGGAACGGATAATTATACCACCTCTTTTTAGATCCTTATGGAATTCTCCCACAGCACAGTCTATATAAGAAAAAAGTTTGATTCAGTTTTTCCTTAAATTATAAGTAATTTCTTTTATACAAACGTTCTAATGATTCATATAAAATGAAAGCCTATTTCCCCCAATAAGTTTAAATAAGAGTGCAATATTTTTATACCAAATCCCTTCTTGTTTTTCAACCCACTCATTTGATCAAAATTATCTGTACAGATATACGCTAAACTACCAACATTAATTTCGTCATGAATGTTGTTAACAGGATTTGCAGGAATGTAAGTGTTGACAATGATGATGTTTCAACAAAAATTTGCTAGGAGCGACTAGGGCACATTGAAATTAAATGGTTCCATCAACCTCCAAAAGTTTAACGTTTGTGGACCTGCAAATCCCCATTTTATTTTCCACCGTCATGTCAAATGTTTCATCATGTGTGCAGTTCCATTTTATTCGCAGTGTCAACAGTGTCTGGATCAAACTGGACATCAGTTTGACAACGTGCCATAAAAAAATAAAAGAATACATCTTTATACTTTTAGTTTTTTGTGATGAGAAAATTATAATAAAAGCCAAGTTTACAATTGCTGAAATTGGGCAAACCTATTTTTATGATTCCAATAGGAGGGTATTATGAGCATCTTTGAAATAGTGAAATATAGTGAAGGTTTTCTCATTCCACCTGTGTTTTGGGAAACATAATGCATTCTCAGCTTCAATGTTCGTATCTGGGAGATCCCTGTACTGAGCTTTAACCTCAAAGTTAACCTATAGGTATATGTAGAATAAGAAGATAACAAATGTCATTTTTCCGGCTAATATAGACCATCTGTGATGTGTCTCAAACTTGCAATCTACTCAGTTTCTAATGTTTTATTATAGGGACCAGTACGTTTTGGTCAATGCATGCACCACCTACAGAGATCCTCCATTCATGTAATGTTACCAGTGTAGCTCACTGGGGGTACACGCTTCCTGAAGTTGTCTGTTATTTATCTGATGTCAGTACGATGCAGTTTAATTTTCTGTTTCTAAACTGCGTTAAAGCGCATTCTTATTTGTTGATAAGAATGCGAAAACAGTAACGCCGGAATGTTCTAGAAGATGCACTAGTTGGCTTGCTCTATCTGTACCTTTACTTGCTCTTCCCCTATGGCGGAAAAAAAGTTACCCTAGCATTTACAATGGCTCACGGTCGTCATACTTTTCAGAGGTACTGACTTCTTCATCTGATTGGTCAAGTCAAAAGTAAATCAGTCAGCAGCAAAAAGGTTAACTTGCCGCTGCAAGTATTGCTATTTTCTGTTACTAAACACGCATTTATCTGCAAATAGTAGTCCCGTGATTTGGTATAGGCTGTTATCCAAGTTCCTATAAATGCTGGATGCTGAAGCAGATTCTCTCGGTTAAAGAGTTTAGCTTGACCTTTGTTTGGAACAAGTTGCTGACAGTGTAGCATGGATCAGGCATTTTTTCGTTGTACTTAACCTCCGCTCACCCACAAAAATAATCCCTAGAGGACAATATATCAACGCAGGGAACCTTGCCAGTGCATAAGTAGCAAATTAGCTACCAAGCACTGGTCAACGATGTCAATGTAAAAGAATAAAAACCTATCAAATTTGCAATTTTAATTGGATATGGCAATATCAGTTTTACTTTCATATGGAACCAGACAGTTATTGTAGGTTCTTGTTCAGGGGCATATTAATATTTAATGTTTGCGTCTATATTCCAAACGTTGAAAGTACCTTAAATCCCATTGCTTGTCTACATTTACATACATCTTTAGGGAATGCTGTTGTAATTGAGCAACCAACAAGCACATCCAAACATTTATGGCAGCTGTCACTGTGTTTTGACATTTTTGTGACAGGTTTTGTTAAATGCTCACTCAACATGAACTCCTGACAAAAAGAGAACTAGAAATAAATTTGAGACAAAGACCCTCATGAGATAAATTCGTTGACTGCCTGTTTAATATTTACACTGTCGCAGCCAATGTTAAGATAGGGAAGAAAAAGTTAGCCAAGGTAATGTTTATCATCACTTGCTTACCTTCAAAAATTGTATTCCCCTTAAATGCGTAATGCCATATAACGTTAATTACATATTTCAGCCTTTTAATCAAATATGTTTTGAAGTTATCCCACTGGCTTTATTCCAGTGCTTTGCGGTTGAGATTATACAATGAACGTTAAGCAACCAGTGGCAAACTAACAGGCGTACGTTTCACAGGTAAGCATTACCGTGGAAAGATTTCGGAGAAACGTGTAGAAAAACACATTATGGAATTTTATCAAACAGGATAAACTTGTTAAGGATACGTATATGTTACTTGTTTATTAGGTGTATGTGAAAATGTAAGATAGTTTTATTCGCTCAAACATGTCCAAAATATATCTTTATTTACAAAAGCAATTTGTTGAAGCTATTTTAACATCATACTCATGTAAACAGCAGCACAAATGGAACCTGTAATTTACATATTCGTCAATGAACAACATTCCACTTCCTTTAAATGCAATTAGCTCATTTAAAGAAATGAAGTAACTGAAATTATTAACCATGCGCTTTGATCCCTGGCGCAGGAGATACCGCTACGTTTATAAATATTGAAGGGTGAATACCAAAAAGCTTTTGCCTGCTAGTAACGATGTAGTAACCTTAGCATTTGCGGTCGGTTAGAATGCTCAGGTTGAGACAAAAGGTCCAGTGCATTAAAAACCAAAACAAAATCATTTCAAATTTTCTAGTTGTGTAAAGGAAGCACAGTCGGGTTCTTGTGGATAAAGCTACTGAAAAAAATTGGACCTTTGAATTTCTCTCGTTTGCTGTCGCCTGTTAAATGTATTTGCGTTTCAGATATAATAGGCATTACCAGTCACACAGAGCAGTTCACCGACTCCACTCGCTGTGGTTTAAGTAGATTTGTACATTGTGGTAGTTTATCTTTTTAAAAAAATATTTGCAGCAGTAATGCGCATAAAGGGAAGGCAATTTCTAGTTTTAACAGGCTAATTACCAAGGACTGCAAGGGCCCAAATCCAGAGACCTACACTGCGTACCACAGAAATGACCGTTTTGAAGTTTATTCGTGGACAGGAATGAAAAAAAAATTATAATGGAAAGTTTATTATATAGAAGCCGCATTCCAAGTTCGAATAAAGTAAACTATATTTTATGATGGTTTGTTCCTATCAACGTAAGATGTTAGGCAAAGTCCTCTTTGCATATTACGCAGTAGTTTTCTAAGATAACCGTGTATTATATATTTAATGATTTGCAGAAAAACCTGCTAGAAAAAAAGCAATTCGCAGATTGTCCGTTGATTAGCCACAGATAATTGAATTTCTGTCATGCTGGACCTAAATGGATTGTAAATTGTAATTCGGTTTGATGCAAATCCATGAATTAAAAAATTCACCCAACCAAAAGTGACTATCCGGCGGAGGCTGGCATACCACTCCTGCTTTCCCTTTGTTTGGTGCTCAAACAGCAATATTTCTGTGCTTTTTTTTTGTCTATAGATAAATGTCTTCGGAAAATTTTTGTTTGCATTTATACATAAGCATATCTTCAGGGAATGGATAAAATTGCTCAATATGATCGCTGTATATTGTTCATCAATTTTCGGAAGGAAAATTATCACGAATATGGGTCCATTAAATATATATTTTGTTCGAATTTTTTTTCTAAACCAATAATGTTTGTATCATATTTTCTCCTGCCATCAGATATAAATATTTAATCATATAAACCTCGCATGGCCTGCCTTTACAAGTACTAATCATACCACAGTATTCACGCAGGTGGCTAAAAAAGGTGTTGGTAAGCTTCTTTAGAACAAATTTTCAAGTAGTATATTGCCATTCTAAAAACGGTATGCGATAAAAAATATGTAAACAAAAGACAAAAACGTTATAGTTTGCGCATATACAATTTATTCAAGCAACTTTGGATGAGCTTAAGACAAAACCATTAAGTAAATGGGATAATGGATAAGCTCTTGCATCCATGTTATTAAACACAGCATAATATTGCATAATATTTTACTTCTACCTTAATGCATATTCGACAAGATTTAAAACAATTTATCTTTAACCTAACTCCATTTACTTAAAAAATTTTAGATTTTGACCAAACAGTGAAGGCTAAAAGAACAAAATCACTTGGTCAAAATGATCTCAAACTAAATCTATTTTTACCATTTTGGTAACAGGTGAAGTTTGTTGCTAGCATGACGTTTTGCCACAGCTTCCTTATTTTTGTACAAATTTGATGTGTTTTTATACTAATGAATATGTGACCTGGAAAAAACTGTTTTTTTTTATATTTTAGAAAAATGAAAAAAAAATGGTTTGCTAGCTTCGTAGGCATTTTGTTTAAACAAACAAGGTAAGCTTTATGAAGAAAGTTTGATTTAAGCGAACAATGATATAACAATTAAATGTTAAAAAGGATATGAGGATTCACCATAAATTCACGTGTCAACTTGAAGAACAAAAATACATTGCACTTACCACCAGCAGTTATAAATCACTTTTTTGCTTACTCAGCGTTTTCTCGTTTCCAACTTTTAAGCAACTTGGAATTTTAATTATGGACTATTCATTAGGATTCGAGATCATTTTCTTCAAGGTGTTCGGCGTGTCTGAACGCATCATCATGCAAACTAGCGTTTTTTTGGCGGGGTTGTCGGCACCGATCTAAGTACGACTAAGATCATGGCTAGAAAAAGACCACAATCAGAGCATAAAACGAAACAAAATCGCACACTATCTCATCTGCGATCAAATTTTGAACGAAAAAAATATTTTGTTTTTGATAAAGCAATGCCGAGCTCTTCTAAGCCACCAAACAGGGGTCTTTGAGCAACGTTCAAATTGGCTGCGCACAGTTCAACAAAGCCGCTCTGGCACTCACTAAAGACTGTTGTGCAACCTACCAGTATGCAACTATTTACGCTTAATTGCCGTCGTATTAAATTCATTAGCATTCCCATATACATAAGTTTTTAAGGGAGGTAAATAAAGTGAATTCCCTAGTCTCCACCTCATGTCATTTGTTTCCGTTCTCACATAAAGGTACAATTCAAAAAATGTTATATACACACCAACTAGCAGTTGAACTATTGCATTAAAAGATTGACATAGCCTATTTTGGAGAGTATGCTAATGCATTCTATACCACATATTGCTTTGACAATTAAATGTCTTATTAACAGGCATCTTGAGCAAAATTTTGAATATTTCGAAGGAGGAATTGTTAGTTGTAATTGTCCCGATTCTGTGCAGTTCACAGGGAGATCCAAAAAAACAACAACGCGATATTTTTTGATATTGAAACACGCTAATTTTTGCAGTTTGTATTGTGTATTTAACAGTACAGTGGAGTCCGGTTAATGTGGACACGGTTAATGTGGACAACCGCTTAATGTGGACAGTTGGCCAGGAACGGAATTTCTTCATAATAAAATCCTCCGGTTACTCTGGACAGCCACCGTTTAATGTGGACAGCACCAAGCTGTCAACCGGTCGGTTGACCCACAGATTTTGTCAAAAATCCAGTCCAAATCGCCCGCGGCGGGGAATTCCCGCATCCTGTTCTGAATGTTTTGCTTCAGATGAACAGTACACAAAGCTTTTCTGTTGGTTTGCCTGTAATTGTGTACGTGTGGAGGCTGATCACGAGAAAGTGAAGTGCTTTTGACTGTCGTTCTTCGACTTCTGCAATCTTTCTTTCCCTTCTTTCCCAGATATGGAAGCGAAAAGATCGAACGCCAACAGAGAAACTGGACGTGTTGGACAAGTTCCATGACCTTAAGAAACAGTCACCCCGAATTGGTTTTCGAGAGGCAGCTGACCAGCTTAGAGTTTTTCAAGTTAATTTTGGGAAAATTGGTGAAAAAAGAGGAGGAACTTCGTCGTGAGGCTTCAGAAGATGAACAAAGCCTTTCATTGAAAGGCAATAGCTATGGAAAGGACAAGGATATCAAGGCAGCACTTTTGCAGTTTTATCATTGGGCCCACGATCGTAACATCCCTCTCAATGGTTCGCTGTTTATGGAGAAGGCTGCGAAAATCACTGATGCAGCGGGAGTCAACTTCACTCCCACCGTAGGGTGGTTTGAGAGGTGGAAGAAGAGGAATGGACTCGTCTTTGCGACTCTGCGTGGTGAGGCAGCAGAAGCCGACACCTCCAGAGCTGACGATTTCCTCAAGAAAGATTGGCCTGACCTGTTGAAGCAGTTTCAACCCAAGGATGTCTTCAACACTGACGAGAAAGCAATTTATTTTTGGAGACAATCGAAAATTCCTGGAGGAAAGGGGGCTTCGTCACCACTGAAAAGAAAGTTGCAGAGAATGAAGTCGCGATTCCGATCCCAGAAGACGTGACAGAGGACAGGATCGAAAGTTTTCTAGAGTGGGTTTCAATCGACGACGATGCCAAAGTCGCCGAGGAGGCAACACTGAAAGAGGTGAAAAGCGGACTCGCCGAAGCAGTTGCAGATGCCAAGAAGGTACCAGACGAGCAGGAAAAAGAGTCTGAAGGGGAAGACGAAGAAGTCGAGCCCCCAGTCTCATCCAAAGAAATGAGGGCGGCATTGGCCGTACTTGAAACGGGGCATCGACAACAAGGTTTTGATATAAAGAATTTTGACACTGTGATAGAGAACTGAAGGGGAGCTTTAAGAGAAAATTTTCCACCAAAGCAATCAAAACTGAGCATGTCCTTTCAACAAAACTTCATTCAGATGCAACATTCTGTTTTTTTTACGTAGAAACGACTGGTTTGGGGTCAGTTCGCTGAATGTGGACAACCGGTTAATATAGACAGTTGGCCTGGAAAGGAGGTGTCCACATTAACCGGACTCCCCAGTATTAAGTTATCTTAAGATAAGTCTGTCGTATCTACTGAGGCCTACTCTTCGTGATTTCATAGAACAAAAACAGTGCAAAGTCCACAATTATGCCAAAAAACTAAAGCCTACATACATATTTATATTCACATTGTAGCAAAATGCTTGGATGCCAATACAGAATGTGTTTCACCACTTAACTCATTTGTCTTTCTTGCTTGAAAAAAACTGCCGTTGCGCGCCTTTACGGTTGTATTAAAAAAAAACGAGTGGCACAGTATCAAGTCTACTTATATGGTAAACGTTGGCACAGCAAACTCCTTAATAACGCACAAGATAATACCATAGAGTGAAGCATCTTTCGAAATCAACCTTGTTTTAGTCGCATGATGCAAAAAGTATGCGAATCACAGAAAAAAGCACCACCCACGTTTACCTGAATTGAGCCCGGGATTTTGACAATACAAAAAGCATTATATTCTTGAAAAATGCAAAATGCATTTTTACAATCGCTTGACAACAGCTGTGTATACCTGCGGATTTGGCAGACTTTTGACAGTTGTAAACTTAAACTGACTGCGCAGTGAAACTATGAAGACTGTACTTCTTCCTTAAGCAGCCGTTAATTTAGCATTGGTATCAAGGGGCAAAAACAGAGCATACATTCTAATTTTTGGGACATTTATAATATACGTTCAAAATTACTTCAGAATGAACCTGATTTGAGCACAATTAGGGGGTTGTAAACTACAAAGGTTAATTTATCATATGTTGCCAGAACTGTGTGACTCAACAAAGAAATACAATTATACCAATTTTTTTTCTTTATAACATTGCGGTCACGTTTTATCTTGAAAAGAGGTCAGTGCTTATTTGCCTGTTTTCTGAAATGATAAGAATCAAGCGGTGCTAGTTATATAAATGCATATAGCCTGCTTCAGGTCCCCACAAATCTGATCACTAATCCGTGACATAGAGAAACGTAGCATATAGGAGTATGTATTTTGTAGCTCTTTAAATTCTAGACACGGACATCACTCACAACGCTCACAAAATAGAGTTGTTAGAAATATGTTTCACCATTAACCCTGGCGGCATTGCATTACGTTGCAAAATAATTTTGAATATTTTCAACCGGTTTCCCTCTGTTACCACAATAGCCTCCTTCATCCAGCTAGCACAAAGTTAGTGATGCATTTTTGCCAATTGTTTATAGTTTATAGTATTATTGTTATTATGAATGCATCACCATTCCCCTGATCATCCGGCTGAGTTTCTTAAAAAAAGTAAAGTAGTTTTGACTTTCTTAGCGGGAGTTTTAGAGGTGAGTAACCGAGCATGACGTTTGTTGACAGCTTTGAGCGCATTGCGATGTTATATTATGTTTCATATTCTGAAAGGTTGCGAAGATATTTATTTCACTTGAAGGTTCCATGTTATACCAGACACACAATCAGCCCAGTGTGTGTCGTGTGTAGTGATTTGTGCATGGAGTGGGTATCCGACAGCAACGGCGCTTTCTAATCCCCTGGTTCTACAATTCCTAGTATTTGGTTAATGGGTAAGTTTGTGCTGTAGTGGGCACAAAAGCGGTCGCCGGCCCTGTCAAGCACTGCATCTGGTCCCATCTCTGTTTTTTGTTTGGCCCTAGCTTGGCACGGGCCAACGTGCGTGAATGAAGAGATGCCATGTACGTCTACTATCACTTAAATTAATACGCCTGCAAGTCACGTTTTTCTACTATCCTGTTGCAAGGCACGTTGTGTGCATCGTCGAAATTGAGGGTTTTACTATCATCCCTAGTCAGCAAACCTTTCATGCTCGCCGTAATTTGAAGCATTTGCATCCCCCAGCATGTATTTAAAGCAAGCGCCCACATCAAATTTTACCAAAATCAATAAATTTAGTGATAGCTTCTCAACTGTATCCTATCGTTGCTTGACTTTGATAGCAAAAATAGCTCGCAACATTTTAAAACAGCAAGGAATATATTGAAGATAAAATAATGACCAGATCAACAGCACTGAATTTGAACAATGTACGGGAAATACACGCAGGAGGAAAGGTACCGAAAAACACGTGGAAATTCCAATTAGGTCCCAACAATACCAGGGAAATTTGAAGTTTATCACACAGTCAAGCTGCTTGCATGTATCAGGTTTCTAACGCTATAGGTCTGCAGCTTCCAAAAAGCACATATTTTTGATTACTTCGTGCCCGAAAAATTAGTCGAAACGCTGCTTTGAAGTCAACAGAATGATAACTGTCTAGGAGATGCTCAGTAATAGAGGCCCATAAAGTTTATTCGCCTGCGTCCCGAAGTACACTAAAAAGCATAAAGGTACAATGGCAAGGCATTATTTGCCCATTTAACTGAAAGGCCTTTAGTAAGACGTAACTAGACGACACTTCCTGCATTGAGAGCCATTCCTATAGTACAGCGTAACAGTTGCTTAATTGTATTCGAGATGCCATCACACTAAAGGTGTGAGGTTATAATCGCACGTCATTTGAAACTGACTGTTCCGTCAGTTTTGGCTGTAGATAACCGCTGGGCTTCTGCATAAAGACTGCAAGACAGCCATTGTTACGAAGGAGTGTTTTGGTTCCGTAAAACTCCGCAGGCAGCCTCTCGCCAGAGCAAAATGTTCCTTGCTCGTTCAAATAAAGTAGGTATTCGCACAAAATTGATGAAATGTAGATACTTACCTTTCTCCATATTTAAAAAAAAAAAACCGGGCTCCCTATGGAACTGTCAATATCTTTGACCATGAAAAGGCTTAGAAAAGATATGATGTTAAGCTGTGGTTTTCATGGCGAATTTAATTTTCGGATATGGTGTCTTCATGAAGTGGAGGGTATTATTCGCGTCATCCTTAGAGTCAACAGTCGTTAATATATTTTCGACAAATATTTCGTATTGTTATGTCTAATTAAGTCTTGATGACACCTTTTCTTCTCAATGACCCAAAAAAAACATCCGCGAATTTGAGCTCTCATGGACTGCTTATTGCTACCCTGTCCACTCATCTTTCGAGTTTTTCATTAAATTTAAATTGAACATTTTCGTACAAAGTAACAACAAAGGACACAGTACATCAGGAGACTGACGGGTTTCAGACAGGTTTCAAACGCAAAGGCATTTATAAAGTATATTGTTTTGTCCGGTGGTACATGAATAATAAATAATGATCCAAGGTCTATCGCTGTCAGAATAGGCGTTCGAAGTCGTATTTGGGCCAGTTACTGCATAATTGATGAAATGGTATTAATGCCCTACTTCAATAGCGGCACAACCATGTGGTTTGGTTGAGAAACGAATATGCCAATTAATTTGAACGTTGTTACACATATATAAGCAAAATTGTGAGTGCTATGCGAAGGCATATTGTTAAAAATTCGTAGCTGCCCATGTAATATGTGGGGTAGTACAGTGATATTTTGCTCTGGATTGAGCACACTTGTTGTTGTTTCAAAAAAGGCTCAACCTAAATCTGTGCCGCGATATTATTCGGACCATTTGTCTACCAAAGGATACTTCATCTAAGGTTATTTTTGTGGTTCATTTCCGCATCAAAAATCCATATGGTTGTCCAAGTATCGACCAATAACATACCGAATCACCAAGTGAGCATTCAATTTTGGGGTCTGGATCATCTGAAAACTCCTTAGCTTGATGTTTATATTGAAAAGTTGAAATTACCTTATGCGTGCACTGTTCATCATGGTGCATAAGAATGCATTCCAAGATGATATTAAAGAGAAGAAAGACTCAGCAGGACCAAGCCATATTCTTGAATGTTCAAGTTAGTGACAGCAAGCCGTCCTCAAACAAAATGAATGAAATGAGATTATAAATATAGGCCACTTAGCGTGTCACAACAGATACGGATAGATGGGTGACTAATGAGTGACGGGGATTTGCACGTAGCTTCCATAGAACCTAAGCTTAGGAAGGTGATGAGGACTGCTGCAGCTCCTTTTGTAGGGTATTAGAAGGCGGTGAATTTTAACAACAGCCGGTACGCTTCGCAATCGCCCATGTAGTGGGAATCAGAAGGCCATTGGGCCGATATCGGATGTGTTAGATATTCCGCCGTATCTAGTCAAAAGAAGGGAGTGACATAGCGATTGAAAATGGGCGAAATCCGGTTGGTGCTAATGATAAATATTCATATTAATGCGTGAATTCAAATCGCTGAAAATGGTTAATACGATTCAATGTGTAACCGTAAAAAAGTTGGATGAAATATTTGTCACAAATGCACGGAAAATTGCGTTCAATTAACCGAGTAAACACTTTGTAGTCAATAAACAGACGCAAATGGTTGTCCGTAGGATGGAACAACGCGCTGCGTTCTATAAGTGTGCTGGATGTAGAATCCCATACAAAGGTGGACATTGACTACTAAAGTATGAACCCTGCACAACATCCCATTTCCATTATCAAGGCAATTGCACGAAGCCTTGTGACAAAGGGGCACCAACATATGTTTGACATAAATACTTCTCAAGACAAACATGGGAATACTTGCATAAAACAAAATTCTCTTTAACATTTATTAACTAACACGAAAGCCAGCAAAATAGGTTCTTGGCGAATTTCTCGCCACCAACCACTGCAACCCAAGTCCTGTTCTGTGCAATAATCGATCTTCATGCGATAAATTACAAGCGATCACAATAGTTATTTAAAAGGATAAGCAATTTGGAGTCGGGGGCTGTAGAGTGACCAACGGTGGCATGTATAAGAAGGAAAAAATGATGTGTGCTTCACACATCCTCGGCGATCGCGAGGGAGCAATCGCAATGGCATCTCAGCTCAAAACTCATTAATCAGAATTGTTCACCAACAAATTTGGGAAAAAATGAAAAGCGTTGTATGTGACTTATTAAGCTGTTTTAATTAGCTTAAAACGTTTGCAAAGAAAAGAATCAAGCAAAGGATCACAAAACGAAATTGAGATTCAAATATTTTTCTGAAGCATTTAATGCCTTACAAAACCTCGTGAATTGCATCACCAAAGAAAAAATAATCTACATTTTGCAAAATAGCATACTTAGGTTGAACACAGCAAGATTCTAGTTCCTGAAAATAATATATTGTCACGAAAGTGGAAAGATGCTTGAAATTTCAGTCTTATATTGCAGCCTGCCTCCGAAATTTGTTTTAAAATTTACTTGCAGAAACTTGTTGTTGTCAATGAAGACAGTCGTCAAATAGGGCAGCATAAAGTTAAAACATATAAATTCTGACCTTGTATAACTTGACAACAATAAATAGCATGTAAAAATCTAAATGAAGCTATTAATTCTTGGTCACTTGATGGCCAACTGGGGAAAAAAGCAGAAATATCCAGTTATCGTGAGTACGGTGGACTATGTTTGGTCATTATTTTTTTTTTCCAGAACTGTCCTGACTTTATGCAACACCGCCAAGGGATATTTGTGTTAGAATACCTTATTTACATTTTCCTTGTGCTTGTTGTGGCAGCGTTGAATTGAGGGTTTACCTTTTAGCTGCAATGTTACTGACTCCTGCATGTGTTTTTCACTTAATCCATAAGAATACCGCGGTTATTCAACCAGTAAAACCTCAAAGCTTTCTTAGCGTTTCACTTGAAATATCAGCAGCCGTAACAGCGACTTAAATATGAAACGTACAAACAGCCTTTCACCTCATTCACCTGTTTTTGGCTGGAAAGGTTTTCACATGCTATTTTTTTCTTTAACATAAGTTATTTGGGAATATGGGTGAAACAAAATTAAGATTGGATAACTTGGTTAACTGACTAAAAAAAGGGCGCAAAGTTTGGATGACATTGAAAGAAAGACATTCTGCAGGTTTTTATGACATGAAGTCTGTTTGTGTTCGTGATTGGAAATATGTTCAATAAAAAGCTGAAGTTGTAAGTCAACGTGCAAAAACGTACAATAAGTTTGCACTGGCTTTTTTTAACTGGCATGTTCTTTTTGAACTAGGAGGAAGCTTTACTTTATTCAAATCTTGCGCGTCGAAGCAGACGCGTGAAAATGTCCGCTGCCCAGGGGTATTTATATCAAAAACAAATGTACGTTATTTTACATTTGAAGAGATTGGAAAATTTTAATTTGTTTTGATGCAAACAATGGGAATAGGAACGCCACTCAAACAAAAATGAATAGCCAAACAAGGCCAACAAAACCTTCCAGTTTCCATTTGTTTGATGCCCTAATAGAAAAATATTGGTAATTGATTTCTTTTTCATTATATTATGCTTCTGAAAGCCATTTAATCTAAGCCAGAGACAATGTAAAGTAACTAGATGTTATTTTTCTTCTTAACATTGCGCGTGCATTTCCAGTGAAATGGCATTTAAGATTATAATGGTGATGTTTAATAGGCTATCGGTAAGTTCTCGTATTCAGGGATTACATAAAATCAAATTTGTCCAATTAAAAGGATTATTCATGGATTCTAAATTGTTGCATCTTAAGTGCATCGAACATTTATTTTACCAACTCATGTAGGGTAACACTCACTATTAGCTGGCGTCTTTTCAGAATCAAGTTTTTTTTTGAAATATTATCTAATGCTATTATCTACAATTATTTCATCACACGAAAATAAATCTTTCCGCTCAAGCATATGCTAATCATGCTAAATGTTTGAGGCATTACATTGGGTGTTGGCAAATGCCTATAAAACAAATAACGGAACATGCATTATAACTTGAAGAAGCACTGTCCGATACACTATGTAAAAGGCAATAAAATATGCGGGTTTGCATGTCCACTGTGTATCTGGTGTTTAGCATAAGCCATAACATGCACATGTAAATTGAGGGAAGTTTATGCATTTTTCTTGGATTTAGAGATTGCATGCTGCCATATATGGCGTATTGCTTTGCATTTGCATATTAAGAAACTTTGATTGGAATCACTTTGATTTGTCTGTGTTTACAGAGGGCCGAGACGAGCAAAGTTTACGTTATATGCTGAGCCTCATTAGCAAGATATTCGTTAAATGTGGGGAAAATTCAATTCAAGGTCTAATGCAGCTTATATGCGATCTATTTATAAAATGGCTAAATTCTGTCCAATTGGATATAATTGTCCGCCCTATAGCAAATCTCTATCATATATATATATATATATATATATATATATATATATATATATACAACACTCGTGGGACTAGAGAATAACGGGGCCATCTCAAAAATCGAACGACTAAATATCAAACCAAGTGATTCAGCCATGGCAAGATTCTATGGACTGCCAAAAGTGCACAAGCCCGGTGCTCCACTTCGGCCCATTGTTTCTTTACGGGGAACACCAACATTCAATCTGTCGAAATGGATGTTTCGGCGTCTGAACTGTCTGACATCAGGCTCCGACACAACTGTACGCTCGGCCGTACATTTCTTGGAAAGACTTAACGGGCTACGCCTCAATGCAGACAAAGTCATGGTATCGTTTGATGTTACCTCACTCTTCACATCAATCCCTCAGACTCTTGCGATTGAAACTGTGAGTGATCTACTTGAGAGCCGATATGAGGAGGGAACTAATAAACCTACACGTGCGCATCTCATCCAGCTGCTCAAGTTCTGCCTCAACACGTATTTTACCTTTGAGGGCACAGTGTACGAACAAATCAAAGGGACTCCGATGGGTTCGCCGCTATCTGGTTTCCTTGCTGAGGCGGTTCTTCAAAAGTAAGAGACACTGGTGTTTACGAACCATAGACCAGTATTTTGGGCGCGGTACGTAGACGATACCTTCGTTGTCCTCAAGCGTGAACTGGTCTCTGAATTTCACACGATGCTGAACTCCATTTTTGCCGACATTCAGTTTACAACAGAGGCTGAGAGCAACAATCAACTTGCGTTCCTAGACGTCCTGGTCCACCGCAAAACCGACGGGAGCCTAAAGACGACGGTATACCGAAAGGCAACCGACACACGTCAGGTACTCAGTTACCAAAGTAACCATCCGCTGAGCCACAAACGCAGCTGTGTGCGAACGCTTTACAAAAGGGCAGAAACACATTGCAACGAGGCAGGTGACAAAGCGGCTGAACTTAAATATCTTCGACAGATGTTCATCTCTAACGGTTACCCTCGCAGCTTCCTAGAACGCAGCAGACAACCGAAATGAGCTGCAAGACCGGCGGCGGAACAACTGACATTGTGGAGGGCAATGCCATACATAGAGAATGTTTCTTAAGCAGTCGCTAGTCTGTTACAACCACTGGGTATCGGCGTAGCCTACAGACCCGAGGCAACAATAAGACGACTGGTCATGAGACCAAAGGCCCCTCTGTCCCGCGGAGAAACAGCAAACGTCGTCTATTGCATCCAGTGTAGTTCCTGTGAGGCCAATTACATTGGGGAGACCGGAAAGCGACTACAGACGCGTATGAGCGAGCACGCAAGGGCAGTCGACAGGATGGATCCACGCTCGTTGGTGGCGGAACATTGTTCGGCTCCTGGACACACCTTCGCTTTTAATGACGCTGAAATCCTAGCCCGAGGAAGTGACCGGACAACCAGAGAAACGCTTGAAGCATGGCACACTGCACAGAATTCCATCAACCGCTGTACGATTCTCCCGGCGGCTTACCAGGCGTTACGCGTGCGGCTCAATCAACGAAATCGCCGGCAGGAAGTCAGACGGGTCGCGACGACTAGCAACCCCACACCGGGCCAGAATACAGGCGTCCGGGAACCTACCCCAGACACCAATGCAGCCGTCAGTGACGCCACGGGAAACGTGAATCAACAAGACCTCCTGTCGGGCTTGAATGCAGTTGCACATGACAACGGTCTCTGCATAAACACTGATGGCGGAGTTCGATATTCCGCTGGCGGGATGAACACGGGAAAGTGCCAACGGGGGAAGCCAGCAGGACATGCGGCACCGACGCGATCGATGCAGACGCGAGCAATGACCGCTGGCAGGCGAACACTGCCCTCCCCCTCCGACGAGGTGACGGCGAGAAACCTGGTCAGCAGGACGATGACGAAGCTCCAGCCCCGCCGCCGCATGGGATCAAGCCCCAATAGACGGAGAGCGAACGAGACGTCAGTTGTAACACCTATAAAAGACTGTGAGGCGTGTACAAACACCAACCTCCGACGATGCAAGCCTGTACGCTTTCGAAACGTCAGGATATTATACCCATTATTCCCGAGATCGCCTCTTCTTCTCATTTATGTCCGGGGACACGCATTTTCGCTTCAATCAGCAATATATATATATATATATATATATATATATATATATATATCAATAAACTAGAAGAAGTAAAGACGTGCTCTGGGACCACTAGTGTATTTGTCCGACGTTTCGAACTCTCCCACGAGCTTGTTCTCAAGGAATCTAAAAACGTACAGCTGACAGTGTAATCAAGTCGGTTCTGCCGGGATTGGCCTCTGCCCTTGACATCTGCCCTCGATCTGCCATTGCAATGCGAGGTAAGCATCAGGAAGCTCGACATGCCTGTTAATTCAGTCCGCGCGTGAATGCCCGGATTTCTTGCAGCAGGCGTGAAGTTCGGTCGTCTGACCGACCCAGTATTCGCACGCGTTCAAATTTGAAGGTGTGCCCTGGCTTGGATGCATGGGTGGCCACCTCAAAATTCTTGTCGTTCCGTTGCACGGTGAGGTCATGCTGGTGTATTCACGTGAGGACCCTTTTGCCAGTTTCACCAACATAATTGTCTTGACCACGAAGACAATCAATGCGGTAAATGACACCTGACTTTTGATTAACGAGTACTGAGTCCTTTGGTCGCATAAGTTGCCAGCGGATTGTTGCATCCGGTCCATGAGCATTGCCAATCCCAAATAGGTTACGTTGTAATTCTTTTTATAATTGAGTAAGGCTCCAAGTGAGTTAAAATATGCCAAATTTTGCATTATCGTTCTTCAAGAAAGTAATCAAAACTGTTTGTGTACGCAAAAAGATTTGATATCAAATCGTAATTTGTAGATCTAAGTCATCGAACATGACGGTAGTAGACAAACCTAGTCCTATTGCAAGTTTGTGTTATGGTTTATTTTCTGAAGAAATTTGAAGAGGAGCATCTTCTTTTACAGTTCTTCATCATGTATGCTTGAGAGATATACAGTAACGGAGCCGCATTTTTTAAAACACAAATTTATATACCCATTTCTTAATCATGCCTTTATGCAGTTGTGCGAGTAGTGTTCAATTTCTCACGAACTGGGACTCGTTGCGCTAATCCCTCGGCATATTGTGTAATTCTACCGAATCTATTCAGCAGGGTTCGTCTTGATGAAACCAATTTTTTTAACCTTGGTAGTTTCCTTTTCTCATTCATTCTGAAAAACTGGCCTCACACATTGGATATTGAAGTCCAGGGCCGTAGAAGCCGTCAGTACTTTTACAGTTTTTTTCACGAAAGCATCAGAATTCATTCCATCGTGATAAAGCAAATGAAGTCAAGTCAAGTCAAGTCAATTTATAAAGGGAAATATAGGCAAACGCCTTTAAACTCCCTGTATGCTTAGATAAAGCCGCATGTTTAACGTTGATCTATCTTTACAAAAACACAAACAGTTGGTACGGCTAATGATGAGACTTTGTAAGAATATCCGATAACAGTCCACTGATCGTTGCTGAAATCTCAGTGGGACCAGAGCTGCTTGGACACCATATTATTTAATCACTATGTGACACTTTGGCGGGTTTACGTTGTGAGCTCCTGGGCAAAGTGAAACTTAAATGTTCCTCTACTTGCTCGGAAAAACACATACATTTATCATATTTTCGATCTTAGCCGACACAGAAAGGAGCCCGTGGACTAGTGGTATAGTATTGAAATCAATGACCATAGATCAAGGGTTAACATATCGGGGTTTCTAGTCCTTAGAATTGCGAATGACTGGCAGATGACGGCTACGTAGCCAAAAAATGGTCATTTCGGTCTCCGCTTAATTTGTTGGATCCATTTTGTCATATTGCTCAGTATTATTTATGCACTCATTCTTGTAACTTGCGCTTCGAATGCGATTTCTAACTAGCGATTTGGAACGTCTGACTACAGAACAGTTACTGTTTTGTTCATTCTAGCAGTTTATAATCTCCACCATCCTGATGTAGCACCATAAGCGTAATATAAATGGTGTCTGTGTCGTACATGCTTACCGATCTTTCTACTGGAGTTTTTGATATGGGCAAGAAATTGTTTTCTGTAAACACGTTGTAATGTTAAGCAACTATTTGTGCATTTCAGATGTCAACGGGCATTTACCTTTGATAACATCAGTAAAAGATCACAAAAAGTAAAAGCGAATATTATGGTGACAACGGTAAATAATATTTGCATATTTCGTGCAAAAAGGGGAATGCTGAACCACGAATAATGCGAATGCAGTAACATGTAAAAGAAAATAAGTCCAAAAGGTCATTGCAACATGCCTTGCAGTAACCAGCGCGAATTTTAGGTTAATTTTTTTTTGACATCACAGCTTTCGTACAGTTGGCGCTTCAAATGAATGTCAACGTTTTCAATGGTTTTTTTCCTTACTGGCAACTGCGACACAAAAATCAGTGAAGTCATTTTGACCAATCCTCAGGATTTTTGCTCCTTCAAGGGATGCAACAGCACATACAATGCTATTTACTTAAGCAACGAAAACTCATCAAGACTGGTGACGTTTTTAACGTGGTAAAATATGGGAAATGCAGAAAATACAGCTGAAGACATTGTTCGTATAAAACCGTACATGTTTAATGTTAATAGTTTCATTTAAAAGTTGTGAAAATATCAGTAATCTAATAAGGACATCCAAGAAAAATAATCATGAAAAAAAACCTATTATGTTGGTATAATAAGAGTGACTTTGCACTTCAAAAAGGCCCTTCACATATTATTTATATGCGCAGTAAATTAAGCTTTGTACCTTACCGCTTTACAAATAATATGCGTGTTATAACGAAGTCCATAAAATGTTTACTGAACACAGTCCAAACCGTCAAAAACAATTGTTGCTCAATACGTGAAACAACCATGGACAGATTGACGGAAATGAATGGCGTTAAGCATTAAGCGTACACAATTAGGCTGTAAATTTTGCTAGTGGAATACAAGTCGAATTTCAAAATCTTAACAAATGGATGGTTGAAATTTGAGCGTGGACGACAAATCTAGCGGCTAGATGACAATCAGGACAGCCAACTCCCTGAAGATGTTGAGCTTGAAGACCTCGAAAATGATTGTGGCTGTTTTCGCACCCCTGACACTTCGTGAAAATCCACAGACTATTTCGAACATTTTCACTTGACAAGTTGAGCCATATCAAACTTTAAGAATAAGATGGAGAAAAAAAGGGTAAAGTCCTAAATGAGTCATTTTCAAAGGCGCTTAATGTGAATGCTGGAATAACAAGTTAACCATAGAGACCTATATTGTCCTAGATAAAATGAAAACCTAAGAGATGTACACTTAAACGTGGTTTTAAGCACACGAATACTCGAGAAGTAGTAAGCGCGACTGTGGTTACAGCGCATGCATTTGCCTGAAATTTTGGATTCGGACTCGACACCATTTTTCGAGACAACTAGCTATAATGGTAAATCGTAGACGGAAATTTGCGATATTTATAAGATGCAATTGCTGGACTACCAAGCGCCGATTTTATGCAACGGGGATGACGATTCCGGTTGGTGTGCTTATTGCTTGTTAATCGACTTGCGAGTCATTTCTTCTAAAATGCCATTACCGAAGTTGCTTGTTTGTTTCGTGATTGCTCGGCAACTGGGCTCACCAGCAACGGCACTTTGAAAGAAGAAAGTATGGTTTAGGCAATATTATACATTGTGTCCTTACTGCTTGCGTTTATCAAAGCGCCTTTGACAGACTCGGATCAGAAGAATGGCAAATATATTACTTATTAATCAAAAGGCAGGCATCCCAAAAAATGCAATTTCAAGGAAACAATTCCCTGTCCCATGAACAATGCAGAAACAAGAATCAATGGTCATTCCATCAATTAAACCTTATATATGGGTACGGTGTATAGACGACATATTTGCTGCTATTAAGAAAGACCAACGCGAAGCGCTTCACAACACCATAAACTTGACCACTATACACATTCAATTTGGGCTGAAGAATGAGGTTTACAACAAAAGACAAAATGGTCGTTCACTTAACCCACAGTGCCACAGAATATCGGGATATACATTCAGACTTTAATGAAAGTTGTTATTTTTATGTTAGGGCACGTCATTGGTGGTGCAAAAGAGTTTGCAGAATAATTCGCACAAGGCATATTTCCCGTGGTGATGACAGGATCGTATATTGCCTGTGGCAGGTAGGACAGCTAAAGACTGAACAACTGCACACGGAGTTCGTTTATCAAATTGTTTTGGCCACTGCCAATCTCCGCGGTTATGATTGCTTGACGTGGAAATTTACTGTGTCGAATTTGTAGGAAAATTGTTTCTGATGGACTAGATCTGTGCGTATTAGAGAACAAAATTGTCTGTAAGAATCTGAACATTCATAGTAGTTTGAAGTAGTAGAGAGAATCTCGCAAAATAATGTATGGCCCTGAAACTAGGAGTATGTTAGCTCCTTGATAGAGAAACCGACACTTACTTATGAAAATGAATAAGTTTAATTGACAGGTTCAAGCAGTAATTCTAGTCTCAGAGTCCGAAATGAGGCAAGCGATAAGTGGCTTAGTAATGCTACTGAGTCATATAAGGAGGCATTCAAATTCACCTGTGTGTCTCAAATTCATTGTTATTTTTGGAAAGGCACAAAAGAATTAACCTCGCGCGCCCACTTAAATCATAATTTGTTCACCCCCTCCAACGTGTCATTTTTGTTGGTATGGAGTCAGTCCGAGGAGAGTCAAATGATAAAATACGCAGACCACTCGAGGACAGAAATCAGGTAAGTTGGCCACAAGCCACGAAAGCCAATGTAGTGCACCGTCAAAAAGAAACATCCGTACACCTTCCACTAGCTGACCACTGTTTTAGTTTGTTTTATGTTATGATGAACCAAATAAGGATAATTCAGGACAGAAGGAACACAATTAAGAGGGGACCAAAGTGAGCGTTCAAGAGAACAAACAAAAGGAGCACGTATTGCAGCAAACGCAATTTGCCGACCAGCATTTCTAATGAAAGCGATACACGACATGAAATAAGTTCACATTGGAGATGGAAACGGCAGGTTCACTTCCGTTCTTGGACGTTCTCCTAAGCAGATGACCTGATGCTAGCCTCCGAAGGAGCGTTTATCGAAAGAAAACCTGGTCCGGACAGTACACGAACTTTCACAGTTTCGTACCCATCCAGCAGAAGCGTAATCTAGTCCGCTGCTTAACGCAAAGGGCTAGAAAAATCTGCTCGAACGATACTATCGAAAGAGAGCTCACGAAGATCCAGGACCTGCTTCGAGAGAACGGGTACCCTGAAAAGTTTATTCAGAAGAACATGATGGAGAGAGAACGCAAACCATTAACACCCACCGTGGAAAAGAAGACCCTTTTCCTCAAAGTCCCCTTTCAAGGGGACGCAGCAAGTGAACTGTTAAGCCGACGCCTTAACCAAGCCGTATCACGAACCTTCCCAGCGGCGAAAGTTCGGGTGTTATTCTCAACAAACCCGGTCCTACACGGCGAAGGTAAGGATAAGCTGCCAGCCCAGACCACTTCCATGTGCATTTACTCATTTACTTGTTCCTGTGGAGCAGGTTAAATAGGTCGCACGAGCCGGCGCTTATCCAGGAGGATACGGGAGCATCTGCCAGCATGGCTTAACAAAGGCAAAGTCAGGAACATCAAAAGTTCCATTCTTGCTCACATGGTGAGCTCTGGACACCGTGTTGACCCGAAAAAAGCCTTTAAGGTGATCTACAAGGTCTCACCAGATTACCCGAAGTCTCTGGGTCAACGGCTGCTGGCAACAGCGGAGGCCACGGCCATTCGCCTGATGAAGCCGGTGTTGTGCGCGCAGAAGAACCTTCTTCAGGCCCCAAGCCTAGCACGGCCAACGGCCGCAAAACTGCCAGAATTTTCCACGCGTTCTAGGTATGCTCGCCATCTGTCCTTCTGAATAATCGTTTTTCCAACATTTCTGATTTAATTTAGAAGTAAGCAAGCATGCATAACAGCAAAATAAAAATTGAGGCAACATTATGACGGCACATATTTTGAGCAATTGGGAGGTAGATTAGCAATATCTGACAATCAACACTTGAAGCTACCTGAACAGAAAACGTCAATGGCATTTAAATGTGTTAACAAATGCATAACTTTTGAAGTTAACAAAAAGGAGACACACGAATGTCTAAAAATACTCCAATGTGGTCCATAGTTTTATGTTAGAAAGCTTTTTTTTTCTTAAGGATGTTATATCTTAAAGAGTCAACAAGGCATTAGGGGAAGCTAACGGTTCAAAAGACCATTCGAGCATATTGCTTCTGGAATAAACTGAAATTAACAATAATCCAAGAAATTTGGAGCATTATAAAAGATGGCCCATTCGTAAATGTGGCCAAGTAGACATACCGCACCTTTGAAACCTATTGATCGAGATGAGTTTCCAAATTCTGATGACTTTTAGTAAAATTGTCCGAACGGGAGTTTTTTCCACCGTGAAGTTGGTATAGGTTTGGCAAGAAAAATGAGTACACAAGATAAATAAGAAAAAGTGATTTCACTAGAAAAAATACAATATTTCGCGAAGATTCTGTAAAATCATTTGTGGAATTTTTTTAATTTCGTCTAGAAAGTAAACAGCATCTTTCTGCGCTTGGCATAGGACAAACGATTTATGCGATGTATGTCACAGGATTTGGAGGGCTGAGCGCTGGTTGGCTAGTTGGCGTTGCATGCAAATAGACTTCTAAAAATGACAGTGATTGTAGAGTTAAGAGGGGCAAAACCGAAACATATATCTTGAGTGTTTTTTTTTCTATTTTTCGGCAATTAAAATTTAGGACAAGGGATAAGGGAGCATCAGTAAAGGGGACGTCGATATGGGCCCAACTTTACATAAAATATAGAGCGCGTGTATAAGCATCTTACGAAGACCAAGATCATTACGTTTCTCAGGAGAAAAATTGTAAACTGGACTAGACACAAAGCTTGGCCAATGCATTTTTGAGATTTTGAAATGCATGCAAGTTCGATAGGATAAAAAATGTTTTCTGGAAATGTTTTTTAAAAACAAGTTTGAATGAACCATAATTTTTTAACGATTTATAATTGTGAAGATATGATATTTTGGAGAAGGTTTTGGTATGAATTTAACGAAAGGAATCCCAAGAAATACTACATGGAAAAGATTTTTTTGAAAACGCGCATGAACTCTATTGCGATTTTTTGACAGTGACACACCAGGTCCACGTATGACATGAGGCTAATTTGTGAAGAACCGTGCACGTTTTCAAAGATGCCAAAGCATCGAGAATGACTTATCATCCTTGGAGATTGGCGTTTTTTTCAGGATTATTGGATTTAGATTTTCATCGCTGATGATGAATGATTTGTTTGGGTTAATGGCCTCTAAATACTTAAATTTAATACGGCAGCATGTCATATCAATTGATTATATGCCCCTCCCTTTCGGCAGAATAGTAAGAGACAAAAGCCTCCCCCCCAAGATGTACCCAGTCTTGAGCCCACTTCCAATGTGGGCACTCAAACCGTGAGCCCAGCTGTAGTACAGACGATTACTGGTCCTATGTCCCATTGGGGCACACAACTACGCAACATTTAATATCCATCTATTACTGACTGAAAGGCAAAACCTAACAAAATCAGTATTATAAAGCTGATGATAAGTCAGCAAAGGTTTGAAGTTCCAGCAATTATTTCAAAGTTAAGCACAACTTGTGAAGTGGTTTTTAACTCCTGTAGTGTGCCAAAGTAGATGAAATGGCAAATAGCTTTTTCAAGAAGGGGAAAAAGCCACAGGCTCTGGTTAACAAAGTGGTTTGTTTTAAGTCACGTGTTGCAAAGCAGACAAAATATAGGTTAATAGCATGAATAGCTAAACCGCTTAGGTGGTGAGGATGGTTCTCCAATAGAAGGAAGGAAATGAGATGTAAGAGCAGAAATCCCCTATTTGTGCTTTAAACGGACCTGTTGAGCATGAAAATATATGACCTCAAAATCAACGAGCATTGGTCAATAAATTATGTATTTCATAGTGGAGTAGGAATTAAATTTGAGATGGAAGTTACCTACGTAGCGGAAGAATGAAGAAATACAAGGGACAGTTATGATAACCCTTGGTAGCTTGTTTAAATGAGCAGCCTGAACAGGTCACGTAGATACAATTATTCAAGACGAGGAGGCCACATGTACATGTTTATTGACCGCTTTACATACATTATTGGGCGAGCAAAATCAACATGACTTCCTTAACCGACCTAAGCTTATATATTTTGGTGTTATTCGTCACCATATATTTGGTCTTTACGTATTTGAGTGCTATTCATTAACAATAATGGGAAGCTTTGATTAATAAGTCAATTACTTTTGTTTACAAAGATGTCAGCTAGTGTGCAAAAATGCACCTGAAATAGACTAAGTTGAACATTTCATCCGCACTTTCGTAACTGCATATTATATTGGAACATCATTTCATACTTTTCTGACTTAAGACGCCAGGAATGGACAAAGATGTCAAAAATTCCTTTTGATTGTATTTTTATTTTACGTTTGGCTTTGCTTTTATGCGAGTTAAGGATTCTGGATTCATTTGAAAAGGTTTTGACACATGGCTATCACTATAATATTGTCACGCTTGTTTTCGAACTCATAAGCCCGTACTTCTTCACTGAAAGGGATCAGTGTTACGTGGTAAATCTTCTACTCGAGTGTGGTGGAGATGTGCATACATATAAAACAGTAAACTTAAAACTCCCGGCGAATTTTTTCGAATTTAGCATTGAACTATCGCAAAGATTTTAAAACCTTTGCTCAAAGGGGAAGCTCGGATTTGAGAAAAAGTCAGAATTCTGGGAAAGAAATAAGAGTTCATGATTCGCTCCCCCTAATAAATTTGTAGATTTGCTGACGTTCCGGACAGCTACGGCGGCTTGCCTTTTTCTAAGCAAATACTGACTTTATCGATCAACAGGTTTAAATTTGAGGCTGTGCGTGTTGGCTTCGGGCTGCTTAATCTTTTCGCCAGTCACTCTTTGACCATGCGTGTAAATTTAGGCTTGGCGTGATGGCAGTGAATGTTCTGCTTCGTTCACACTCTAGAGGATGTTGATAATCCTGCTCCCTTATCCAGTGGCTTCGTGGTAGTGACGTCTTCGTCTGCAAGTCCTGACTTAGGGTTGACCGTGTCCTGTCCTTTACTTACACAAGGACGTAGGAATGCCTAGAAGCCAGCTGACGAATCCGCGACGGATATCGAAACGTCAGGCAACTTAACATGTTGTCCGAGCGATCGAGTCTTCTTCTTCTTCTTCTTCTTCTTCTTCTTCTTCTTCTTCTTCTTCTTCTTCGTCTTCTTCTTCTTCTTCTTCTTCTTCTTCTCAATTGCTTCCTGGGACACGGATGTTCGATTGCATTGGCGAATTATTTGGGCGTGATGCGCTTAGATCGGCCCGACGATGGGAAACACTTACCCTTCGTGAGGCCTCAACCTATTCGCAGATCCGGTTTCTGCACAGATGCCTTGTCAATAACGTGTTGCCGAGGAGTGTGAGACACAAGCCGGCACTGAACACGGAGGCGGTGAGACGCGTTATGTTTCAAACTGGCAAGAGAATGGTCCTTCTGTTCATTCAAGATTGCCACGCGAGGCTACGCAAATATCGCCAGATAATTGACCACGAGAAGATGAAATGCTGTGAGCTCATGGGTGAGGACAGCACAAAACTGCTTCAGCAGAGAGTGCTTGAACGAACCCGCGACAAACAAGCAATTCATGAAGCGGCACTGGAGAAAAAATTTCGCAGACTGCACAATCCAACGTCATCCAGAAAAGACGTACTGGTACACAACCTGTCGTCGAAAGAACTGACGCAGGAGCAAATACAGGTTCGACAGCACATTGCCTCATTCAACACGGCTGATGCTAAACCTGCTAACATGATTGAAGCTGTGAAATCAGTCATAAATCAGACAAAAGCAACGGAGGAGACGAAGAACCTTATCCGACACCAGATATCCTCCCTCCTGATGGCTCATCAACCACGGGAAGTACATCACTTAAGGTCGAACGCGTTGCATTAAGAGCACTCAAGGCCGACCGGGACATTGTCATCGTGCCAGCCGACAAGGGACATTCTACGGTCGTATTAGACAGAACCGACTACTTTCAGAAGGCGAAAAACTTACTGGAGGATCGTCAGTTTTATGTTCCTTGTGAAACCAATCCCATCAAAAAGCTGACACGCAAAATATTTTTGACCTTGTTGGCTCTAGAGAACTCGGGTGCAATAGCGCCGTCCGACGGACGCATGGCGAGGGCACAAGAAACGGCCTTGGCCCGTTTCTATGGCCTTCCAAAAGTGCACAAGGAAGGTGCTCCTCTCCGACCCATCGTACCACTCAAAGGCACTCCAACGTACGGGCTAGCAAAGTGGCTGTTTCGGCGTCTCAAATTTCTGACCGCTGATTCGGAAACCACGGTCCGCTCATCAACACAGTTCTTGGAGAAACTTAAAGGGGTAAGTCTCTCGCCAAGTGATATCATGGTTTCCTTTGATGTCATGTCTCTTTTAACTTCTATCCCTCAGGATCTGGCAATCGAGACGGTCAAACTGCTCCTACGAAACAAATACGATGAGACGGAGAATTGCCTGGGAGACGCGGAAATCCTACAGCTCCTGAAGTTCTGTCTCAGGATGTACTTCACGTTTGACGGAACGATCTACGAGCAGGTGAAGGGGGCACCAATGGGTTCACCGATTTCGGGACACATAGCCGAGGCGGTCTTGCAGCGGCTGGAGTCGCTGATTTTCCAACACCACAAACCAAAATTCTGGGCTTGGTATGTGGATGACACCTTTGTCGTCATCGAACGGGATCAGGTGCTCACGTTCAAGGAACGTCTCAACAGCATCTTCCCGGACATCCAATTTACGATGGAGGAAAAAGAGAACAACCAGCTGGCTTTTCTTGATGTCCTCGTTTGTCGAAAAGATTGTGGAGGTCTAAAGACTTAAGTATTCAGGAAAGCGAAAAACACGATGCAAGTACTGAATTACAACAGCAACCACCTAGTCAGCCACAAACGCCGTTGCGTAAAAAACACTCTATCGACGTGTTGAGACGCACTGCAGCGAAGAAGAAGACAAAGTTGCCGAGTAAGAATACCTCCGACGGGTGTTCAGAGAAAATGGCTACCCGCGCAACTTCGTCAACCGGTGCTTGCGCAAACGAGTTGGCCAACAAAAGTGCACCGACCCCAAGATTTGGCGTTCGATCCCGCATGTCAAAACGTATTGAAATCAGTCAGCCGCCTTCTCACACCACTTGGAGTTGGAGTCGCAAACAGGCCTGAGGCAACCATAAGGCGTCAGATAATGAAGCCGAAAGACCCACTGTCACGGCAAGAAATATCTGGGGTCGTCTACAGGATCTGGTGCAGTTGCGGTCAAAGCAACTATGTCGAAGAAACTGGCAGACTTCTTAAGACGCGAATTGCCGAACACGCGGCTGCAGTGCGGCGAAATGATGCCAATTCTCAAGTTGCGGCTCATTCGACGAGACCCGGCCACACCTTCAAATTTGATGAGGATGAAATTCTCGCAAGAGGTGACAATCGGGTGAGCCGAGAACTACTTGAGTCATGATTCACGGGCCCCCAATCCATCAACAAGTGCAACGATTTGCCCAATCCATATTCAATCCTGAGATTCAATGTGGCCAAAGCAAGCCGTCACTTGAGGAATGGGCAGGCCACCGCCTCATCGTACGCCAACACCGGGGAGCCAGACGGCCGAGCAATCATCATGCCCGAGCTCACCGCCCGCGCTGAAAGTTCAACAGGTCAGAGCCCGCGTGCCGTCCAACAAGCAGTCCTCGCACAAGAAGGCAATTAACGTTAATTGTCGCTGTATGCTTGCAGTAATGACTGTGTCCTAGAAATACTGTAAACGTCTGTGCATACTTAACCTTTCTGCTACTCATGTCTCTGATGACGAATCTGTGACGGATATCGAAACGTCAGGCGAATAACCATATTGTCCCAGCGATCGAGTCTTCTTCTTCTTCTTCTTCTTCTTATTCGTCATTCCTTGAAAATCGAAGTCTTGGCCACTTTTTCGATACGTGTAGCAAGCTGTGAGTTATGATCTAGTCTCCGGGCCAACGATTGGTGTTCCTGTAGGCGGGTCTGCCATTTGCACCGTGTTTCTCCAACATTATAACCGTCTCCATCATTGCCACGTATTGTTTAAACCACTGCAGAGGTTTTAGTAGGGTGCAATCTGCCTTTAGGTTGCACCAATCGGCGGCGTATTGTCGTCTGCGGTCGGTGACTATGCCCAATTCAGCGGGCTGTAACAATCTACAGACTGCTTCGGATGCAAGCTCTATGTAGGGAATGATCTCCAAATTTCGGGTTTCTGTTTGTAGCCCATAATCTGTTCACTCGGCACTTGCTGTCGTTGATTAAAAAATTTGAATATCAATTAGCTCGATCGAGGTAATGTTGGTTTTGCTGTTCCACTCTTTTCTCAGCTTCTGTAACTCAATGTGTTTCAACTCTTTGGAAAAGAATACGAACGCAGCTAAGTTTTTGAGACAAAGGGCTAATGCTGCTGAAATGGAGTACCTGTTTCGGGCAAGTGACTTTCCCGAACATTTTGGTTTGCAGTAGACCAGTTAAAGAACGGTGCACCAGGGTAGTTGGTTCTTTCTTTCTGCTTGCATTGTGAAGTGGACATTTTGGTCAACCGAGGTTAGTAACTATTTGAGGTGCTCAATGTCGAGTGTTTTCACAATGGCTAAAGTGTTAGTTAGAAGTTGTCTCGCAATATCAATTGCCAGTTACTGTCAAGTGGAGTTAAAGCGTGATACATAGATACCATGAATTGTCCTGCCCTAAAATAAGATATTTTATTCGTTCAGTTTGGTGGCAATTTGGAATTATAACCTTAAACATGCGTCTACTGGGCTGTACCAAAGTCTTACTGACAAACGTAGAATTAACAGGTAGGTGACATATTTCGATGATACGCTGGAGAAATTGCAGCTGCGCTTGAGTTGATGCGATCCCAAAGGGAAATTTTCGCCCAACAATCGTTCCCCTCCATAGGCTGAAATTGATGTGAATTGGAAATAAGTGCCCTCATTTGACGTCAGAATCAAAACAGACAGTTATGTCCGGTGTCCTTTCGACAAAATGGCAGCATGCATTGGTCCCGCCGGTTTGGAAACTAAAATTCACCCTCTGCCGTATCCGTATTTCTCATCGGCTCGTGTAAGGCAACTGAAAGTCTGTTAAAAACTCGTCCTCACCACCTTCTTTTCGGATGCAGAAGCATCGCGGCACAGTTGAGATTAAAGAACACAAAACGGTGTGAAGACTAATTTTCTTGAGATACTTCAACCGTTTCAGTTCAGTTTCAACCGGACATTTCATGCAAAGAGTGGAATAACTCGCTTAAATATCCTGCAGTGGTGCACAGCGGTAGACTTCAAACGGAATAGCACATGGTTGCGAAACGTAATCTGCACGACTTTACGTTCACACAAGCAATGAGAAGGCGTTGTGGCCCGATGCCTGGTTAGATGCGGCACCTTTTTTTCTCTAAACGTGCATCTTCATAAGGCGGCTTTTTTAAATTTTGGCGTACACGCGGTTCATTTTGTACTTAAAGTACCAAAATATGGGTGTTATGTATGACGATAAAATGCAGTTTGATGCAAGGCTCACTGCAGTACTCAACTAACGCTTAAGCAGCAAAGCATAACAAGGTAAAAAGGACTTTATTTGCTAGAAGTTTGAATTGGATTTTGTAAGGCATTTTAAACAAAAACACCACGTTTTCAGTAGAAAAAAATCAGTATTTTACAAAAACGTGCTTTCGAACGCACCATCTATCTTGTTTTACGTGATACCTAGTAGTTTGAAAAGGTCTCTTTAATATGCCTTAGAGGGTTACAAATATTACCACCCTACATTTAAAAGGGGAGCTTCTAATCAGTTCTTTCCAGCCACCAGCATAAATAGCATATGAAAAACATTTATATTTCAATATGCAGATTATACATGGCTATCAATACGAATGGGCATCAGTAGAAACAATGGAAGGATATTCACTTAAAAGTTTTTTCAAAGAATAGGGACAATTCTGCTTTTAAAAATCATATGAGTTTACCTTATCCGATTCAGAACTCTGCAAGGTTTGCAAATTTAGCCCTACAATTAAATGACGTTCTGGCAGGTATTTGTATCCTACCCTTCATTGCAAACAAAATGTTTTATTTACCCAAATTAAGAAGATTAAGGTCTTAAAACTTTCTAAGATTCTTCGTTATACTGCACGTCAGTTGCGTTCAAAAATCCTCAATGTTCGAGCATTTATTTTATAAGTGGACCAACATTAAGTATTTTGCAAAGAAAATTTTAAATTTCAAAAAATCTCCATGTGAGAAATTAGTTATCAAGCATAAGCAAGCTGTCAAAAAATTGTCACCGGGTACTTACATTCCTATGAGTTTGGCATCAGAGTTAAAAATGCATTGTCTTAAGTTCGTCATTTCATCCAAATGAGTCACGTAATAGAAAGATGGGTTTTAAAAGAACAAAATCTTACGCGATAGAAAGTTTATTTCGAAGCCGGTCAAGAGGACAGAGTACAGCGCACGCAGTTGAGTGACTATGGCAAAAGCGGTTCATTTGTGCGCACGAGATGCTTTCTTGCGTTGCTTTAAGACATTTGACTACCTTCTCTTAAATGATCCTGAAACCGAAAATGGCTGCCGCTGAAGGCCATGGTTTTAAAAACACTCGAAGAACAGTTATGTATTAACGCCAAACTAGAACTGTCAATAATTTTTTTTTCCAAACCCATGTTTTCCTGTTAAACTACAAAATAGGCGGGTCTTCAAGCATACCCATTCACAACCAGCATTGCGAAGGAAGTGTCTTAACTGCGGAGGAGTTTATTTTACTACCCCATTTAAGCATTATTTTACCACTTTTTCTTCCTGAACGTCGCAAAATGATGGCTTCATGTAAACAAAGAGTGGATAAAATATTCAGTTTATCTTCAGGTAAAATAGTTTCAAATAAGTTGGGATAATTTCACTACTTCTTGTACGCAAAACTGTCAAATAAGCATTCAATTTATGCAATTATTTAGCAAAATGTGTACTGGTGAGAGAAGCGAAGAGGCGTGTTCTCGGACATAATTGACAAGTTAAGGCGACCACAGGAGCCAATGATTTATTTTCCCGACACTTCAAAACCGAAGAGGCTTCCATTGTCAAAGTGGCAGTTGCACGAATTTTTCCAGTACTTACGAGTAACGTTTTACGTAGGTATGCTGATGGCTGTTGTCATGGGGTTGCAGGCTCGTCTCGTCAGGGGGTGCTGACGGCGTCGTTGTGATAACAACCATTGACCTCGTTCGCATTGACCGTTGGTTAGGCTCGGCCGACGTCATGCTGCCATCATACTTTGCCGTAAACATGCAGATGGTGGTTGCCACGTTCACGTCCAGGGTGCTTCCGGGCTGGCGGTCACCGTCACTGTTGTCTCTTATGGGCGTGTGCTAGCGTTTACCTAAGTTCTCACCCTGTGGGCGTTCTCGTAGGCTTGCGTTCGCAATCGCTTGCGCCCCGTTTGCGTTTGCGTCCGTTGGTCCTACGCGCTCGCCTGTGCTGTAGGCTGGTACGTGTGGTCGGAGTTCTTGTCAGCGGTTCTACTGCTTGTGTTTTTTCCGTAAAGCTAAGTAGGCTACGGGTAGCGTCACACAGCGGTTAATGGGGTTATTTGTGGTATGCCAGGTTTGATGACTAGACCGTGCACGTTTAACTGCAGCATCGAGCAAGTATTAAAACGTCTCACGGGAAGGAAATTAAGCTCTGGAGTTCTAGAAAATCCTTGGATCAAGATGAACCGACGATTGTCAAAATAAATGGACTTCCAAAGTTTCACAAAGTGGGCATTCCACTGCGACCGATAGTCTGCTTGAGCGGCGTACTAAATAAAAAAATCCAAGTGGTTATTTTACTAACACCATCCAGCTGCAAAGAACTCAGATACCTTTTATGAAAAGTCGATTGCATTTCTGGAAAAAACAAACGTCTTTAAGATCGCAAAAGGTAAACGTATAGGGCGTTTCGACGTTGTTTCTTTTAATCAATTCCATCCCCCAAGAATCTGCAGAGTGGAACTCCTACAACCTATGCTACATACTAACCCGCAGGTAACCTCCTGGAACGTCCTGACGCTTGCCTAGAAGCAAACTTTTCAATTGATATTAAATACCACCGACAACAAGAGTATGTCCCGTGGCGTCATCAATAGCAGGCTTTCTGGCGGAGATCGTTATGAAGAAGTTAGATGCCAGAGCCATCCATAAAGTTAATACAAGATTGTGGCTGCGCTATGTAGACGATACGTTTGAAATTTTCAAAAAAAGACAAAACGCACTTTCTCAGTCATATCCTCAACACTACCCTTCAACAAATTTACTTAACCTTCGAAACAGATGCAACCGAACGACTCTTATTGTTGGATGTCCTCATGCATAGAAACGCCGATGGAACACACCATACGCCAGTGTACCGTTAGCACACATACACCCAGATAATCTTACATTTTGTAAGTAACCATCCAACATCCCTCAAACACACTTCTGTCAACAATTCATTCTGATGAAGAAAAAGAATACCGAACAAAAATAAAATACCGTATTAAACAGTTCCTGAAAATGGGTGTCCTCCGAATTTTTTTCCTAGATTAATACGCCAAGTGTCCAAAGACAGGCACCAGTGCAGAACTGAAAAGACTAAACTGCCAAAACCAGCGAACTGGCAAGCGCTCCCATATATAAATAATGCATCTGAGCTCGTCAAAAGACAGCTACAAAACACAAAACGCACATTGCGCACAAGCCAACAAATACATGGTGCAGTCAGCTTGTGCAAACAAAGAACCGTGTTGGCCATTCAAATAGGAAGGAAGTTGTCTACAAAATATCGTGTACTAGTTGTGATGCAGTCTATTGTCACCAAACCGGGAAAGATTTATTCACCCGCATCGATGAACACCAGTTAGTGATGATGACATGAAGCTACCTTCAGCAGTTTGCCATGCACACACTGTACGGAGGAAATACATTTTCATGGGAGCAAACCCAACTCGTTGGCACCTGCCCAACTACGAATTTTCGTGAATTCCTACAGGCAATGAACTCAGCTGAGGCAAACATTAAAAGGCATTTCAATCTATATGTGAATTAAAAATTGCAAAATATCGAATGAAAGCAAAATCAGCCACCACATGTTCAACTATAGGTGACAATTGTTCCCTCCAGACCCCATTATCATATGCAAGTGATAACTATGTTCCCATTGCTTACATAATCAAATGCGGATGATGATTACCTGCTCACAGTCTGACACATCATATAATTCTGTGTTAGGCAGCGGTTAAAGTTAACTGTTACTGTTACCTCTTGAATTTCTGACGAGCTGGTAAACTAGACTTAAAAAAAATCACCTAATAAACACTATTATTTACCAAATGACTTTATTGTTCTTACTATTAATCTATAAGCATATGTTATTTGCAATGCAAAAAAGTATATATCAACGCGTTCTTGTAAAGGGTCTCAAAATTTCACACGGGCGAGTGAGTGTAGAGATTTGAAGAAAATAATTATTATTAATTATTATTATTGTATTCATTAAGAGCTATGCACCTCAGTGTCGGCACAATCAACAAATGTTGACTCCGGAGTTAAATTAAACGAAATACAATACAGGTACTGTACAGGACATGATAAAGCTACGTATTGAATGTGCACGACTCAAGTTGTTGTTAAGTAATGACAAAATGTTATTTTCAAGTAGCCATAATGACAGAGCTATTGGAACACAAAAAACATTGCGTCCTCACGTGCCCATAATGCCTTAAATCAGTATAGGCTGTCATCGATTGTGTTAGCAAACACCACAGTGAAAAGCATTGGCATTCACTTGCTGGCAATTTTACTCTTTGAAATAAAATCAGATGTGATCGCTTAGACAAGGAGTGCAGTCGCCTAACTTTTCGGATTCCAGCACAAATCTCTCATATGAGATGACAGTGGAAAAGGGTTACTGGATGCACAGGAAATTAAAGTATTTGGAGAATGCAGCTGTCATGCAAATACACACCTATGCAAAAAGACGGTTGTCTTTATCGATGACAGTTCCACGCTTGTACACTTTATGATTAATGCCCGCTTGTGATCTGCTTAACTTTGTCTATTCGTGTTGTGTAGGTAATTCTTCAACCACCTGTCTTTCTGGCCCTGTTTTTATATGCGCAAGTATCTTTGTGATCCTTGGATAGACTGAGCTTTCACATTGAATAGAGGTTTGACAGCTTTCTGCATTGGTTTAAAGACTAGGGTGCCCATAAGCCACGACTGAACTAATATGTCCGGATTGCTGCTAGAAAGTTAGTCCTCGACTGGCACACTAAACAGAGACATACCCCTATATCCTGCCTACTAAGTGCTCCGCAGAAAGCTAACATCTGCTAAGAACGGAGCAATAGGTTCGGCTGAGTAAGATACGCAGGGTTGACAGCCGCCAGTCACGAGCGAAGAAGATTAAACGCTCAAGATGCACACAAGCGAATAAGCGCACCACATGCAATTCAAACAGCTGCAAATATCGATCGACACCATTGACTGAGACATGGGCTTTAGATGTCTGGCTCACGTTCTGACACAATAACTGACACCAGCGGGAGAACGGTTACTACGCTCTGACGTTGAAAGCAAGAAAGCTTTTGAACCATCACCTGAAATACAACCTGGTCCCAGAAATCACCCTTTCTTCTTCCTACTCTGGGGATGACGAAAGGAGTATATTAACATATATGTGGGAATATAGAGTTAAGCAGACGAGATAAAGAGTAGAAATGCACTATATTCGTCTTCGTGATGGGAAGTGTCTTCTCTTCTCTGTACCGTTTCTCAACAAGATTGTTTGCATCAATATATGTGTTTTGTTTGATTTTGCTGCTTTTTATTACACTTGCGTCACTAGCTGCTGGAAAACGAAATTGACTCGTATTTTTTATCATTAAGAACTCATTCCATATAAAAA
Organism: Ligula intestinalis; assembly: GCA_036362985.1. NCBI lineage: Eukaryota > Metazoa > Platyhelminthes > Cestoda > Diphyllobothriidea > Diphyllobothriidae > Ligula > Ligula intestinalis. The sequence continues at coordinate 10,579,653 of JAYGXS010000005.1, forward strand.
ATTGCGTATTTATTGCACTGGAAATAAAGGCTTCTTGATTTTTGCATGATTTCGAAAGGTAATTTTTTCCAGAATAAAATTGCCCATTTGAAAGTGTGTTTCTTTTAAAGAGCAATCTTTAACCACTTAAAATTTTTATTGTGCACGAAAAAATTGATGTCAAAAGACAGGAACGTTTTTGAGTCATAATTAAAAAAATATGTTTTTGTTTGTGATCTAAAAACATATAAGGCACACACAAAAATGCTCGCCTTTAAAGGTACAATTTTATTATTGAGTTTCTACCGTACATTGTAAGCCCATAATAAGATAGTTTACTGCGTTGTTTTTCCTTGGTTTCTATTAAAATAGTATATAGCATATAGAAAATAACCACATCCTTAGAATTTAAAGAGCTAAGCTGCTTACTTTGAACAATCGTACGACGCAATAAGGAAATAACCAAACATACTGGAACTGTTTTTTTTGTGCTAGAGTTTACAAGCTCATTGCACAAAAGTGAACAAACTGGCAAAACATTAAAAGTCATAATGCATTTACCCCCGAAGTACTGCAACTTATGCAGAATTCCGTCCTCCGAATGGCTCTGAAGAGGTTATGAAATTCGAAGCGTTTCTTAAATATCAAAAACATACTTAAAATCAGCTTCGGGTCTGGATAGGCATTTGCCTCGTCAATGTTATTTTTTTCTGTTGTTGAGCCGCAAAAGTTTAGTCCAATAGTCTGCGCATAAACGCAACGATCGAGATAGCACCGATGTTATAATTGCTTTCATCAAATTTAGAGTTTGCTGTTAGCCAGATCCTACCTTTGAGGATAGCCGTTAAGGAATAATTAAAAAAATCCTTGTAAACATTTGCATTTCAGGAAAACGGAGAGGGAACTGACCCGTAACTATGAGCCATTTTCATGGAAAAATGTCGACACAGAATAACCATGATGCCTCCAAAAATCTGTGCTGCTTATTTTTGTTTGTTATTCTCTGTAAAGAACCGACTTGCCACTAAGATTTTTTTGACTTTATGATCTTCCAGACTGAACCACTACCTGAAATTTTCTTTGTTTTGGCTTAGCAAGTTTTGCTTATGGCAGAATCTTGCTCAACAGTTTTGGGATCGTTGCTGAAATCATGGACATTGGGATGACCACAAATCTGTTATTCAGGGTAATCAATGGGGGAATGTAACGTGTAAATTGCAACGCAAAACTAGATGCAACGTTTTTGTTTTAATTAAAGACAGATGTCTTACCTACTTATAGATTGTCATACACTGCCTTAACGTGACTCCACACCTATGGCGCAAATTCGTTTGCTTACGAAATTTTAGTTTGCCAAATTACTGTCAGTTCACAGAGACCTAGTAACTGACTCACTATGTTTATCATTTTTTTCATTTCATCTCAAATCGTTTACACATGTGGTTGTACTTGATAAGCTGTGATTATGCCTGGTATATCACACGTCATCGATGTCACGGAAGCCTTCGTTCCATGCGTGACTTTAAGCGGCAGTGAAGATGGAAATTTCAACCCCTTTTAATTTCCAGTGATGGAAAACGAAAAACGAGGGTACATGAACCACGCTACTGTCTTAAGGACGGCATTCAGCCAAGTTTTTATGCGCTCTTCCCTTGGATGTCTTCAGGAGTTTTGCAGCGCCGGATCGAGAACAGGATAACCAAGCTCGTGGGGCAGCAGCCGAAGTAAATGCCTAGAAAACCTTGGCGGTCTTTAAAAAGTAAACCGATAATTTCCTTGCAGTACTGTCGAAGAAATTTCAATTTATCTCATCTGAGATGGAGTCGGTATGATAGACTGGAAATTTTGGTACCTTAGTAGCGGTGGTTAATAACCTTATGTTTTACGCTGATTTTAACACACAACGCCTAGCATTCACAGCGGTTGAGCAGGAATTACCGGATGTAAGTGCGGTAAACACGTATGTCCATGGCAATGGAGGGGACGTTTTTTTATTAGTTGCCAGTTTTAATTGACATAAATGGCTCATTTTTCAAATAAGAATGAACGCACTTTTAGTCCAAAAATATTTAAAACGTTCGATCACTAAAGCAATGTGTGTTGTTGTGCGAATGCATTAGTGCATGTGAAAATGACGTTCAATTCATGGTAAAAAGCCATGCATATGACACAGTGAGAGAACATTTTAGGTCCGTTGATGTTAAGGTATCAGGGGCGATATTTTGAAAACGATTTTGCTAAACTGTTGACATTCCAATCACCCCATATTATTTCCAGCTGAAAGTGGTTAACGTGAAAATTTGAACATATATGCAGGATGCTGATCTAAAGCACGATATGTATTTACTGTTTTTGCAGTATTTTAAGAAGGAAGGACGCACTGGCTTAAGATTTTCAAATCCGCCTATTAGCTTATATGAAAATCTATGCTTCCTAATCGGTTGCTTGTTTCGCAAAGGCAACGGTTAAATTTAGCTAAATAATTACATATGACAGATAGCATAACTCTAAATCTGCAATCAATGCACATATTAATCCATTCTACCATGAGCCCTGAATTAGGGTTCTCGACAGACTTCGACACACGTCAGACAAGTACACTCTTTGCTCCAGGGATCACATCTTTTACATCTAATAGCACTCAATCTATTGGAAAATGCGTCAGGCAAATTTCTACTTCCTTGCCTAATGCTTACGCCTGCCGTAATTTTCAGATTCCATGCGAAAGACTTCAACAAATTGTGCAAGCAAGCATGAAGTCAGTTAGACGCAACAAAACAAAAGCACGGCTCACTTGTGTTAACGTAACACTCCACCCACAGGCAAAAGCAACAACATGAACAAGTATCACGTTGTGTCAGCGTACCTTTGAGAGCCCGTGCGTGGAACAGGTTAAATTAAGGCAAAAGGGCAGGACCCAGAAATATTCGGTGGGATCCTACGTTGGTTCCCGTGAATTGCTTCAACTGTTCGTCTCCTTCACAAGAAGATAGCGCGCTATAATTAAACACGGCCATGTACTTATATGTCATATATTTCAAGGTTTATTAAGTGTGAACAATTTGAAATTTTTACCAAAATATACTCTCTAGCTTACTCAGTTTCTGATATTCCCAATGAAAACAATTGGTAGTTAAGAGGTCATCTACTTTAATTTAACCAAGGTGCAACTTACCGTTATTGATTTGTTCAGCTCGCGGCGCAAACCACCGCACAGGCCTTCATTTTACGGGCGGTTTTTTTAACTTACCTATATTTAAGTTCATTTTGTAAGCTCACGATTTATTTTACTTTTTTAAGTTCAGTTTAACATTACATTTTACTGAATTGAATTTAGTGTATGTCACTTTGCGTTCTTTGGTGACTTGATTTTTAATTAGCTATTTGTTTTAATTTCTCAATATTTACGTACTTGTGCACTTTATTTATAAGTCGTTTTTTGTTGATAAACCTTAGATTACTTAAATAATTATTCCTGGTTTTCTACTTTTGTAAACTTTGATATATATATCACTTCCTTTGCATTGTCCGGACTGCATATTCTTTATAAAACGGGTTCTGTATTGCATAAGGATGGATTCTACCAAATATTATAAGAATCGAATTGGAGCAAGTGACTGTCTCGCAGGATAGAAGCCGATTCGAGCAAGCAGACTGTCAAAATTAAATGCTTTGTCGATACGTATCTTACAAAAATAACAGTTCAATGAGATAGTATAGAACACAACTTCTACGACGCTCTTGATGAATAGAAGAGGCCTTGTTCATTAGTAGTAAGATAAAAGAAAGTCCACATAATGCTAAACAAACAGTGACGTTAATGCAATTTGTGCGTTAAGACTGGCAAAGTTCCGCAAACTAAGTGTTATGTACCAGACAGCACGGTTGGATTAACAAAAACTAATGAAAGCTGTATACTTGTCTCGTGGAACTATTAATATGGTCGTTATAACGACCAAAACCTCAATTGCGGAGTAAGTGACATGACCACTGTGACCAGTGCAGAGCATTTCAATACAGACTGGTAGTATGACCAGAAAACAACACTTTTTTAACCGGTGCCGAAACCTAATGACCCACAACAGTCATGCTGAAGCAGGACCTGGTGCTTTTATCTTCAGATCGAGATACTGAAGGCCTAACCACCCTTGTCTTCATCCATTACGGGCAAAAGTCGTACGTGCATTCTGATCATATACAGCAACACCCTTTAAAGCTTACTTTGTGGACGAGCTAAAGTAGTCGCCGGTTATTAAGAGCACGGTTAATAAACCCAGGCGCTAACTAAGCCTAGTTTGTTCTAGGCCCGAAAAGGGCTTAAAAACCGGCAGTTACTGTTGCACTTATCTGCCTGAGATGCTTCTGCTATCAATTGAGTCAGTCCTTATTTAACTGCTCGCATCATGAACACTTAAGTTTTGCTAATAGCTACGCATCTACTGTCTGCAGTCTTCCGCACGGGGACCAAAATTCCCTGAAATTTTAAACAATTGTGTCCTACACAGTCAACTCCGGCGAAAAATAAGCACAAGTGTAATTTAATATTCCCTTATGTAAGTTGATTATGAAGCATATTGTTCTCCTCTTAGACAGAAGACGTCCCCTAGAACCTCCAGATAAACTAAGATGCTGCAATGAGTCAAAAGTTAATTTGAAAACGGCAAGTGGCACCATGTGGCCTATAGGTATCGTATAATTTAAGCTATTACTTAAAAATGTTGCGTTGCCCAATAAGGTGTTACAGCATGGTTGATTAATTCGACAAGGTGGAAATCAAGAAGGCCCCTGAAGTGCTTCGGGTCTGGAACCTGTAGCTACTAGGAATAGCAGGATCACAGATTACCACTCCCAGCTGGGATCAAGAAAATTTGTCTAGACGTTCTCTGCAGACCAATCTCGAGGTGTGTACTACAGTAAGGCTACAGGTAATCGATAGACGCAAACTTTACGACAAAAAGCATGACATAGCTTGTGCTCTTATTTAGTGATGTTTATGTAACCTAGAAACTAATGACTTTACTATATACAGATTGCGATTGCATACTGGGTACTAACTTTTATAAAAGCACACGGAGGGTGAGTAAGTATGATACTTGAATTATCACTTAAGCAAAGGCCCGCGTGTCTATCAGCAATATCCTCGGCAACGCAATCCAAAGCTTGCAGAAATGGACACAGTCTGATGGATAGAGTTGAGCGAGTTAAAAATAAAAGAAGAGCTACTGTGCTGGGGCCCAAGCATTAATTTAATCCGAGTAGTTGAAGCCTAGATTTAAAATATCAAGGCGGTATGAGCACCCGTGAGTGTTTTACTTTGCATCTTCTCTGGCAAATGGTAGCGTAAGTGTAAGTGTGCGTTCGACAACCGATTTCCATAAAGTCCGACAAGAGAACCGACAGGTTGGTAAAGAAGATGGCAACCTCGGATGTTACCTTAAAAGGGATAGATGACGTAGTTAGCGGCTGCGCACTCTTCAAATTCACCCGGAGTCTCGAAGACTAAAAAGCTTCCAGCGGGGGCTGTTTTCCACGTGCTAGCCAAAACACTGCCTTACTTAGTCTGAAGTGACAGCAGACAACAGCAGGCTACTACTGCATTGTCTACCATATGCTCTTCTTAATAAGTTGTCTAGCTAGACTATATTAAACCAGGATTGGTACTGATTCTTCTAATTCCACTTACCAAGTTGTTGCTCAGTTGCTCGTTGCTAAGTTGCCTGTAATATTGCTGAATGTTTTGTTAGTCAGAAGTGATAGTGATTAATATCAGCACTGGGCTCATATCCCTAATATCTCAACAAGAAGTCTCTAAGTAATAGTGCTGGACCCGACACTTCCATTTTTCAGAGGTGAGGCTGAGTAAGCCAACGCTAAGGCTCATATTCCCATGCCTTGAACAAGATATGGACTCTGGGTTTTTATTGTTTCCGGTGTTCTGAGCACAGCAGCGTTTGCCTCGGTTTCCGCACTTTTAACTCTATCCATCGAGCTGTACACCTTTCTGCTGTGTACGAATTAAGATACTGCTGCTTTAGGTGCGTGCCTATGGAAAACTGCTAATTTCTAGTTATCGTGCTTATTAAGGCCAGTAGATTGTATGACGTAAATACTGCCTGTGTGCGCTTTTCAAATGGTCGCACCCAGTATGCACTCTGAAGCCATGCGACGTAATAGTGACTTGCATTTTGAAAGTAATAGCACAAGTCCTGCCATGGAATTTGCTGGCAATATATTACATTTTGACCTACAAAACTACCAGGTAGGTATAAAAGGACATCCTTAGTCAGTGAAACATGAATCGGACAATTTTAGTGATGCTGGTAGTATACATCACAGTGGTGATACAAGAACATCAGGGCTTTAAATAACCTCTTAAGTCTATCACACAGGCCTTGCCATCTTATTGTTAACAAGACCTTATTAATTAATATCATAGGTCCTACCACGTAACAAAATAATTCAGTAACCTTTGGCGTTGGTACTACTTCACTATTTATCCTCACATTCAGTAGGTGCCCAGGAATATTCGAGTCATCGGAGTCTCGTATTTCAACTACAGCATCTTCTGTTTATGCTGGTGCTTTTGGCAATGTGGCTGAGTGAAACTATAAGAAGATTTTAGTAAGTTCAATTTTAAGCAAATGTTTATATGTAATAAAAAGTGGAGATATGTCATGCAGTTAGGTAGGAAAAAAGTGGTATGTGCTATCTTTTAGGATTTTCTGTTAAAAGTTTTGTGCCTATGCTTAAAGTGCTAGTTATAGTAATCGTTTTGCTTAACACAGTAAGGGGCAAGCTGCTACGTGTAGACATTTTTAGCATGCCTTACTGTCATAGCCTAGATGGAATTTTAGAAAGGCGAAGGCTTTAATAAATGTGTATTTAATAGTTGCTTTAGATTAACCATGCTGTTTGGTTCAAGCACAGTGGAATATGCTAAGCAAACCTAACAAACAGACTGGACTGCGTAAACTTAGAGGTACATTTTTGTCTAAACTAAGTGATGATGAAACATTCAGCAAATTAACTGCTGTGGTTAGGAGAACTAGGCTGTAATATATTTATTAAAATAACAAGCAAACGTGCGTCGCAGGCCTCGTTCGGGCTGGTATATAAGACATACATCGTGAATTCACGTTTGGGAGTCAGGTACGACTGTCAATAAGTGCTATTAACAGTTCTGCTTACGCGCAGGTACATTGTTAGCTAGCAGAAGTAGAAGTATAAAAAAATAAGGATAAAAAGCAAAAGCAATAACTGGAATAAGAGTTAGATTTTCAGGACGTTGCTGATTCCATCAGGAATTCTAAGTCATAGGTAATCGCAAAAAAGTCTGAAGCATGCCCAGACCACTTATCAGCGCATGCCTTACACGTTTTTACGATTACCTATGATCGATGGTGAACGATCGGAAAGTAGATGGTGGTAACAGCAGTATGGCAAATGCTGCAAGAAACTTGCGTAAGTGTGCAAATGTTTGATTATTTCTTCCAAACCAGCGAGATCGCATTTAAAAACAATACTTATAATGATAGACAGCTTTACGCATATTCAATACTCAAAAGAACTATAAGAATAACTAAGCATTTATTATGAAAAATAAAATTTACCTCGAATCTGGAGACGTAAAATATAGCTTTAAATTGAAATAATACATTTAAATATTTTGCTAAGTAACAAAACGTAAAGCAATTAATTTCTTTATATAAAAAGAACGTGCGCTCCGTAAAAATATTTTGTACATATGGTAATTAGTGGATTATTTTTATTATTCGTATATCGTGGAATA
>JAYGXS010000005.1:10587430-10635440 GCA_036362985.1 Ligula intestinalis
GACGAAATTCTGCGTATATTAACATTTTTCAAGGTAATATCACAGAGAAATTGGAGACTTTTGACAATCTGTTTGAGAAACCTGAAGGTAAACTATTCAATTAGACTGTAGATGAAAGGACAAACAATTTTTTCATGCAACCATATTACTGCGCTTAATGACAAACTTAACAGAACAGCAAAATGTGATTTATAAAACTTAAATTGTAACTTATTTTAAAAAGGCCATCCCTTAAAGTTGGCTTCACTTTCATTTTATCATTTTCGCACAAAATATTCCAGTTTTGGAAGGAAGTATTATTCCATTTTTGTATCATATTATAGAATTCTTTAACAGCACAAGGCAGTTTAGCAAAATGCTTGCTTTTTTTACACTTTTTAGCACAAACAATTGTTAACTATAAAATAACTCATAATTTACCCAAAAGTTGTGCCAACTTTGCTTCATAACTTTAAATAAGATGACAGTTTTCCAAACTAAACCATTTCTTCTTATCGAATTTTCTCATTTGATCAAAGTAACCTGCCCAACTATATGCCAAACTACCCAGTTAAATTTTGTCAGAAAAGATGTTTGCAGGACTTGCAGTACTGAAGGTCCGCTTTCTATTTAACCTTTCATATGTAGTCATTCACTGTCAGCGTACTTATATGTTGATGCATATCGTTGACTTCTTCGCAATCAGTGGTCGAACCACCATCAGCAAATGTTTCACAGTCAACTTAGCTGTTATCGATCACAAGAGGTTTCCAATGAGTTATATGATACAAATGCATATTGCAAACCCACATGCCTTTGCCTTTTTATTCAGCAGCCCAATTTTATACAGATGCGTCCAGTAAATATTCACAGTTTTGGAAATTATGATAATAAAGTAAATGCAAGGTATGATTCCAAAGTCGATTATACTAACTTTTATTCCGCTGTTTTCCAATATTAATAAGCTAAATAAAAACCTGACACGCTGTGAAGCACGTACAATCCAGGGTTACCCAGAGGCACATCCAATGACGATTATCCTTGATATTGACTGCGACAGTTTTCTCCCATTATGAAGCAATGTGGGATCGCTGGTTAATATTTTTTTTTTCGCATTTTTATCTGCCGTTCAAAGTGAATATTTTGCTGCATATTTTGGAATGAAAATTTCAAAATACACCATATTTTTCTAAACCTTTGCTCGATAGTGAAAGCAAATGCAATCGGTTGATATATTTTGGGCTCACAATTGGCTCAAATGCATTTAAATATTTAAATGCGTTAAGGAAACATTGGAGTATTTTGCTGAAGAAAGAAAAGATGTATATAATGCTGAATCTAAAATGGACCAAAATAATTCGAATAAGTAATTGCCACTGCAATTTACAGGACATTCTTTTTTTGACCTTTTTGTAAATTAAGTTTTTGCCATTGACAAAGTGGCTGTTATACATGAGTGAGCCAATTTTCCATAGTAAACTAAAAGCATTTTTTTAAACAAACAGCCACTCTTCCAATAAACATTCTTGTTAATATAAAACGCAGAGTCGGTTTACCATAAAAAGGACATAAATCAGGTACAATTTTGCTAGGTCACTGGCCGCATTTTTACATGTTATCTTACAAATTTATTACGTATTTGATATCCGACCCGGTCTGGTAACGTTAGCCCATTTTTGGTCAACGAATTCAAGAACCGCAAAAACAATTCACAATCCTGGTTATCTCGCCACAACTTACATATTGAAACTTCGAACCGTTGGAAGCACTCCATATCGCACAAAACATAAAAGCATATGCTTCCACAAATCTCGTGAATGGTTTATTTTCGAATAAAATTCTATTTTTATGAATTTATTCGTTTTAAATGGTAACACGTCCTCTTGTTTAAATTCTTATTTTTTTTACTACCCTGATTCGTCCCATTTACGTTAATCTCCGTTTTTGTAGAAAAATTCAATTAAAAAAAATCAATTGCTATACAATAAGGTAATATCTTGTTCTTAGGATGCTTGTTTTACCTATGTAAGATATTGGAGACGCAGCATGAACTATTTTGTTAAAAAAGACACCAAGTCAATTACTGAAACAAAATTAATGTTTAAACATTTCGAGCTGATTCAAGAGCCCATCGTCAGAGGTAGGGAAACAGTAACAAATTTGGAAGCTAATTGGGTATGTGTACAATAACTAAAATTGTGAACGTGCAGAAAATCAATAATTGTGTGTGCTGCCGACTGCCATTGACGGCTGTTCTAGCAGTGCCAGTAGGCAAGATCGACAAGTTAGGTATAAGTATTTACAGAAATAGAATTGTCAACAAATTAAGTATTATTTATGGTTGGGGGATGGGCAATTAAAAAAGTCATATGAGTGGGAAAGTAGGATGAGAAGAGAGGAAGTTTGTACGCTTTGGCGCCAAATGGCCACGTCAGCTTCGAAAATGGGATGATTATGGAGGTTTTTGGGCCAATTAATTACAGCGGACGTCTGAATGTTATCGTTTGCAATAGCGTAAGACCCTGTACGCCACCACTAATTCGACACATATGTTGACCGAGGTCTCACCCGTAGACCAGGCTTCGATTGATTCTCTGGTCGTCTTGTTTCCCGCGTTGGCGAGTACCGTGACGGCAGCGAAGCTGAATTCATGGCCTCTTTCGTAGGTGTAAGTTGCAAACATGTGATGAGTTATATGAAATTCAGTAAAGATATTTCTGACTGCCTTGTGAATTCCAGCAAAATTTGACGCATGGAATAGGATATTGGAAGCAATTAAAACTTAAATACTGTTTTGAAAAGTAATTGACGCGCATGTGTAATTAAATTTCATCATCAAAATATATACATATTTTATTCACTCAAATAAGATGCGGGTTCACTTGTTTAAGGCTGAAGATCGTAAGGTGAATTAAGTGGGTACTACTATTTGACGGAATCAAAATAGGTGTTTGACGATCGGAAACGGTGAAATTCACACCTACGGCCCATATTTATTGCAACACATAAAAATTGTTACACATTCGCGCACAGGAACGAGTATTGACCGTATCTTGTAACAAAACGATTCCGAACTAAACATGCGCAAATGTGGAGCAAAATCGTGGAACATCGCATGCTCTTATTACAAAAAACCCATCCCTCTCTTTAAATTTCACTTAAAATGACACACGACCATGCCCTAGGGAACAAATATTTACTCGTGCTAACAACGTTTTCATAAGAAAAGCACTGGTGCCAACATCATTATCCTAATTTCATCGCAAAACACAAAGTTCTGTCTGCAATTCGGAATAACTTTATTTTACATACAGCGGCAGATGAGTCTGGCCAATTAGCCAAATCAAATAGGGAAAGTTATTAATAATTTTGTAAAAAAAATTAATAGAAGACAGCAGAAGATTGTACAGCGACTTGCAAAATTGAAAGAGCCTGGCTTGAAACGAATCACTAGTGGTTGTTTTTATAATTTTTGTTCTTGCGTCATGGCACAGTTAATTGCATAGTTAAATCATTAATGGAGTCAAAATGTGACATTTTTCAAGAATATTGTAGCTCATACATGACAATATGCCCGCATGAAAATATCTTAAATAATTTGGAATCGGATTACTCGTCCTAATAAAACAAAGGATTGGTAACGATAGCTACGCCTTTCCTTTCTGGCTATTTTGCTTGGAATCTCCTCACTACTGCTGTCAAATATGCAAAAAAATGGCGAAAATTAAACCCACAGATATCAAACTTATGCTTTCGATATTCGTAAAAACATCTGTAAGGCATGTAAGCTGTAGAAAGCTGGAAAATATTGTATACATTCGATGAGACTTTGCAGTTAGAAGGAAGCCGCACCCAAGAGTGCCTTAGAAATACCACCTTTATAAAATTAGCGCAAAATGTAGCGTTTATGTCCAAATCAGATGTTTTATTGTCAAGATTTCGTTGGCCACTCCATGCGTTGATGTTAGGCTGACATTAACCTTGATGTTAACGCGATTTAAATGTTACTGCATTGTGAGGTCGGACGTTTGGGAATGTTGGAATATGCAAATGTCAAGTGGCGTCCGACAAGAAAGGGTAAGGCACACGACCTAGCCTTTATTTAATTATACTTTCACAAGTCAAGGAATTTACAGGAAACTAAAGGCTATTTTATCTCGGAAAATTGTATTTGCTACATTAAAATGTATGTTCTGAGAATATTTTCAGCTGTATCAATAATTTTTTAAAGAAAATGCGCGATACCGCACATTGTTGATCTCATCAAAAAATGCTACGGCACCTTGTAATTCTGTCGTATAATTGGCAAGCTATTACCAAAAAATCAAATATTTGCCAGCATTTTCAAAAAAACGTGGTGATAAGAAGAGCATAAAAATTGTGATTGTGATTAACACAGCAAACAAGTCTTAGCTTCTGACAATTTTGGCAGTGCAACACATATGGTGTGATGTAGGGTCAGAAACCTAAACGTATATTAACACATCATACAATAGTGACCTCTTTTTACTTAAACAATCTTTTTGTCCATCAAGATTGCACAGCTTATTAGCGACAAAAGTAAACGTCAGTAGTACGTTTAAATCCATTTTTAAAGTGCAACCTAGCCAGACGTACAGTAGACTGTATAACTGCTGAAATCCAATCAATTTTCAAATAAACTCCCTGGGACATTAATACATCTAAGAATTTTTAAAAGGCATACATCCGTGTAGGAAACAAAACGCATTGTAGTTCATCAAGTAATTTTACGTGTTAAGGTAAAACTAGTTGTATTTTTAAAACAAATATATCTGAAGCAAAATCACGACTATTACGAAAACTTGCGTTTTTAATATAGGAATAGAATTTGCATGCAAAAAACGAGTAAATAGAGTTGAAAAAGTAGCACTACGTTTACAAATTGTGCGATAACCACCGTTTTTTAAAGGTATGCTTCCACTATGCGCGCAGTATAACGCATCGTTTATTGCGTTATCTGATCCACAATATAACGCCAAACGCAAATGGCACACATAAATATCGAAATTTTAAATTATTTCTTTCCTACTGGTGATACGTGGGACTAATTTAAGCAAAGCCGAAGTTGATTTTGCCGATATGGATGTCACATAAATAGGTATTGCTAAAAGTTGCATCTGGTCATGCCGGTCAGTGGCTTATGAATTTAAATATGTGTGCGAGGTGTAATCGTAAACGCACTATATTTGTAAATAGAAAAAATACCCTTTCGGTGCACCAATGTGTTATTAGTTCTCGCGTTTGGATGCGACGACCTTGAGAATGTTTCTAAAACTTGGCTTAAAATTTTGCGCATTCTAGTGGTCTTAAAACATTGTTCATTGCTGTCCATTTTTGCGTTATCTGTGCATGCAAATATTCTAAATAAGATATATTTAAATTTGTCTGTCTCAATAATGCATTTTTAACCAGCTTCCTATGAAAACCTCTGTTTGGGGTAAAGGTTTAGAATTATCGTAACATGACGCCTTACAGAGATACATTATAAAATTTCTCAGCATATAATGTCCACTAGATTAAGGTGAATATTTTCGGCACAGTAAAACAAAGTGTTCTCTTATAAGTGTATAACTTACCTTTATGGCAATAAACATCACAGGTTTGTAATATAAAATTGCAGGCGGATTTCGCATTGCACCTTCCGAAAGTAATGGCTATCTCATGCGTAGTCTTGAAAGAAGAAAAACATGTGATCACTGAACAAAGAATTTTATTTTGCAGATTTATCATATTTTGTCGAGGTTCTTTAATCTCAGCTAGACGTAGAATAATGCAAAGCATACAAAGCTTTTGCGATATTTATATTTCGTAGCGCTCATCTGCAGGCCTTCTATATTTTTATGCTTACCCCGAATTCGTTAACGAAAAGCAAAATGTTGCGTTATGGGAACATAAATTACAAAATTTATGCTGCTGATTAATATCGTTTAATAGTACAAAACGCACAAATTCTTAACATTTTCCACAACATTTAATGGCAAAGGAGATTCATTGGACCTTATATTAAGTTATATTTGCCTTAATCGCGCCACTATTGTCCCCAGTATACTGATTTGAATGGAATTCACTTCTACTTAACATTAGTTAGCCACTAAAGTCAGTGTAGCACCACAACATATTCATATTTGAACGCTAATGTGGCCAATGTTAAACGGTTTCATATAGGAATATCAAATACACAATATTTTGTAGTGCGTTGCTAATTGCGCCATGTGAATTTGAAAAAAGAGTTTACCTGCAAAAATATGAAGTATGACCTCAACTGCTCGACGAAACCCTGCGTCTCTATCGACATCTTATTTCTTGGCTGAATTTCTGTCATAGCTGCAAGATTCACCGAAATAGGATGCAAAGCCATTGTAGCCATATCTAACTGTGCAACGTCCCGTTTTGTAATATCAACACCAAAGCACGCAAAATACATAAATTATTTGAGTTCAAAAGAATAAATATAGCGCCTTCTAAGCTTGAGTTTATGTGAAGTGGAAAAAAGTGTCAAAGAGAGCTTAGTGTCAGTTCACTGCAGGTTAAATGTCGGGAACATGAAACCAAACTAGAAAAAACGGACCCAATGGTTGCTGAAGCAGATCATGGTTCCAAAAAATATAATTCATGGGAGAAAATGAGTAGTTTATCTTAGTTTGTTTGAAAGATCAAATATGGATTAGTGTGCCCAATTATTTTTAGTTGTATTTTTTGCCAGTGTTGGAAACGTGGACTTCTTTTATGTTTACATGACATTTTTTATTAGGCCGAACGTTAAATCCATAAATATTTTTGTTGGTACATTATAAAAACTCATAAGTGATATTCGTATTCGTTGGCTGACGTATCTTACAAATAAATTGTTCAATTAAAGACAACCGAAAAATCGGATGTGCAAATTGCGCTTGCAAACGAAAAGGTTTTTTTAATTGAAGGTAATTATCTAGTCTGACGAATTTCTAGAAAGTCACTTATTATACCTGCTGCTGTCGAACGTTAACCTTTAGTCCAAAATATGGTATTTTTGAAAGCCCCCAAACGGTAAAATCAAGGCCGGCAAGGGACGAGTCTTTTCCACTTTCCAAAACGTCAACTGAAGATAAGCAGTTTAGCAAAATATAAAAGTGGCATAAACCAAAGGAAGAAATTCTGCCGGTATCTGAGTAGACAAGCCTACAAGAGTCGGAGTGTGATGTTCTACATAACCTTATATTTATTCACCTTAAATAATGTTTGGCTAAGAAAATGTAAAATAAATCGTTTAAGGTTTAAAAAACTTTACTAAATTAGTGTTCTAATTAGGACTGTCAGACAGCCTCTACCTTAGGTATGTCAATCACATCAAGATGTTAGCAATGAGTGATGTTCCTTTCAGATCACCTGGAAAAAGCATATTTTACCAGATTTTGTTACACAGTTCACACGCAGGTTTTCATTTAATTTTAAGCGCTCCTAGTTTCTATATTATATAATCTGTGTACAATCGTGAAAGTAAATTTAACTACCCGGTGGGGCATTTCACATTATCACGATGGTTTCACTTCGGTTGAACTCCTGAAAACTTTCCGGAATATTTTGATTCATACCAAAGATACACTTAGCGTCCTTTTGTCTTTGCTGGAAGTTCTAGAGATTTATATTATGGCTATTCAGCAATACTTCGTAAAAAAAAGTAATGAACATTTGCGGTGGATACGGAGAATACAGCACGGTTCAAATGCAACATTATTACATTAGGCGTTACTTTGTAGTTTGCCTGAACATCTAACGGTTCTCCAAAAGACGTTAAGGAAACAAAAATATATTTGCTCGGAAAATTTTCTACCATATTATAAGAAGAAACTAACTTCATGAATTCCACACTGACCTTCGACCAACTGCCATTTATCATGAGCCTAAACAACCAGTTCAGTCTCTATATCTCTTAAACAACCCGCTACTGAACTGTTGGCGTTGGTCTTCCAGGGGTAATTTTTTTATTCCCATTACTGTCATTAGCCGTTTATGAGCCGTAATTATCTAAACATGCAAAACTTTTGCTGGTCCAAACACCTGACACTCATGATGGCTGCGGATGAAGACTGATAAGTAAGAAGTGACCATTTAAGTCTCCGTTGTATTGATAGGTAATTTGTTTTGCCAATAATATGCTTTCTCTTGAGCAGTTGCTGCTGGGGTTCGAGAAAGGACCACAAGGCACAAGGGACAATTGAGTCAGGAAACCAATCCGTAAAGGCCAAATACTATTGTGCACGTGTACGGTTCTGCGAATCCTGCAAACAAATTTCAGGACACAATAAAATTGGGTAAGCAAGCGTATATCTGGACAGATTATTTTGATTATGTGAGAAGTTTTAATAATAAGGGCTTTTACTTTGGAAAAATACCCACTTCTTTAACGTTATTGATAGAAATAGGCTCTAATTTTGCTAAATTATGAGTATAATTACACAAAAGGAATTTCCAATTCTACGAGGAAAGGTAGGACAAAACGGTCTTTTAATATATATACATACATATATATTGTGCTGTGAAAAAAATTACATAATAAATAAAAAAAATCGAAAAATAATATATTTCAGTACTGGAAAAGTTCGTGCCCAGTTGATAAAATGAAACCAGAAGCGAAGTTTAAGGAATCGCATTTATTTTTAGAAACAAGCACCGATAGCAGTTTGAAAATTTTATTTTGCTATTCTGCGAAGTTTTTTTTTCAAAAAATACAGCACCACAATTTCTTTTGATAACATTTTCTTTTACCGCACAGCTGGTTGTACGTGTTATAAAGTTTCTATGTGTCGGAGTGACGACAGCCTTAAGATTGCCTTATTTATTGAAAGTCATATACAAGTAAAGTTTTTGTAAACAATAGGGTCCGCTCAAGCGTTTTTGAGAAACGGAACAGACACATGAATAATCATTATTTCAAAAAAGATCATATCTATAGGCTGCATTTTTGCATTCGTGCGTTTATTTCTTATCGTAGAACCAACATTCTCAAATAAAAAATAATCCAGTCAAATTAAATCGTTTTTTTTTCAGCTAAATTACAGAAATCTTCAAAAGTCTGCAATTTCACAGTGAAAGTATCTTGCAAAAGTTAATTTTCGCAAACGTTCAGCTAAATATCCAATAAAAGCACATTTTAAGAGGTATCCGTCTATGGAAAATGTTAAATTAATCTGTAAAAAAAACAATATGCATGTTAAATAGCAGGCATGTTCTTTTCGCTTAAATATGGTTTGCTGTTTTGAACCATGCCTTAATTTGACCAACATGTGCAAATGAAATAATTTTTGAAAACTCGTTTTTACAGTTAATGCTGCTTGGTTATCTTATTCTTAAGGAGTTGATGTAAATGCCGAACAAACGGAAAATTAGTAAGCACGTAAGTTTACCAAAATTAAGAAAAACCTTATTCCGCGATATTCAGTAAATAGGTAAGGACTAATTACCATCTGCACAAAATATTTTGACTCAGGACAAGTTTTTTTGTATAAAAAATTGATTGCTTGAAGTTGTATACTAAACAACTATTTAAATTTTTTTCTAATTTTTAGCTATTTTTCCGTCTCCATAAGGTTAAAATTGTCGAGAAAATTTTATTTTTCTTAAGAAATACTTTGTTATTGTTATAGTTTTTTTAAGTACTATATATGCCTAATGTTAGTCATTTTAAGTTCTCGTAAATGCGTTCCCGCTGGTATGAGAGAAATAATCAAACACTTACAAATTTAGGAATATTGCTTGCAGCACTCAGAGCACTCGCAGAACTGCATATCTGCACAGTATTTTAAATTATGCCGAGGTGCGTCAATCAAACGCCACAACCCAAAGAGAAATGCTTTTTTTCGTATTGTCATGAACTTTTGAACATACATTGCTGACTTGGGCGTTTATTCTTACAAGTGTATCATGATTTGAAATCAAACCAATATGTGGCCACGTGTCATATAACTTCGCTTATTCGAAAGCAAAATTTCAGTAGCTCTGCACCCCCAAATGTTTTTCACCTTGCTAAAATTGTCCTGCATTGTTTAAAAAATTGCAGAAATACAGAACCATATACAGTGATCCGCTTTCGTTCATAATAAATAATTTTGGTTCAACATAATAATAATTAAATTCTGTTTCATTTCAACAACGAAAAAGGGAAAATTTACAACAGCTCACCTTAACATGCATTTAAGTAAACATTGCTCTATTTTTTTGAACTGCATGTAGAAGTTAACGTTGTATCTTACCACGTCCATCAGATATTTTGAGATGTACTGTGGTTTTAATGTATGGTATCGTTTGAAATATTTTGAGCTGCTGTCAGAATATTTATGCTGCTTGAAATATTTTTAGCAGTGCACGCTTTCAAATAACCCATTTTGAGCAAATGCCCTGTTTATTCTTGTAACCCAACATGGAGGTAAAATAGGCTTTTATGTAATGCAAATAAAATAAGTCATTTGTTGATCAAGCTGAAACATTTGTTCTGTTTGCCGCAGGCAAAAAATATATTATTTTGATAATTTCATGAACGAGAAGCTGCCATATATCTTAGCCTTGAGATAGAAAAGAATCTAACTTAAACTAAGACAATGAAGATCTTATATCTGAATTAAATGTTTATCTCATTGCGTATGTTGCTGTTCGAAGCTCAGGGCCAAAGCTCTGCTTCCGCTTTTTGTCTCTGGCAGCTATTTATCAAATGCGAACGTTGATAAAAAGCCACGTCTATTTGCGCACCTATGTCAAACTCTTTGAAAGTGGATTGGTAAAATTATTCAAGCTTGAGTGTTTGTTTTAATGGCGAACATTTAAAGCCTGCAAAATATGCCGTTTTAATTCATTTTATTTGTAAATACTTCGTCATTAAAAAATAATGTCAAATGGGTATCAACAAGTCATTACTATAATTGCAGAAAGAAAACCATGGACGTAGGAGCTTTATGTATATTTATTTACATGCTTTGTCTTTTAACGTGCTTCTTGGTAGTTATTTAAACTAACCATTAAAAATTTGTTCAGAATTGTATATTTTTACAACATGTCTATATTATAAATGTCGATTTGTAACCAGTTGTTAATAAACACCGAAAATGTATACATTATTGCATGGCAGAAGACATCTGAAAAAGTTTTACTGATATGATGCAGTTGTGAACAAAACCTTTAAGTTAGCAACAATGCGGCACCTTTCTGAATGTAACTGACCCAAAAAACATAATGGTTAAGAAGAAGGATGGTAACACACAGAATATGGCTCATTAAGAAGGACCAACGTTTAAGTCAAGTTTTCAAGACCTCAATTATGACAAAAAGTGAAAGTCAAATTAATCGTGGTCCGCCGGTCCATAGGCAATTGACAAGTGCATAGATCGTGTTCTTAAAATGTTGATTGGACAAAAGTATTGGCAACGTTGGGAGCAAGCGAAATATCTAAGTCAACGTCACATACAGCGTTCACCACAGCAACCAAATCACCACAATTACTGACTGTGATATAGACCTAGAAGCAAACACAGCAAAAACAACGACCCCCAACGATGAACGCGATTACTGCCAAATATATAAGGCAAGCGCGCCTGGTAACCGTGTCTTATGTGCCATTAATTTCTCTTAAACGCGACCGGCTTTGAGGATATGTTGGATCAAGATCTGAAACTTCAGGCTCATACACATCATTTTTCAGTATTTTGTTCTCCTTTGTCTCTTAATAGCATCTTTGATTATAACAATAATTTATTACCAATTACTTATTTAAGCACATCCAAACAGTTCAATCTGATGCTAAATCAAATGGCATCATTTTATTTTCATTTTCAAAGAACGTCAGATTTTAAAGATTCCATTTGCTGGATGATGGGTTCACATTCAATCTGTCCTTAAGGACACAGAATACTTAGGTGGTCCAAAATGTATCGCAGTTAACAGAAAAGGACAGATATTTCATATAAAAAAGCAAATTAGCACGCGTTGATAGAATACTTCTAAAGCTGCCGTTATTTGTGAGCGTATGCAAATCTAAAATTATTATCAAAAAATAAATATGTTGAGTAGCATGTATGGTTATTAACACTTAAGATATGGTTTGTGATTTCAAGGATAAAACTTTTGAAAAGCACTAGATTAATCGAAAATTCCAAAAGGATCTAAATATTTCCCTGTTTTTTTTTCATAAACTTTACGAAGAAAAATTCTTGAAATAAAACCGTACAAAACATAAAAGTGTATTCAAAAATGGTAAGAAACCTAGCAGGTGGGATAATAGTAGATCTGACAGTAGGATACTAGAGGATGCTAAATTTTGACAGATTTTTCACTAGCATCTTCCTACATTGCATAATAATCTTTGACTAACAAATTTTCAAAAAAATTCTTATCGATACTTTTTTACGACGAAAGTTATAAGGAGTGCAAAAATAAAATTACTTTATATTTTAGACTTAATAAATAAACAAAAGATGAAGTTCGCTTTAAAATCAGTAAATAGCCTATTTTAGCATGAATAGCACAAAATGAATGCCTTATTTAGCGATAATGCTTTGATCAATTGCGTTATAGCCCAGAAAAAATAAAAAATAAAAAAAATATGTTTTTATTTGCAGATACATCAAACACGCAGATGGTAAAGATTCAATAAGTCTGAAACCCTTGACGACCAACAAGAGGTTCAGATTTAAATTCTTTGTTTTTAATTTGAAAATGAGTATTGTAAATACAGTAGATTCACTATCTCATGCAACAGATTCAAGAATTCTGAAAAAGTTTTCGATTGGTACATAATACTGGCAGATTGTTTTTATAGAGATGATCATACAGCCTTATCTCAAAATATTTTAGACACTTCAAGATGCCGCCTCTCCAAGGACGTTCTTTTGTACCACCAAGACAAAACATGCACTATAAAAAGTGACAATTTAATAATTATGCCTTTTTTATCATTAATTCGACTGTTTTTATAGATTTTAATAAAGTCTTTGAAATACAGGCACGAAAAAAGTATCTGTTTTACTTTTTTGTAGCAAAGTACGCCTTGCTTAAATTGTATACTTAAAGAAAGAGTACCTTTTGGTTTCAAAACAATTTCTTAGTATAACCTTTTTTAAATGTTTAGGTGTTCATTCAGTTAACACCGTATCTGTAATTTTTTAGTGATTCCTTTACTGCATAAAGCATGCTTCACATTCATTGCAATATTTTATGTGAACTATGTGAGATTTTCCTCAAACTGGAGGCGAAAATGTAATTTTCCTTAAACAGGATGTACACAGTGCGCAGTTTGTAAACCTTGCATTCCAGTGTAATGGTTACTATGTTCTTTAATTATTAAGAAATTAAGAAACATTTTTAAAACCGTAATATACCCTTCCTTTAAGCATAAAATTTAAAGAAGACGTAATTTTCTACAAAATGAGTACAAGAAATATTTTTTTATACCTGTTTTCCAAAAACTACCTTAAATATGTAAAAGCAATATAAATTGTTACTTTATATTGCATGCTTTTTCTTGGCGGTCAAAAAGAAGCTCCTTAGAAAAGCGACATCCTGCAGTGTGTAAATAATGTTGAGATAAGCTATGTGCTCATCTTTTTTTCAAAACAATCCGCAAGTAATATGTTCCACTGCTTCTATTTACCTTCACAGATGTGGGTGAATATTTTTTCAAGTACAAAGCTGATATATCCGAGGTGTAGGTCGGTTGTTCGACTTATCTTCATACCGAATAATACTATATAGAATTCAACTTATTTTACTGTTTGCAGAGCAATTAGTAGGCAGTGGCGTGGGTAAGCGGAGCTTTGCAAAACACACGCGTTTAATATCTTTGTTTGTATGAGTCTATTGTAACATTCGGATGTGTACAGTTAAATGGAGTTAAATATCCTGCCGCGAATAACCATTTTGAATTAGAACAAAGGAGAGACTGCTTGCTCCCAAGCAACGTAATGATGGCACTGTAACTAGGAGAAACCATTAAAAACCTGCATCTGCATTTGCGCAAACATTCCTAAATGAACTCCGAAGAGCAGCCAGACAGCATACGCAGGTTTCTGATTAATTGTAACCGTGCCAGTGCATCTACGATGTAAACTGGCAGTCAATTATGTTTGTCTATTCATGCAGGTGAGTCGTGGCGTGGGGGGATGTCAAAATAGACCATTTGTTAAGCGGCAGGGCTTGGTGAAATCGTTCCAGTGGCAGCGGAGGGAAAAGAGAACGTTCAGAAAATTGCATCCGGTTAAGCGAGTCTTAGCTTTACCAGGCGCGGATATCCCAACACATTTTCCCTCAACCGCACAACACTCTTTTCTGCTTTGGCTGGCGCATGCTGCCCCAGGGAATTTGGCTTGTTTTAAGAACTCTAATAAATCAAACAGCTGGGTAAGCTGGGATCCACACGGTGTCTGGAAGCAAAATTGTGCTCTACTATAAGAGCGTTTGATGTAAATGCATCTGATTGTTTAGAATTTATCGAAAATGCGCATACACTCGCCAATTGCCTTTTTATATATTTCGGGTTGCACCACAAAAAAAATTTTGCATTTATTTCGATTTACACAGCTGTCTGAATGTAGTGCTAAATATTTAGTCTGTCAGGCACAATGGTTTCTTGTAAGCTGAAATGCACATTGAGCGTGCACTTCCCTTTACAAAACCAAATACGTTAAGCAGGGCAAACAATATTTCAAAGTAGAACAAACAATGTAGCTGAAGTCATTGCCACAAAATCTTGTTTGTGTTTCTTATAACGGCGTCAACTTAAAATAGGTAAATCCTTTTTAATGGAAATATGATGCAGTTTTTCAAGAAATTCAGAAATACATTAATTTTCTGTCCAAATTTACTTCCCGGACTTAGCTTTGCAGCTGAAGTGAACATGGTTGAATGTCTATCGCATGTCACGCTCCTCTAATGGATGCAGATGCAGCAGATAGCAGATGTCACTCTCCGTACCATCTGTCAAGTAAAATAACTGCTGTGACAGAAATAAGAATGTCCAGTGTCAAATAAAGTGTGACGTAAATAGTGAATATGGAAAAGTAATAGTACCCAAAAGCTCAATTTGAGTGCTTGGTAAACACGGACTATCAGATGAACAGTAAATTATCACGTTGTAAAATTTGATATACGTTATGCGATTCATAAGTGTACATATATATGAACACATCTAATTAAATCATAAGTAAGGTATTAGTTCACTTTTTCATTCGAAATAACTCCCTATAACTACTAACGAAGTTATTAATAATATTTTAATCATGTCAGTCTGCTTTAATTTTGGTGGTCTTATAGACAATATGCAGCTTTATAATCTAGTTGATATGTGTAGTTGATTAGAAAATGGGCATAGTCTTAATGGAGTGATGGTCTTAAGGTTTCGTAAGAAGGTGATTTGAATTAAAATATTAAGACTTACTGTGGCTTAAAATATCTGCTGGCAGTCACCACAGACGATGGAGAATTTTATCAAAGTACCGTGATTTTTCAAAAAATGTAAAATATTTTTTTTTCATATTTCCATATTTTACACAAATGAAAGTCTTTTCGCATTAAACCTTCTATGCTTAGACGATAAGGGAATACTCCTAAGTAGATTAATACATTTGATACTTAAAAATAAAAATTAAAGTTCTGATGACTAAGATTGGTGGGGGCCTGAGGACATTTAACGTAGGAAATTTGGAGAGGTTGTCTCTAGCGGTCTTTTTTGGGTCCTTATGTATTATAGCTACCTACTTAAACAAATTAATTAGGTTGAATTTCCTGTTCTCGTTTGGTTTTCTACATGCCATCCATCAATCTAGTAGGGATTCTCTGATGACATTGGAATGCAGAACGGTTCTTCAAAGTCAAAAACATTCCATAACTGCTAAAATCAGCAAACTAAGCGAAATTGGCCTCTTTAACTACTCACAGCAACTACCTCTTACTTAAAAATTTTCAGTAGGGTGATTTGCCTAATCTTCCTGTTTTTTGTACTTTTTTAAGCTTTTGTCTAGTTGGTTTAGGTGAAACCACTGGAAAATGCCTCTAAGTGACCTCGTCCGAGGTTTGGGCACACGCCCTATGTGCACTCGTTCGCCGTTATCGAGCGAGGGGTTAGCGATTATATTAAAGCTACCTTCAGTGTCTTCTCCCAAGGTTATAGTACGCGACCCAACTTGCCCTCGTAATGTTTTTTTTGGGTATTAAAATTGGCTTCTTATTTCTTCCCTGACATACCCCGCTCGTTCTTTCCTTAAATCACTCGTTCGTATGCCTGCGGGGCGCGCTTCACACTTTCCCCAGACGACCCCATGACGCAATCCTACCGGAAATTTAATGACAGAATTAATGCGTAGACTATTTCAGCTGGTCCAATACGCATACAAATTATAAAAAGTTTAATGCTGTGAACAGCTTTGGGCATATTTGCTTACTATGCTTGCAAGAGAAACTTGACTGCACTTTGTAGACATTGTTTTTAGGATTTTTGATCTCTGCTTGTATGTGCTTTGTGCCTTGGGTAATTTGGCTGTCGATTTTGTTTTGGTGGCGTGCATTCAATTTAGCTTTGAGGTTATCGTTACTAGCGTCTAAGTCAACATACTTGTTGATGCCTGCATCGTCTGAGTGCATTGCTTCCAGGAATTCACGGCCTTTTCAAGTTGGGCAACTACCAATAATCCGTGTGTTCTCCCATGCGAATTTGCGGCCGGTTTTCAGTGTGTGCATGGCCACCTGGGATAAATTTTATTGTCTTCTGACCGCAGATTGATGTTTTTGTATGCGGTTTGAGACGCATTTCCCAGTTTGGCCACAAGAAACTGCATCAAAACTGGAATATGGAATCTTGTAGACACCACTTTTTCGTTAAAATTAGCAAACCCTGTCCTTAGGGTGTACAAGGTGTAAACGTAAGGTGGTTGCAGGCAGGTTTACTAACTGTATCTGTCGTTTTGTGAGATGTCTGTCGACAAGCTCAGATACATTCTTTATGCATGTAAAAGAAAGCGAGGTTAGTGTTTTCCGTACCTCGCTGGTCGAACCAGATGAAATGCTTTCTTCTTTTTTTGAATTTTTGTCGTTTTCTGCATTGGAGCACAACATTTCGTGGATATTTATTTTTGGAGAATAAGTAAAAAAGATATTAGATTTCTTCCTGGTTGTTTTTCTTCATCAGAACAGTGTGTTTTGGCTGGCTTAAGGAGGCTGTAGACGAAGCTCCCTTTGTGACAGACGGGTAGGTTGCTTTTAAAATGTAGGATGACTTCCGAATCTGTTAGATATAGTCAAGCCTCGATAGTCTGCAGCTGGAATTTCGTTTTCGTCGTCAATAGAAATAGCAACATAAAGGGATTGGTAATATAGGATAAAGGAAACAAATTCAACTGCCTGCTATCGCAGTTGTGCTTGGTTATCACATTGCATAATTCAGTGGTATTAGTTAACATTTTTTGGCCATTCAATTGCTTGTACAGCATTGTGTTTACATTTTTCATCGAAATCGTGCTCATCCAATAACGTACTACCCAGCTAACTCAAAGTATTCAAAATACAATTTTTTATGTTTAATAAATGTGTGGAAAATTAAACAATCAACAATTATGTTCACTACAAGCTAATATTTGTGTCCTAGGAAGTAATGAAGAAGACATATAAGTGATCACTGAGACAAAACTTAAGTCACTTGACGTTTGCACATCTGTCGCGGTTTCTTCGTCAGAAACATCAGCAGGAAACAGAAGCAGAAACGGGTAATGCATGCACAGAACGTTGCAGTATATATAGGCTCGTAAGAATTCCCTAAACTACCGCATATTTACGAGACATCTGACTATCTATAACTGCGAATTTGCAACTACAGAGAAAGAAGGCATGCCTGCAGAAAACACCCGAGTGTCTCACAAACACCAGACGAAAAAGTTGGTAAGCCTATATTCCCATCTACTATGACTAATCCTAACCAGTGACATTATTAAATATTTATATTAAATAACATTGTAAGTAGATTATGGAGCAGATTTACCTCCAATTAGATAAAAGAAGCATCCCCAAAATCATTAAAGGAGTAAGTAACTGCAGTAAGTCAAAAAATGGCCTGGAAAGGGAAATGTCACCATGCAGCGTTAAGGCTTGATAACATATGAGATATCACTCAGAAGCGTAGCGCTAACCTATGACATTAAGCAGCCTGATATATAGAGATGGGAGAGCGGAAACGGAGGCAGGCCTTGATGCGCCAGGCTCTAAAAAATATATAGTCAGTATATCAAGCACTCAGCTCTATTACCTATTACAAGTAGTAGTAGTAGTAGTAGTAGTATTAGTAGTAGTAGTAGTAGTATTAACAAACGGCAAAAGTGCACGTAATAACTTGTGTGTTATCTGCAAATGCTCTTGTATCATCCAAATGCTAATCTTTATTACTAACACAGACTGGGAGTGCGAACTGGGTGCGATCATTTAAAAAGCGCGCGCAGGCAGTACTTATGGCATACTATCTTCAGGCCTTAATAAGTACAGTTGCTAAAAATAAGCACTTATAGCATAAGCAGGCACCTATATTAGCAGTATCTTAGTATGTACCCAGAAGAAGCGTTTATCACTCGATGTATAAAGTTGGCAGTGTGGACACCAAGGCAAACGCTGCTGTGCTCATGACTCCAAGCATGTACTTACCCGAAGCAGTTTAAACCAGGGTCATTCTCCTTGTTCAGACCAAGCGAATAAGAGCCCCAGTGTTGGCTTAATCAGCATCACCTGTGAAAAAATGGTGTTGTCAGTGCCACTGGCAGCACCAGTACTACTGGACGTCATGCCGAGATTGAGGGAAAAAGAGCCTAGTGCTGACATTAATCAGCGTTACTTAAGACTTACAAAACATTCAGCAATAGTACTGAAAAATTCTATCACGCAGTTACACCCTAGTAAGTAGCATTTGAGGAAGCAATATTAATATTGGCAGTACCAGTCCTGGCTTACTTAAGTCTGGTTAGACATCTACTATATGTGAGTAAGGGCAGACGGTGCAGTAGTACCCACGCAAAGTCTACGGTCACGAAGGGCGAACTTAGACGATGTTTCAGTGGCTTTTCCCCGTAGCCTGCTTCTGTCATCACGACTTCGGTTTTATCACCAGTCAAAGCCTTTAGGGTCAGAGTGAGGTAGATGCTTGTTTGCCTTTTTCACTGCAATCTCCTACTTAGTTCCATTACCGTCTCTGCTCTTGAACACATGGTGGACTTCATCGAAACTGATGGTCATACTACATGCACACATATGTATAGGGTACAGTCATTATTTCACTTTTATGGCAACGACAATTAAGGATAACTGCATGCGCGCCGTGACCTTCTGAACTTGCAGCACGCGTGGTGGAATTGGACGGGATGAGTGCTCGGTCATGTGGTTCCTTGGTGTTGGCGTGTTCGTGCTCGAACAGCGATTACGGTTTGATCCACTGCACGCGTCAACCAGGTTGAACAGGTAGACATAGCAAGGGCCAACCGCACTCTCCACTGTAACCCGGGGGCACGCAGATCACATGATGGCCACTTTCTTTAATGTAAGCCATAAACCATCGCCTGACTTATTCTTGACTTATAGCAGACTACAGATAGGCTCAACATGGCTGGAATGGATGTTTCTACCACAAACTGGCAATGTAGCCAAATGCTTTAAATACTGTTACTATTTCTGACGCTAATATGAGTCCAAAGTGACGATAATTTAAAAACGAAAGTTGGTTCTCATACCCTCTTGAGCTCCACAAGGTGGATTAATATAGTTTAATGATATTCCGAGTAAACACATGTTTTTGTCATGCAGCACATCAGGGCTTGCTAGGGTTCCCACCTTTTCAAGCCTATCCATCGGGCTTTGATCGTTTCAACTGGTTTGGCCGACGCTGAGAAATATGCGGCTGCTGGAAGTAACTGCCTTTGCTGAAATGCTAATTCTATTAGTCAGTAAGGAGTATACCTTAATATGTTTGTGTGTCTTCAAGAGGTTGGCCCTTAATATGCACTACCAATCTCTAGGACGTAAAAAAATAGCTTGTGGGTTCAAGAAAGCGCTATTCAATCAGAGCTCAGATTCTACTATGCGCTCACTTTGGCATGTAATGCCTTTTGTCGCCCATAGGCTTACTGTAGGCTGACTAAAACATTCAACTTGTGATAATCAGTGCATAAATGCAGGGAAAAGTCCTGAACCCCTACTACTGATACTGAATGTAGCTGAATGTTTGGAGTATTGTGACTATATATGCCAATATGTTAATATATCTGTCGATATTTTAATTTAGGGTTGACGCTGATTTGCGTCAGGCTGGGGCTCAGGTCCCCTCTATTGCAACCAGGAGTGTGAACTTGGGTTTATGCTGTTCAAAGTAGGTGCACGTTTGGGTCCAGAGCACGTCCTGCCAGCTATAAAATGTGTGCTCTCCTATATCCACCAATAGGTGTTTCAGCTATTACTTAGTCATACCGACCAAAAATAAGATACTGTTCAGATAAAAAAACTATGTCAATACTAAGACTGCTAATTCTAGCAATCATAGCTACTAAATTGCAAGCAAATATTTTTGTGGTGTAAGTGTTATAGAAACAGTCCGACAGGAATAGCTGTCTACTACTCGCCTTTTTTATGAGTTTCTTTGGTGTGCTGGCGATATAGTTTGAAATTACGCTAGAGACACTTCTGACTGCGGGTCAAAGGGATTTTAAGTAATGCTCCTTATATATCCCTAGTGCCAGCATTTTTGATTATGGAAGCGGTGATTATATGGATTTTGCGGGTGGTAAAATTTGATAGGTACCAAAATAAATTTGTAGAAATAATCGTAAAGTGGTAAAATGTACTTGAATTTGCTTGCTGCCTCCTCTGGGAGTAAGTTGCTCCTCATTTAAAGTGAAGGTGTGCCGGGCACTTCGGGCCGCGTGCTCTACCAATGTAACTCAAGAACGGTAAGTCAGACCTTAGGTAGATTGAAGAAGATGACCTTCTTACCACCATTTCTGTTTTTTTCAGAAATACCAGAAATCCTGCATTTTATAGTCAGGTTTTTCAGCAAAACATTTGGCGATAATACAGATTAGGAAAATATAAAAGTAAAAATTAAGAAAATGTCGAAGAACAATAAAATCAAAAATCATACAACGGTTATGCAAGTGTATTTCACTGCACATTCAAACCACCATTTCTGTAGAGCAAAAGGCTGGGCCTAAGAGTATGTGCGTTGCACTACTCAAACTTCTGTGGCCGACTGCTGGCCACTTGAAAACCCTTGTGAAATTTCCCGTTTTTATCATGGTCTTAGTTTTGCAACAGTACAATTATAATCAAAGGTGCCTTTGCTGTTTAATTCTTTTATTTACATTACTTCTGCTGCTGCTGCTACTGCAACTAGTGATCCTTTTTAGCGGTGCAGCTGGATGGTCGTAGTGCGGATGCAACATGGTATTGCCAGTAGCTGCATCAATAGCTGAGTGATACATGCAATTAGCATAATAGATGACCCTTTAAGTAAGCCAGCTTTCACGTCTTCAGCTGAGCTGATTGTTAAGAGAGCTAAGCTCGCCCAGCCAGTGTCGCTCTCTCTCACCTGGGGACATGAGAGCCTCCCACATATTTATGCGGGTAAGGGGGAAGGCTAGTTTATAACGGCCCAGGAAGCGTAGAAAGACTTTCTTAATAGTGCGAGTGCTATTTAAACCTCATATGGGAAGCGTAGGGGGTTGTCCGCTTCAGGCCTCTTTGGTTACACAGCTAAACTGCTGGAGTTGACGACGTTCGAGAACCCGCATCTGCTGCGGGCCGGTCGTCAAGCTGAAGTGGACTGTGAAATCAGAGCTCAGTGGTCGTTCATGTTGGGGCAGTCGTTTTGACTTTGACCTTTTACGCTAATGTAAACGTGAGGTAGCCTCTAAATTCCGGGAGGGTGATGGCGGCGTCACCTTACGGTCCAACGTCGGAGTTCAGTTTGGGGGGATAGGTGGGTTCACGACCAGACCCCGTCCACATTTGATCCTATTTTTCGTACTGGACCGGCAGCCTTTGTTTTGCGCACACTTGTAACAAACATCCCTCCCCACCGGCTGGGTATTTATTGGTTTAGCGCCAACTATTTTGTGGGGGGGGGGATTACATGGTCGTGTAAGCGCGGTGCGCTTATTTATACAGTCGATAGGGCGATCCAGAAGGTGAGGAGTGGGGAAGGTTATTTCAGCTTCAGCGCTTATCGTTCGCATAAACACACGGACGATCCCTGAGCCGATGCCGCATTTGGTGTTGTCGATTTGCCTATGTATGCTCGCCAACTAGTCTTTTGAACATATTATTAAATTAAGTCGCCTTATCTCCTGTTACTTTGGGGTAGATAACATCATGAAGAAAGACGACTATTATAGTATACCATATACTTAGCCACTTGCACCTGTGGTGATCGTGTTTCTACCACTTTTCATGCAAATTAATGTAAGTTAACGACAGGCCTTATTCAGTATGCCAGCAAAGACGCAAAGTCACCACGCACCAGACATTTGCTCCCTGTTCTCGCAATGCATGGCTGACAGACCACCTGTTAATGCTCTCCTCAGGATGGAAAGACCGGCTGCAGTGTGCAGTTGTTATTGCGTTCTCTATAGGATACCCTAAGAGTTAGGCCGCAAACGTTTTTTCTTTTATGTCATATTGATTCGTTGTGTTCCGATTGGATTTAAGCTGCCTGCGTGTAATTGTTTTTGAAGTCTTCGGCGGCCACTCCACCCGTATCCACATTTTTACCGTTAAATCTTCTCTGGACAATGGACAAAAGTAGTTAAGGACGTAGAGTGTGTGGTAGGTGCTGCATATGACTACTATTTCCTCCAACAAATTCGGACACAAGGTACCTACTCTCCTGTTACAAAACTGTGCGGTTCACGATAGTTAAACTCTTATGTGATATTCTAGGCGCCTGATTGATATTCATTCGTCAGGTCTTGTAAACGATGACGTTTCATATATACACAAAACCCGGTACCCTGTTGGTGCTTTTGTGCCCATTTTGCGAAGTTGTACTTCCCATTTTAAACAGAATCACCAAATTCCATAGGACACAACGACACTTACCACTCAAGCAATGCATTTTTTAATGATATCTTGAATATTGAGGTCTGGCGAACTGTGAACGTGATGAGGTATATCGTAAGGAAGTGTGGTGAAGTATTCAAACTAAACAAGTTTGCTGATATCCTTCATATCATTGATATTCCGGGGTACGTTATTAGATAAAACGGTAAAATGATTATGAAGCAGCGGCCTTAGCAAAAAAATGGTTTCCTTGATGTGCTTCATTAATTACTACTTTTTGGGCATATTTGGGGATTTTTATTGCATAAAACATGTATTTTGAAGGAATGTGCCCAAATGGGATGCATAAGCAGGTCAGTTTGCCAAGGGCTAGTAGGCAATCTTAAAAGGCACATAGCTTTTTTATCGTCGGTTGTAAAATATAATTGGAAAGATCAATAAAATTGAAGCTTTTAGATAACGCTTGCAGGTATTTGCCAACAGATGTAATGTTAACGTTGACAAAAAGTAACACCTTAATGGACTGCATCAAATGTATTGGGTTATTGAATGTAACATAGGTTTGCTATTGCCCTAGAGTAATTTCGTTCACACCAAAAGGCAGGCATCCCAAAAAATGTAATTTCATATAAAAGCGTCCTTTGTGAAAATGAGGAATTTTTTTTCAATACGTTTTCAAAACCAGATCCACAAGGTCATCGTCAGACTTGTGAATACTGTACAAAGAACAATAAAAATTTCAAAGTGCTGATACCGTCATATAGCTGTTCGTCATGGGCACTTATTAATAGCTGCAATTTGCGTCACGCCGCGTTGGACATAATTAGTGATTTCAATTGCGAAATGGCTAATTAAAAACTATAATTTGCGTCGATCCGGGGTCGGTCCAGATCATCCAGTTTGGGCACAAATTGCGGTTAATGTTGCTCCATAGTTATCCACTTTAGTCTCCACCACATTTTCTGAGTTGTCTGTACAGTCCATTCAACATGATGCGCTGGTTGATGCGTGATTCATCGGAGATAATCCCACTCCCAAACAAAGAACGCGTTTGAACTCTATGAAGGGCACTTTTGACAAAAAAAACAGATAAGAAAAGCGTACATTACGCACCACGTTAGTGCACCCTAAGGATAAGGTCGGCTATCTCGAGAAGAAGAAGTCATCTGCAAAATCCCTTTTGAAGCTTGTGATACCATATTTTGTGGCCAAACGGATGGACCCATTCCCACACGCAACCTTGACCACCAATTGGCAGTGGAGGGACGTGGTAATCCGTTCTGAGTGGCTGTACATTGCTTTGACACTGGACACACCTTTGCACGGGACAAAACACGCATGGTCGGATTTTGCCCGGCCCATAATTTTTGAGGTCATGCTCTTCAATGAATCTTGCATAGAGTTAGATTCAGTGAACGAATATCTCACAGGAAGGTGGAAGAGACTACAGCGGAAATCTATGGAGCAACATGAATTGCCGTAAGCGCCTGAACTGGATGACCTGCGCTGACTCCGGACTGACGCAAATTACTGTCTCCCATTAGCTTTTACATCACTGTAGCTACTACTTATGTCCACCAGGGCGTGAGGCAAATTGCAGCTCCTACTTAGCACCCACACTGGACGGCTATATAACTGTACCAGCAGTTTGAAATGTTAGTTGTGCTTTGCACAAATTTCTTAAAACTGACTAAGGCCTGGAAATCCGGTGTCGACAATTTACTAAATAAACTTTTCTCATTTTTCTTATGGATGCCTCCCTTGAAATAGGGCACGTTGGTAGAATGCAAAAGGGTCTACGATACGAATCATGATTAGTCGTAGAGGGAGGTTAGTGAGAGCTGGTGTTAGGTGTAGTGCAGCAGAAAGTATAGTAATCTTGGAGTACCAACATATAAATGGAAAAAATGTTTGGAAATAATGCACATAGGTGCATAAGCAACACGTGCCACATTTCCCATACAACAGTTGACACACATAAACAGTTATTGCCGTAAATGATGACGGATATTGTAATAACTTGATGTCGTGGTTGTCACGCATAAATATAAAATGTGGCCATGTCAAATTAATTGTTGCATTTCCTTTGAAATAACTGTTCGGAATGTTATCGTTAGGCTTTTAATCATTTATAAGCAAACAAGGGATGACATAATTAATTCATAAAAACATAAAGTGATGTTTGTCGGGCAATATAAGTGTAATTGTTGTGAAAAAGATGCAGTTTATTATGCTGGTGTGTGGTTTTTGCTGTACTTTTTAATCAGTGGACTTAAGTAAAGCTACCTAATAGTAGCAGTTTAATTTTTTCATTAAGATATTACGCTGTAACGAAATAAGCCATGCATAAGAGGTACTACAATACACGATATGAATCTCTCCTCGATTATCTGTATAATGTTAGTGGACATCATTACACCCACTGCCGGTAAATTGTAGGTACATTAACCTTACGCTGTGTGTCCGGACTGAAAAAGGCACAGGTTTAAACATGCCAAAGCACTCCAAAAAAGGTCACAAATCTTGCAAGTTTAGTGTTTTTATGTAAACAATGGAAAATGGAATAATTATTTGGCTTGAATGGTCCGAAAAATTGCGCAATTCACGAATATATGCAAACTTGTATGTTTGGCAGGTACTGGATTTGTCACAAAGAGTCCTTTATGCATTTTGCTGGAAAGAAGGGAAGAGTTTTTCAAAATGTTAATTAAAAAGTATGCGTAGTTAAATAACTGATGTTTAGTAGTCCAACTGTTATAAAACAAATATAATTCACGTCTCAACGTTCACATTTTATGAACCATGTGATACAAATTACTACACACATTTTTGTTTACATTTGGGAAATAAGTTGTCCCTTTTGGTTGTCTATGGGGATAAGCAATAGGAACGTCCTCATGCAACAGCATGGCTTTTCTTCATAAAAAAAGTCATTTCTTCATAATAGTATAAGCGCTTGCTTTATTGGTTAATTTTAAAGAACAACTTTACCGGCAGAATTAACATTAAGTCACTGTATGCCTCGGATATCCTTGCTTCCTTTTATCTAAATGTGCGGCTTTTCCATGTTTGTTTGGAAATACTCGCAATAGTTCGAAGTAATTTATTATGCACGAACACGAGTGGAGTTCAAATGCTGATCTACTGATTAACCCAACTAGCGCACTGTATTCAATTTTTTTGGTAAGATGGCGCTATTTGCAGGCATGTATAAGTGCGTTATGTGTAACGTTATATCTGGACATAAACGAAGTCGTAAATTAACTTCTAGCTGGTAGGTGGCCTTATCTCAACAGCTATCTTGTATAAAGTCACTTACGCTGCGGCTCTGATGGTCACGATAAAAACCGCACGCAGGCATCTGATGATTCACAAAAAGAATCACTCATTAATACATCGATACAGTTGTCTCTCAAAGTGCGCTCCTGTTGTTTGAAAGAATTTGCTTCAAACTTAAGCATAAAATACTTTCCTTTAAAAGAATAAGAGCACACGAAAAGGTGAAATTGTAAATCGACTGCGTAAAATGACTAAGCGGTACGATAGGATTAATCACCATCGCTTGTATTAAGGTATAATTTTATCGACCTACACATAATCAAGCTGACACGTAGGTGCCTCAGTGCCAATTTTGTGCAGCAAAACAGCTGTCTTCATAATAACAATGTCATTTTAATCAGGTTTGCCAAGTGCGCCTCGATATATGTCTTCGCTGGGTAGTATTGCATGTTGCATGATTATAAATCAACACAGAAATGAAATGTTAGCAAGGATTTGTTACACCACGTTAAGCTCTAATAGCTAAATGGGAGGAAGAATGTTACTCGGGCACGAAAAGTATAATATATTCTGATGCATTTATGTGAGTCAGTTTCTTAAAATGCAATACTGCTTAAAACAATGACGAAACCAACCTCACTAGATGGTTTGCATGCATGAAGTTAATTTTGAAAAACAACGTATGGTCCTTTGCAGGTATTTTGAGTTATTTGAGTGGGAAAACGTTTCAAGTTTTCCGACCGTGTGTATCTAATTAGAGTGATTTGTAAATTAATGAAGTTTGTATCGCTCGTGCGCAGCACCTTATGAATTTATTATGATTACACTTGTGTGAAGTATACTCATTTCAGGCCAAGACTTTGCACTTTCTGTCAGACTATATTTCGAATCACGTCTCTAGCACCATTAACCCTTAAATGGACGCTGAACCAATTTCTTTATGCAAATAATTTTTGAGCTTGACGAGATGTCCATCGTTGGGACTGACATGAATGACATAGAAACTGACAAGTACAACAGTTATTATCCAACCATCAAAAACTGTCACAAATATGAAGATGCCCGACAACTACTGTTTAGGTAGATGACACCTGCATATCGGCCATCGACAGAGCTGATAAGAGGAAGAGAAGAACACACATATAAATGCTTATTGAAAAATACATGACTCGATCGGTGAAGCAAAACTTCTATTTGCTTGACGTTTCAAGATCAGTCGCAGAATCATCATCAGAAACGTAACCATAAAACAATAGCCGATACGAGAACCGTATCTTTAATGGCTATTAAAAAACCATAGAAGACTGCAAAATATTTAAAGGCGAGTGAAAACTGTTGTTAATGTAAAAACATCAGAGTTATTTTGCGGACACCATTTATGCTGGAAAGTGTGGCTTTCCGATTTGGGGCATTTCTAAATATGATTGATATGACCACCTGCATAAAAATGAATACCCAAAAAATAGTTTTTCAATAAATGTGCTGAATCTTTATCTTATTAAATAGGTTTTGATGTAAACGTGGAACTGAACATCAATTGCTGGATGACAATATGCACATACTGAAAAAAACAGGACGACAGTAGATAAATACATTTCCATTGATTGTACTATGTAAAGAACCAATTTGAATAGAGTAAATTTATTTTGCAGAACGTGTTCAATCTTTGAGTATGCATACCGCTGTTCATTTTTAGTTTTTTATTTTCCTTAATGTGTTTATGCCGGTCCACACCCAATGATCACACTTTTACAAAGTTATATAAATTGCAAGATTTTTAGCACAAGCCATAGTAAAGTAAATAACATAAGGCTGCTCTTTTGGATTACACCTGTCCATCAGGTATTTGGCCGCGATTTGCTACAAGACACTTTGTTAATCCAGCATGTAGTGCCGTGTTGTCTTCAAATGTCCACTCGTATGTTTCACTGGAAACCCATTTGGTATTAATGCATATTTATTTTGACGGTAATTTTATCAAAGTCGGCCGCTAAGGATTTAGAAACTTCTTTTTGCAAAGGGTGTTGGCTATCCACCATTGGATGACTGCGCTGAAAGCTGAAAGATTCCTTCGCGTTCGATGTTCGCCGAGAAAGATAAGGGTTCTATTCTGAATATTCCTCACAGGGAAACTTTTGTGTGAGATACTTGCGTTAACTTTGTTAAAGAAATTTCGAAACAAATGGTGGTGATTTGAAAAGTTCGATAGCGCTTATTCCCTAAGAGAAAGACGTTTTCACGTGCGAAATGAAAATGTTAGCCTTGCATTGAACAAAGCATTTTGCTTGAATTGGCGTTTGTTGCTAGATCATTTAAACTTGAAAACCTCAATGGTTATACCCGTGTTATGAAGGCGAAGCAATTATTTTGTCTACCTGGACTTGAATTTTGGGTGTGCTTCAGCTGGACTGATGTTATCTCCAAAGAATAGCACGCGTGCCTACCCGAATGTTCTTTGTTATTTTGTTCCCTAAGGAAAATTGTGGAAGTATTTTAAAGCACTTTGAAAAGGCCTCTTTAACCTCTGTGTATTCGTTTATATGACAAAAGTTTTCTTTTTCCAAAGCACAGTATCTCCAAATTTAAATTTGAACATTATTTGGAACGCAAAAATGGACTCGCAACATGTATATGCGTTAAAAACAGACACGCAACTTAAAACCGTAGTATTATTTAATACATTACTCATCAGTTAGAAATGTATGTGATTAAAGGAGGAAAATAATAAAGTGCCGTCGATTAAAGAATTGTCTTTCGCTTATATAGACCACGTTTGCCTAACATAACATTTTGTTCGATTCACGCATCTTAACACAGCCGTAAGCTCATTGAATACAGCATTTGACTACCAAAATTCATCTGCAGCTTAATTAAAACAAACAAGGTTGAAACACTGCCTTTCACTGATAGGGAATGCTGGTACTCCTAAGCGGTAGCGCATTTGGTCAGAATTAATAAGTAATCTTAAATCAATCAACTGGTGCCTGATACGTAACTAGCAGACAACATAAAAACGCCCAGTGGTGCCTTGGCATGGTTATCATAACCAAATCGGGATGTGTCTGCGTATATATTTCCATAATTCAGCCGTTAAGAAAACTAACTAGACGTGAAGTGAAATTCTTTCAGCAAATTATGCTTGAAAACGGATTTTCCCTCAAAAAGGTTTTTATGTCATAAAATGTAGCTGTCAACTTGTAAAAAGAGTGTCTGCCCCGACATAAAAACCCGAAGTTAAACTACAATTAGTTTAATCAAGGTTTGGACAACAGATAACGTCCGTAAGGGTTGACGGTTTTTGCAATTGGAGGGAAAAAACAGACCCGTGCATCAACTAAAAACACCAACAAGATGTTGCTGCATAAGCCGTTTGACAACTTAAAATAAATGCGCCATGGTGCCAATCCGCTAGAATATAAGTGCCGTCTGCCTGCCAAAGTTGTTTCTCAATGGTCAAGCGCATCCACGTTTCCTACCCATTGACATCATGGGGATATTTTGTATATATTTCCGTTTCAAACTCATTTTGCTATGCTGCACGCACGATATCGCAGCACAACAAAGGGTGTCTAAAAACGTTATATAAAACGAATACTTACAAGCATTTTCATGTTTTTTATTGCCTGTCTGTTGAACAGTGGTAAGAAAAATTAAAAATCACAGTCAGCATAAAAATGAAAAGCGATCAAATGAAGGCAGTCTTTAGGTGTATGTATCTGTTAACTTAAATTTTGAGTGAGTCTTAAGGCATATTTTATCTTGTTTCCGCATTAATTAAAGCAAAATGCGTTGTTGTAAAATTTTTACAACGAATAATTTAGTGAATCCGTTATTAAATGGGTACTTTCATGGATTGTGTGTCAAAAATTGTATCAAATTCAAAATAAAATAACTGTATGGATGACAACGTTTGCGTTCCAGGAATTTGCATGGACAAGGAATAAGACCTGTGGAGAACCGGTTTGATTAGTTTATTGTCCAGAGCCTGCAAGCCCCTACAGGAAAGAATGGCCATTGACCGATTATCAAGGCGTTAAAAACAGCAATTAAGAAGGATGGAGGAGGGCAATTATAGTGATATATGCTAATTAGCTGTCAGTGAGGCCGGAGGTCACTCGGAGTCATGAATATCAATTAGTGTAGCACATTTTCTCCATGATAGAGGGTCCTGGTAGTCCTGCTTTCACTTGTGGACACATTTTTATGGAGTTCTCATCACTAACAATTCATATTTTGCATGGTCGAGATTATGCGAGGTCCAGGTAACTGAATAGAAGAAATTGAGACGTTCTCTGGGACCAGGAAAGTAGTTGTCCAACGTTTCGAACTCTCCCGCGAAATAATTGTAAAAAAATGGAAAATCCATGCAGCACACAGTGTAATTAAGTCGGTTTTGATGGAATTGACCTCTTTTTTGACCTCTGCACTCGATCTTATCGCAAAACGCGAGGAAGGCCTCAGGACGCTGGACATGCCTGCTAATTGAGCCCGCGCGTGAATGCCAGGCTTCCTGCAGTAGGCGTGAATTTCGGTCGTCTGACCGACCCATTATTTGCACGTTTTCGAAGTCGAAGCTGTGCCGTGGCTTGAATGCGTGGGCGGCCACCAGGAAATTCTTGTCGTTCCGTTGCACGGCGAGGTCATACTGGTGCATTCTCGTGAGGACCCGTTTGCCGGTTTCACCAACATGATTGGCTTCACCACAAAGGCAGTAAATACGGTAAATGTCACCGGACTTTTGATTCACGGGTACTGGATCCTTGGCCGCATAAGTTGTCTGCAGATTGTTGCTTCTGGTCTGTGAGCAGAGGATCGATTATGTCAACGGTTTCTAAATTTACTTTTCACCTAACTGAGTTAAACCACGAGTAAATTAGCTTCAAACATGGGCTCAAGTATCACGTAAATGCCTTTTCGCGAATTGTGGAAGAGTACACAGGCAATTACGCGACTGCTGCTGATGTTTGCAGCACAGAAAGCTTCATATATAAAAAGCATGTGAACAGACGAGTATATATTTTACTTTCATAACACGAATTTTGCAAGCACACGTAATTTTTCAATAGTACGTATGCAAAATCAGCGTCTTCTGCAAAACACCGTTGCCAAAGTTATATTGCCATGGCTATGGTTAAGGGTAAAAGGAGCATAAATGTCAAGAAAAATGTAAAAAGAAGATTTCTTCGGCTATTAAGTAAGTGGCAGGCTGCACCAAACGACCAATTCCACGTAACCTCATGGTCGGGAATCCTTAAAGATCGTTTAACAAATAAAACTTTTCAGTTACTGTTTAACGTATATTGCATTTGGCTTTCAAAATGGCGACAAATGCGTTTTTTCTATGGACGTATTGGCGTCGCCGAAGTACGATTTTAACTCGGCCAATCACTCCAGCAAAGCAACTCCGTAAGTAAAACACTTTTTTATTCATGGCTGCAGGTAACTTTTCAATTGCTTTGAGCAATTAAAGGTCATTTATGAAGATTCCTGCAACGGTCTTATCACAGAAATATCAATAAAATTTGTTATAAATAGGCAGTTTCTTTTAAAACGCCTAAGAAGTTGGCCTACGATTTGTCAGTTATATTTTCACTGTTCAATATTAAGAAGAAATAACGATAGAGATTTAGGAAAAAACCAGCACTTATACATGTTTTGTTAGTAAAATGTTAAGGTGTCCCCTATATAATTAGTCTAATGTATATTTAGGAACTTTTTCATCAAGTGCTTAAATATTCAATCAAATGTATGGAAAAAAGTTCAAAAAATGCCTTCTGATATATGTCATGTGTGCTAAGCGTATAAACTAACGCACTACGTTTCATTTCAGAAGAATATCTGCTGAGCATATATAGCGGTCAATAAATTCTTCTTGGGCAATTATATACCTTCAGGAAGAGGTAAAAAAGTAACACGCTGACAATTATTATCACTGTTACAAAAAAATTAATGATTGAAAAAAGGGAGGATTGGGCTTGCTTGTACTAGGCTGGCTGCGAGCGATAAGGGTTTGTTGAATCTGGACGAGGGAGAGAAGGAATGCGAAGGAAGCGTGCAAAGATGCTGGTAATACAAGCGAACATCCGTGTCCCAGGAAGCAATTGAGAAGAAGAAGACTCGATCGCTGGGACAATATGTTTATTCGCCTGACGTTTCGATATCCGTCGCGGATTCGTCATCAGAGACATGAGTAGCAGAAAGGTAATTATATTATCGCTGGAAATGCCAAGCTGGGGACTTGCAGATGGATCTTTTGCGTGCAAAATACCGGATTCCTCAAGCATATCGTGGTAGTTTCTGTTGTTGCTAGCAAACGCTGACCCAGTGACTTTGGATAGCTTGGCGGGACCTAATTAACTTCGTTGGAAGCTTTGCCGGGGTCCACACGATGTCCTGAGTCCAATATGTAGGCAGGGATTGAAATAGTGACGCTTGTGACTTCACCTTAGCCTAGCCATGCAGGGAGGTGCTCCCGTATTCTTTTGGATAAACGCCGACTCGTTTGAGCAATATAAACTGCTTTACATGAGCAGGTAACTGAGTAGATGCAGATATAACTGGCCGGATCTGGCATCTCGACGCTAAGGATAGACTGCCAGTACAGACCATTTCTTTCCACAGCTACTCACTTACCTGTGTAACAGGTTATATAGATCGCACGAGTCGGCATTCATCCAAAAGAATACGGAAGCACTACCGGCATGGCTAACCAAGAGTGAGGTTAGAAGCAGCAACATACCCATCCTTGCCTACATGTTTGACTGAGGGCATCGTGTGGACCCAACCAAAGCCTGAAAGGTAGTTTATAAGGTCCCGCCAAGCTATCCAAAGTCCCTGGGCCAGCATTTGCTAGCAACAGCAAAAGAAACCACGATATGCTTAGGTTATCCGGTATTGTTTGCGCAAAATATCCATCTGCAAGTCCCCAGCTTGGAATGGCCATTTATTATATAACTGCCAACATCTTTCCACGCTTCCTCCAAATTCCTTTCCTCCCTACGTCAAGATTCAACAAACCCTCATCGCTCGCAGCCAGCCTAGTACTAGCAAGCCCAATCCTCTCCCTTTTAAATTATTTATTTTCTTGTAACAGTGATAATAATTGCCAGCATGTTACTTCTCACCCCTTCCTGAATGAATGATACGGCAACAGGAGAATTTATCAGAAGCTAGGTATGCTCTGCAAATATTCTTCTGAATTATATTATGGGAATTTTTGCATCTATTTTCGTTTCTTTAAAAAAGGAATTTATTATTTGGTGGCATGTGAGAAGACAGGTTTAGAGTATGTTATTCTGAAAATAGTATTTTGATAATTTTTTATAATTAAAGATACATTTTAACTTCCAAAGGCTGCCTCTACTTACAGATTCAATCATGAATCAAAAACGTAAATGCTCTTTTGTACTTGATTTTACGCATTTGCTTCTGTTAAATAGATATCTAAAAAGTGAAATCGTACTTTACCATATACAGAAGCATGTGAATGAATTCTCCTACACAAATGTAACCCTGTTCAAAAATATTAATTTCGTCATAAAAAAACGCACTTTTATTAATGTTAAGAAGAGTGTTAAATAAAAAAGAGATTTGGTACACATACGTACAACGGAAGCCAATTTTGTTCCTTAAAACATTTATTAGTTTTCATTGATGTCTTTAGCGTATCTGGTAGTTTTTAGTTAAATGAATGAACGCATATCATGTCTTCATACGGCGAACACCGAATAACTGTTTGTTGAAAAGCTTGGAGATGATGGCAAAATATTTGCTCATTAAAATGTTTGCCTTAAAAATTAAGGTATCTGCATGCAGTCTGTAATGAAAAACAGTATATGCTTAATAAATAAATTTGATCAAAACTTTCAGTTACATTATCTCCAACCAACAATATGAGGACATAAATGCAGAATATAAGGACGTTAATTCAGAATTTTAGACCCAGTCAATTTCAGCGGCTTATGATTGGCAGAAGGCTCAGTTTATGCTAACCAATCCCGAATATTCATAGCGTGGTACAAAATACGCACCGACTTTTACATTCTTTTGTAACTTTAGATTTACAAGTGCACTAATATCGCAGGAAAATCTTCATGTAGTTTACACTAATTGTCAGTAAGTTGATGTTTATTAGCAAAGACATGTTTTAAAAAGTTAAACCATTTGAATAAATGAATAAAGCAAGATTTTAGCTGGTTTAAAACACCCAACAATGTTTAAATTTATTGCACGATTAGCATCCATTTATGTATATTTTACATAAATTCAAATGTAGTGCCTCGTTTTAAACAGGCAAACATTGGAATTTTATAATATATTGAAATCGAATATGCATGCG
Source organism: Ligula intestinalis (assembly GCA_036362985.1). Lineage (NCBI taxonomy): Eukaryota > Metazoa > Platyhelminthes > Cestoda > Diphyllobothriidea > Diphyllobothriidae > Ligula > Ligula intestinalis. The sequence continues at coordinate 10,622,085 of JAYGXS010000005.1, forward strand.
TAAGTAAGATTTAGTAGTTTATTTCCCTAAGACTGCATGTGTTTCATGTTTAAACACTAACTTTTCAGTTTTAGTTTAGTTGGTGAGGATAATAGACAAGGCTTTTGAAAACCCTTTTCTTACCATAGACAAAATCTATCAAAATTTAGCACGTAGGTTTCAGACGAAATCAGGCATTTTGCTTTTCGATTATAGTTGTCTTTTTTCCGGAATAATCTGCTCAAAAACTTTCATCATGTTTTGCAGAATATGCGCGATATGTACAGCTTTGTACTGGTAGAAACCATCAAACTACAGGCATGTGTTTTTCGAAAATGGAGCCCCGGAAATCAACGATGTTATTACTAAGGAAACTTTATTCTCTTAAACTAACTCTATTGAGTCTTATGCTCTATAAAACGGCAATTTCCACTCCCAAAGACAAAGCAATGCTTTATGCGGTGAATTTCAAACATTCTCAAAACGCTGAAAAGAAGACAAACACGTTCTTCTTTGCCGATGTCGAGACTACAATTCACACAAACGCTGGAGATAAAGCGGAACTTCCTTGTCTTGTTTACGGTATTGATCTATCTTCGACAGTGGTAAGTGTTTTTTTTTTTCCGTCCGCACTCAATTCATGTTAAATGTAACTTTAATATGTTAAATAAATATGAAATGATATGTTTTTCACACTTTTGCTAGTAGCTGTTCAATGCTTTGTCGAAATTACTTTATTTAAAATGAAAAGCCATGCTTTATGAGCAATCATGACGAAGTATGTAAACAAAGACTCCTACAGAGACCGAATATCTACAAGCCAATTTGCGAAAAATATTCCATCACATAAGCTTACGATTAACTATATGATTAGGTCCACTCTTCTCGTTTTTGTAGTTTGGACATTCTTTCCGTAGGAAAATAACAAAATAATGCTGGTATGCATTTTTCCTTACCTGCATTAACTGTGGGTTTATAGCATTGCTAATCGATACAAAGACACATATAATCATCCTATGTGCACTTTCAAGCTATGTAAGGCATCTTCATATACATAGTTTGCATGGATTTTCCGCATACTTTTATTAAAGCGTAAAGCAATTTTATAAAGAAGATGTCACATAGTTAGTGTTTCTGTGAAAGTAATTAATATTTAATGAAAGATTATTAAATTTACTCTACAAAGGCATATAAGGCATTTGCAAAAGGAAAAAGTGCAGGCCCCTAATTATTGCATAGCTTAGATTATCCTTCTTATTTAGGAACGCATTGTTGTCGCATAGTTCTTTAGTCTATTTGAAAAAAACTGGTGACCAGGATATCAACCAGATTTGACTGATCATAAAACATTGGTTGAAAACGGCGCCGTATGATAATATTTGTACAAAAAGTATTCCACTCCACTCATTTTGGAAGCAAATTCCGTTTCATATAAAAGAAATGGTATATCCGTACTTACTCCTACTAAATCAATCACAGTTATTTCAAGAATCTATACAAAATTATTATTTCTTTGCATGATGCCAGATGGCTTTTTTGTGGTTAGATTAATTTATTCAGTTAACATGCATTTCATTTAATACATAAATAGAAAGAAATATTACTAAATTAATCTAAAACGGCCGCTTTTATATCACATTATTTTTCAGGTTGTCTAGAAGCATATCTATTCATGATATCGAAATGCTAAAAATGCAAACGTTATCATCAGTCTCTGTTCTGACTAAATATAACATCATTAAAATGTAAGAATATTTTTTTCCAAACTTAAGGGAAGGAATGTAAGCTTATTGTACATATAGACCGCATCGTCTTGTTATCATACCTATTTAAATTGCTAAAGAGTATTGCACACACATTTTTAGGAGTATTTTGTTGTAGTGGAATTCTCTGCAGTTGAGTGAAAAAAATTCTTTCGATTTATAATTTGATACTTGCGTCTTAAATTTGATACATGCCTATTAAGGGTACTTATGATTTTAAAACAGTCTTATTTAATTTTTAAAGTGTTAAAAGGGCCTTTAATTTGCACGCATTTTAGGACATGTCTTGATATTCTATTTTGTTATAACTCGCCAACATACGTTAAGTAATGACAATGCAGCATAATTAAAGATATTAAATCAAATGTTTTTTATACAAAGTTACCAATGAATAACGAATTGCAATACTCCTTCGTCATAAAAGTAGCATTAAGTTATGCTTACATATATGTCTGCCGGATTAACATCTTATGTGCAAATAATGTTGCCCATGCAGAAATATTGCGCAAAAAAGCATTTTTCGACTAACAGTAGGTAGAACGTTCTTTACTGCTAAAGTTACCAAATATTTTTTACACACAAAACAAAAAAAATCACTTTTAAATATTTTTCCTTCATTTTCTATGCATTAGTAGAATTCTATTGCTAGATTATATGACAAAGCAAAATTCTTATCGAAAAGGACTTGTATTTGTAAATATTCAGCTATATAAAATGTATCTCAAAAATATTTAACCTTTTAAAAATTAAGATTTTTTGGGAAAATTATATTGCAATGGGAACCTCACAAAGAAATTGATATATAAAAGCCTATTGGATTCTGTATCTACTTTGCGTAATTATATGCATGGAAACATAATGTGGTTCTCCATAATCCAGAAAGAAAATTCCATTTATAATAGAAATCAAATCAATTATAGAATGTTTTCATTTGATTTGGTCATAGAATGGACTGTAGCTGAAAAGAACCAATCAGTTCTCTCCGATGAATCACTATATGAACTCCTCTATTTCTCGAGCACAAAGAATGACGTAATATAAGCACCAAATGGCACAATGATTTAAAACGTTGCCCTACAGTTGGGGCACTGCCGTGCGGAGAGCTATCTTACATGCCTATTGTACAACCACATCAACGAGTAAATGGTGTAATAATAGCCAGAAGATCTTTAAGCCTAATCTATTTGAAATTGTCTTTCCTATTAAATAAGAATAACGAATATCAATAAATATGTAGTATTGAAGGGTGAAAACAACACCTGCTAGGTAAGTGCAAGTAAATTTAAACAAAATACTGTTACAGTAGTCTTCGCGTAGTATTTGAGCTGATTAAAAAAGGCTTAGTTGTCAATTTCTTGAGACATCAGTACATAAAGGATGCGTCTATAAAGACACATTGACTGTTCTAACAGTATGACGAGTGCTGCATGCAACATGCCTAAGTTTGTAAATGTATGATAATGCCTCACACAATGGCGTGAACGCATTGACACAAACTTAAACATAATAATTTGCAGCATTTGACATCTAAAGTACGTCAAAGAACCATACAAAAAAGTTGTTTGTAAAAAAGTATAATATTTCCACTAATGCCCCAATGTGTAAATTCAAACAATAGTTCTAAGTTAAAATTATAAATTGTGATATATTCATAAGTTGAAAACGGAATGAAAACGATTTCTTTATAAAAAAACTTTTTTGGTCAAGCTTTCTTGTTCATATTACCATTATGGGATTACTATTTAATTAATATAGTTAATAAAGTCCAGAATCATTTCATTTATGTGCAGTTGCTTTTTTGATAAATTGATTTATAAGGCTTCTGTGAGAGAATTATTTCAAAAAATTTAATAAAAACTGCCTACAGAGGATTCATGACAAAAAACGTTCTTATCTTTTAATTTTTATGAAGATGTAGATGAAGGTGGATCATATTTTGAAGGCCTTATGACAGCAAACCACATTGTCGGGCAAAAAGAAAGTCTGCACAATATCTTGTTCATTGCTATTTCTAAGCTTAAAAATGTGTCCGCAATAGGTGACTTATTTTCAATGTGTTTTTAATGAATATTCAGCTGACAAGTGGCTGCGTATGTAAACTTTTTGCGGGGAAGTATCACAAAGAAATGGGAAAGTTTTGATGATTTATTTAATGAACCTATTGGTTAACGATATAATTTGACTGAAGATGAACGAACTCACTTTTCTCTGTATGATGGGTTCTTTTATGTATAAGAGTATAGATTCCACAATTTTGTATGTTTGTGAATGCAAAAGAGGCTGGCCATATATGCTGCCATTTTTTTAAAAAACCTAGTATTCTTCTGATTTGTCCGTTTCTAAATAACGCATTAGCGAAATATATATATTATTAGAAGCATATTGCTCCACGACAAACATTACTTAGGGCGATGCTTTCCATTACCTTCGTGGTTAGATAGCGAACAAGGTGTGATAAGGTAAAATTCATAAAAACATGTTTTGTTGCATATTGTGCTAGAAAAATCACTTGTAAGTTAAGAATGATTTTTAAAACAAAAATAATCGCCTGCTTTTGAGAATAGATGCGAACCCTTAAACTTGGTTCCGCTTTCACTTGTGCAATTTCGGGCAAAATTTTACAGTTTTACAGTTTTACCGTATTTGGAAATACACACATAGCAAAATGCATATTTTTTTTTAAAATCAAGTTCTGTAGTACCCAAAAGCAACGAAAAAGCCTTCGATATATATCTGCTTATAATTAAACCGAATTGTTGTCTTTTTTGCTTCATAATTTGAGGCAAGACATTTCTATAAAATGATGCTTTTCTTATAATTAAATCGACTTAGTTCATCAAAATAACATGTCGAAACTTATGCTCATCTACTAAGTTAAATATTGTCAAACAAGTTTCGTGCAAGACTCGCCAAAGTCTACTAAAAGCCACCGTTAATGCCAACAAATTAATGTAAATATTATTGTCGTACGAATATTTCAGTTCTACCAATTATGGCATACTTGACAAACAATATGAAAACTGGCTAAGTAATTACAAACACGTAAATAGGTTTAGTTTTTTAATTAAGATCTTTTTTGATTGTCCCTTATGTTAAATAGATCAACGGATACATGAAATATGTGCAACTAATATGTCTGTCTATATGAGAGTATTCCTAATTCTGTGCATGAAAATGTACCACAACGTATACTTCGGTTTTTTGTGTGCAAATTTTAAACAATTAGAGTTAAAAAGACTGTATAAACAGAAAAATTTAATGTATCTATAAATTTCGAGAGGGCTCTTCAGTTGCCACCCCTCATTGCGTAACGGGAATGAATGTAAGAGGAAAAACCAAACTAAATTGATAAAAACGGGCAAGGTCACTGTACATGGCCAAGAGGCGTTCGATGAAGCTGAAAGTTAAATATAAAAAACCATCACGGCCTAAAATGACGGAACAGAGAGTTCCGAAGAAGCCCGTTTTCATATCTTTGCCGTTTGAGGGTGACAACATTTTCAATACCATTAAGAGACGACACATTAATGCCATTCACAGGACATATTATGCCGCTGAGCTTATAATTTGCAATCTAACAAAGCGTTTATCGATTCCTCGTGCGAAGGATGCCGTGCCGATGCACACCACTTCAAACTGTGTTTATGAATTTACATGCACTTGCAGATGCAAGTACATAGGGCAAACGCAAAGGCAATTGGTCACCAGAGCCAAGGAACACTTACCTAGCTGGTTGTTTTAGCAAGAAAAACGAACACCTCACTCGTCAGTCACTGAAAACTTGCTAGATACGAGCCACTCCGTGGACCCTAAAACCTCCTTCCCAGTACTTGTTCAAGCACGAACAACTCACACCTTACGCTACCTGGCGGCAGCGTACATAAGGTGGTTTAAACCCGACCTATATAAACAATTGGAGCATGTAGTTAACCTAACTCTACCTCAGTAACACTGGCTCCTTTTTTACACATTCCCCTCCCCAAATTTTCTTTAATTTTTGCCTAGACGTTTTTTCTTTAGTTTTCGCTGTCTACAGCGTTTAACTTTCAGCTTTATCGAAAGACTATTGGCCATGTACAGTGACCTTGCCGAGTTAATGGATTTTTTTCTGTATGAATTCAGTTGTGTGTTTCCTCTAACGTTCATTCCCGTTATGCAATGAGGGGTGGCAACTGAAGAGCCCTCTCGAATTTTATGGATTCATTAAATTTTGCTGATTATACAGTCTTCAAATTTTCACCAGGGGAAAAAAGCTTTGCAATAAGCGTTCTGGAAGATTAAAATATCAATGTTTTTTTCCGAAATTGCCTTAAAAAACCTGCAATATTAGGACCGTAAGCAGCAGGGTCTTTTAGTCACTTGTGTATATTGCAGAACTCTATTAGCCAATAAAACTAGATTGCTCAGTGCTTGAGATAAATTAAGTAAAGTGTTTTACTGACTACAAGCGTTATTTGGATAATTTTTGAAAGACAAGTTTTGAACAGTGAAAACGTATTTAACGTAGAATATTGAGGATTTACAATAAACAGACATCCGTATGAAAGTATGGTACTTTTCGAACAGCGTTTAGTGTTCCCAGTACAATTTAGAGAATTTGGTGCCTGAACCTTGCAGACTTTATTTGTCGATTTTCTTTTTAAAATTGCTATCCCGAAACTGATTAGAGTTGCTATATCTCTCGTGATGGAACTCGCTTCTTATTTCAATAAATAGCAATCAGGCGGCATTGTAAACTTCTGAACATTTTCCAGGAAAATTGGTTTGCATCAAAATAATATCTTTACTTTAAAATGATTAAACACATATAAAAAGTACCGTGAGAATAAAGAATCTTGTTTGCAGTTTCCACTTGATTGCTCCTCAAATATAGGTGGTCTTTTTTAAAAAAAATTTAGATTTCGTGGTGGAAAGCCGGCGAATTTCAAGAACTCTCTCTAGGCCTGGAGGCGCGACAGCATCGTTTCTTTTTGCCAAGACGATTCTATGAGGACTGGACACTTGTAATAGAAAATACGGAGAAAAACGACACTGGATTTTATGCATGCCAGATTAATTCGGATAGACTCTTGGAAAAAATCTTCTTCTTAAACGTTACAGGTAAGTCTGTGGATTTTCGGGGTTTATCTAATATAAAATGCTATGAAGCAGCGAATATTTTTGTAAACGAGCTTTGTAGTTCAATGAGTCACTTACGCGATAATAAGACTGGAGGTTTCCGTTAAATGTACTGATTATGCAAGGAAGTCGGTGTCCATTCAATCAAACGTTTAAAGTTAACGTATTTTGCAAACACGGTATCTCCAAAATATTTTAATTCAATTAAACGTGGTCGCCACTTTGGTTACTAATAAATACATTTTTACATAAATAAATGCTGCGAATAATTCGATCGGTCACCCTTTTTGACTACGAATACACTTTTTAGAGTACTCAATACCAAACATTTGACATAAAAATTTGCAAAGAGTGCATATATATTAAAAGTCAACTTCGAGAGGGCTTTAAAATGTGCTCAACACGCATAACCATTAAAACAATGGAAATCTGCCAATTTAACTGATGAGACTGCTACATCGTGCACCTAAGGAAATTTATAATTCAAGGTACCGAAACGTCTATATATGACATCTAAAAGTGGCTATCATTGTCTGTTTACTAAAGTTTTGTTTGTTAGCTAACAATGTGAAGATTTAAAGCCCAGCAATATCCGTACGCAAAACGCAACAGAAACCTGCGGCTTTAACATCAAAATAATAGGGGAAACTGAAACCCTAGTGGACAGAACACACACAAATAAAAAGGCCCAATGTTCTAGCAAACAAACAAGGAGTTTAGCGAACGAATATGCAATAGACTATTCTGGTTTTATGAACAAACAAAACCATTCGTTTACACAAAATATAACCGGCTTCGTCAAAAATACTGACTGAATGTGAGACGATTCATTGCTAGCAACCGAAATTTGATGCACTTTTTTTCAAAGTTCTTTTCTGCAAATTTTCTTTTTGAATACATTAAATATGCTTTGATATATGCTTATGAAATAATATGCTTAGAACTGTGATCGGAAAGCCATGCTGCTTTTCATCTTGATGGATGCCAATGCACGCAACCAATTTTGTCTAAGTGTGTGCATCCTTGTGTTTTTTCTTTGCAAAGAAGGTAACATAGCGCATGCGTTAATGGACGCAGAACTTGCCACAGTAGAAAATTGACGCTCCTCTGTAGGCCAATTTTATGTGGCAAGGTTAAAGCAAGCAAAAGAACGTTTGGAAAACTAGATCTTTTATCGAGTTGAACAAATTTAGATGAGCAAACTTCTGCGTTGTTATGCTGAAAACGGATTAATAACGTCCATTGGAAATTCACTTTTCAAATAAGCATACAGTTTGAACCTTTTAGATTAACTCTTATTTTACTGGTGATAAAAAATCATCAACGGCTCAATCAAATTACAAACAAATGAAAATGCAATTTGAATAATCTTGTTTTCGCTAACAAACGTAACGAAAGAACCATATTGCTTTTTCAATGTTTTATGTTTAAACTTGTATATTTTTGAGAATTTGGAAGGCAAGCATGCAGTTGCCATACAGGGCCTTCAAAATACTCTCAAATAGGAAAATCATATTTTATTTACACCACTAGACTGAACAACCATTTTCAGCAAATTTGAAAATAATGCCACAAGTCACATGTTTTTTGCCTTAAATTCTCTGTTTAAAGTGTAGGCCAAAGCCATGCCCCCAACATATGTCCAATTTAAATATCAATATATAGAGACTCGTTTTTTAAATATTGTTCAAATTGATCTTGTTTATATTCAATGCAAAGATGTGTTGCATTTGGCAGTTTTGCTAAGCGTTGATGCTCATATTTCGGTGATAAGACAAAAAAATGAAAAAGGCTACCTGCTTTGAAGATATTTGGGGTACTCTTAACTGCAATTAACGCTTTAGAATTATCTGCTTCTCCAGGTTAATGTAAAACAGAATGTACGTTTGCGGCATTTCATTAAAAGCATTGAGATAACATGCCATTTACCTTATTTACGAAAGGTCAAATCGCTCTGCACATCTAGAAAAGGGACATCGACACGTAAATTTTACGGAAAGCAAACGTTAAATAAATCGAATGCTTTTGGTACGATTACGCGCTTTGTGTTGGATGTCTTACATTTGTTTTCGTGCTGGCAAAGGTTGGAATCTGGCCGAGATTCTTAAAGGTGGGTCCAAAAGAGTGCTTATTGCAGGCGGAGTGGTTTACCAAGCTGAAATAAAAGTTTGCTTACGGTTCCCAGTTGGCCGCTTGTAGCTCGACTGCCTAGCAATTTGGTAGTTTTAAAGCTCGTCCTTTGCAGTTGTGGGCTCAGATTTCACTGTGCTAACCAATACACTGAAACCGATGCATGCGGTTATTGAGAAGTTGCGCTCACTTATGTGTTCTAACTTAGCCTTTAAGCAAAGTAAACTTCAACTACAGTTAACAGCTTTTTTAAGGGTTCATACATTTGTGCGTACTTATGTTCTATAGACGGACCAAATGAAGAACTCCAAGGATTTTCACTAGTAACTCCTTTTTACTCAAACATGGTACAAACTGTGACCATCGATGTCGAAGAGCAATAAAAAAATTAACGCTCCTTACGAAAGGACATCGAAGAATCAAGGATTTTTAGTTTGCTTGGAAAAACTTTTATTTATCAACAGGAAGAAACAGTAAAATCGAGTGTTCTATGCACACTTAAGTCAAAAATGTAAAAAAGCGCGATCTTGCAAAATACTGGAAAAGTAAAGCAGCAAAAAGTAGAATTACGCTTGCAAATAATCGTATTTTATATTTATTTCGATAAATATGTTTCCATTTTACGTGCAATGTAATGTAGGACTGTAGCCGAGCAATCTGAATTTTGATAATATGTTCCTACATGATTCTTGGGTATTTCTAGTGATTTATTCTGTTTCTTCTGCTTGAGTTACGTTGCAATGATACAACCAGAAGTTCGCTTGACTTTACCAATTGGGTGGTGACAGGAGAATGATATTTCAAAAGTTCAAGTGCGGACATGCCAATCAGTGACATTTTAATTTAAACTAAATTATCAGGGGCAAATTTAAAAGTAAAATATGTGTAAATGAAGAGAAATTAAATCTCATCAAAGTTCTTTCTAATTGTTTTGGAGTTTCGGTTGCGAAGAGGTTGAGATCTTTTTTTTGAAATGGCAATTAGCGCTTTAAGATTTCTTTGGTTTCAGTGGATTGACCATAAATCAAAATAAAATTCTAGTTGCTGAAAACAGTTCAAACTAATAGATCATTTCAAAGCATTCCTCTGAATAAATGAGATTGTAAACTACTTTCTTAGGCAGCAGTCTGCTTGGGTCAAAACCTTCGAATCATTCAAACATGTGCAAAAGGTTGCGAATTGATGGGCCTAAGATTAATTTTTAGCTTCTTATAACGCCTTATCTTCTGGAAAATCTCTTTACTCAGATACTTCGGCGCCAAGTGTCTGCGGATTTTATTCCTTTGAAGATAATATCAAGGAAAAAATGTGAAGATGTTGGCCAGTTGTTTAACTTATACAAAGGTTAGGGGTTAATCTTCTGCTGAGAATGAAACTGCTTACTTTTCTATATACATCGGAGAAAATTTAATATATTGGCTAAAATCAAGCTGCACTTCTAAGAAAAAAAGTCAAAACGGAGTGGCAGAATATCATCGGTAATTTTAATACAACTACTTCTGCTTTGTTTGTTCTATTCTTAGGTTTTTTGCGTTGTGCCTGCCCTACTGAACGAAAATGTTTAGGCATTTATTTCCTGCGGCTTGACAGAGAAAGCTGAAGACATTATTTGTGTGTTTGGATATATGCTTGGTTACACTCATTATTTTCGGTGAGTTTAGGACAAAAACAGCTTATTAGGCTTATTTCTTCATTTTATTGCAAATAACGAATTTTCTAAATTTTCTAAATTTTTGAAAGCTGAACCAAAATGCCATTCGTCTGAATATATGATTAAATGTTACTGCTTTTTATTACTGTTTGATTAGCATTCAATGCGCACGAACAGTAGATTTTAGTTAGCAGCGTTAAATAGCGTTTCTTACCCCTTTGATATAAAGGACATTGAATTTGGTCCCATTTTGTACCCACTTTACTGATTGGAACCGATTTATTTAAGCGTAAACAGCATTCTACCAAAAGTCTACTCAATGGAAACAATTAAAAAACCTCTTCCTCAAATTTTATTAGCCATACAATATACTGTTATTATAAATTAAGACCGAGTGATTTCCATAAAAGTTTGGGTTTTTCTCTGTAAAAAAATGTTATCGTTAATAGATTTTTGTTATGCTTTCCTTTCCATGAAATTCGTTAATTATGATTTCAGCCTTTTTTTTCATTGATACCAGCTTACAGATGATTAACCATTTTTTCGGATATTCATACACTTCGTATTTCTTACGAAACCAGGTGTACGTAATTCTTTTCTCTTTCTATACGGAAAGAGCTGTTGCTGCATCATGTATGCAGAAAAACTACGCTAATGGTTTAATTGCAGAAGTTTATGTATATATATATATATATATATCTGGCAGGCGAGCACTGCCCTCCCCCTCCGACTAGGTGACGGCGAGAAACCCTGGTCAGCAAGACGATGACGGAGCTCCAGCCCCGCCCCCACACGGGATCTAGCGCCAATAGACGGAGAGCGAACGAGAAGTAAGTGGTAACACCCATAAAAGACTGTGAGGCGTGTACAAACACCAACCTCCGACGATGCAAGCCTTTACGCTTTCGAAAAGTCAGGATATTATACCCATTATTCCCGAGATCGCCTCTTCTCAGTGCTTCAAAAATTAGAAACTCTCGTGTTCGCAAACTGTTGGCCAACATTTCGGACTCGGTATGTTGACGATACTTTTGTCATCATTGAGCGGAACATAGTCCGGGAATTTAACGATCTCCTGAACTCTGTGTTTCCTGACATCTAGTTCACGATGGAGACCGAGAACGACAATCAACTGCCATTTCTAGACGTACTCGTGCATCGAAAAACGAATGGGAATCTCAGAACGACGGTGTATAGGAAGGCCGCCAATACGCGCCAAATCCTGAGTTACCACAGCAAGCACCCAGCATGCCACAAACGCAGTTGTGTGCGAAAGCTGTACAAACTGGCAGAAACACACTGTAGCGAGCCACATGACCGGAAATCTGAAATGCAATACCTCCAACGCCTTTTCATGGCCAACGGTTACCCCCGAAACTTTATCGAACGCAGCAGGCATTCTCGACCGAACCGAAGTCCAACAGCCGATCAACCAAGAGTATGGCGCGCGCTGCCTTACATTGATGGAGTGTCAGAGGCAATCTCCCGTCTACTGAAACACCTGGGTGTCGGCATCGCCCACCGACCAGAGGCGACAATACGACAACTGGTTATGCGCCCGAGGTGAAACCGCCAACGTCGTTTACCGAATCAAATGCGATTCGTGTGTGGCCGACTATGTCAAAGAGACGGGGAAGCGAATGCAGACGCAAATGGCAGAACACAACAGGGCAGTAAACTGGATGGACGATCGATCGTTGGTGGCCGAACACTGCGCGAATTCCGAACACAAATTCTCCTTCCAGAATGCTGAAATCCTGGGTCGAGGAAATGACCGCGTGGTCAGGGAGACAATTGAGGCCTGGCACACGGGGACAACCTCAATCAACCGTTGTGTTATACTTTCCACGGCCTACCAAGCCCTCCGAACGCATCTGAATGAAGAAAAGAGCAAAAATGACCATAGACGGAACACGAATCTGCATACTCGCGAGCCGATGATGGACATACCCATTGCTGAGCCACAACCGGAAGTGGCAATCATCAGCTCAGCCAGTTCACCCGGTCAGGTTGCGAGTGTGAAACCGGATGGACGCATGAGCGCAAATAGGATTACCGGCCTAGGAAGAATTCTTCGATGGATGACAACTCGGGAGCCGATGGTGGACACACCCATAGCTGAGCCACAACCGGAAGTGGCAATCATCAGCTCAGCCAGTTCATCCGGTCAGCCTGCAAGTGTGAAACTGGATGGACGTAGGGGCATATGGAGGATTCGCGGCCTGGGAAGACAGCTCCGGTCAATGACGGCAGCAGAAACGCGAACACCGAAAATTGACGAGAGACCCCTTAACTGAGGTTATTACGCTTCACAGGGCACGATGATTGAACATCCCGCCTTAACTTCTCATCCCTTTCCCTCTCCCCCTCTTCTGTGTTGGTTAAACCCTATTGACTATGACTGCCAACACCTTTAAATACTGTGAGGCGCGGTACAATTACCACCTCTGATGACGGAAGCCTGTCCGCTTTTGAAACGTCAGAACGATAAAACAATGGTTCCCGAGATCGCCTTATCTTCTCATTTACGTCCGGGGACGCGCATCTTCTCTTCTTTTAGCAATATATATATATATATATGGAACAAAGGTGCTCATCCAATTTATTTGGCAAAGGCACATACTTGTCCCTTGTCTTTGTTGGATCCACTCCACCATATTCTGAGGTCGCTAAGCGACAAGCCTGATATCGCTCAAGTACGAGCCTCAAGGCACT
>JAYGXS010000005.1:10635450-10689455 GCA_036362985.1 Ligula intestinalis
GTACAAGTTTGTGCCCTTACCAGATACATCGGATGAGCACCTTTGTTCCATCATACCCTGATCACAACCGACAAAGCAACGAGCCCGTGGTACTGAGGTAGGGTGGTAAACCCAATAGCCAAAGGTCCTGGCTTCGAATTTAGGGGGTTCCGACCCCAAAAATTGGGTATGACTCGCTGATGACGGCTAACAAGCCAGGAATCGCCATTCCGGTCTCCCTTGTCTTTGTCTGATCCACTCCAATATATATATATATATACAAACAAATTTAGATGGAAAATGTGAAGCTGCAAATCTTCAGCCTTAACTTCAATTGTTTAGCCTTCAAACATTTGGCAACTGGCCACATTTTAATTTAAACTTGTCTATAGGTTAAAAGTGCATATATTTTCTTAGTTATAATATTTGTTTATTCTATTTTACGTTAAATATTCAACACAGTACGTTCAAAATGTGTCTTATGCATATAATGCGACCCGATTTCGGCAATAAGCCCTTGGATCTTAGCGATGACCCTGCACACAATTTACTCAGGCTGCTAAGGTTCGTTGGCTCTTTGACAAACATGTAAGTTGGGGTTATCCGTTGTCTGCATACGTTGTTATTATTACTACTTAATACTTTTAAATAACGTGTACCTCTTGCGGTATAGGCATACGAGGCAAAGAGAAAAAAGTCTATGCTATATTATATGAGTGACGACATGTTTGGAAGCTTATTTTGAAAATAACACATATGTGATTTGTATTTCAGGTAGCGCTTCGGAAACAAAATCAGACCCCGAATTCCTTAAGGACGAAGAATTACCAAAGCCTGTTGTTAAAGGTATTTTTCGCTTTTTACAGATACCACATACTTACTGCATGATTTTTAATAAAATGGTTTGCCATCCCAATGCACCTCCGTCAGATTAAACAATATCCTTTATTTAAAATACCCTGTATTTAAAAATCAACAAAATAAGAACATTTGGGTGATACTTCATATGGTTGAATACATGTATACTTCCCAATCATCCATGCTTGAAACGATTTACCTTACTAAGAATTTAAATATTACAGGAAATATCTTACAAGATGCTGTTACATAAAAATATTCATAAGGAAATGCAGCACTGAACGCACAGGAGGTCTTTTGAATTGTCAAATAGAATTTAAAGAAAAATAAACAAGACCTTTTTAACTTACGGTCAAATAATGTGTGTAAATCGTATATGGTGACTGTTCACAAAAACTACTAAAATGAGAAAATTCAAACGTTCTTCAGCTTAACTGCAATCAGATGTCAAATCTGGCCAACAGTATTTAAGGAAAGCATAAGTTGACTTCAGACTTTTCAAGCCTCCCTGCAAGTATTGTAAAATATTTTTTACTTAGCAAGGACAATAAAGTTTATCAAGTTTTATTTTGCAGAAAAGAAATGTTTAGTCAATGTCTTTAACAATATTCACAAAAATATACAGGATTAATAATTTGTTAGTTTGCATTTCTTTATGCTTAAAAACAGGGTTACCACAAGCAGCAATTTAATATTATGATGTGTACGCGCAAAGAATGTAGTACGTCTACATTTCAGTCTTTTTTTAAGAAAAATATGCCATCTACTCTAAAATTCAACAAAATGCCTTATGAGTCAGTATATGTTCTGCGAAGAATAATCATATTTCTATGTAGGGAATTTCCAAAGGTATACTGCAGACAGCAAATGATGGCCAGTTTACTGAGTTTAACTTGTTTTAAGGCTGAAACACAGCATTTAAAGTATACACTACAACAGTATAAATTTACCTAATTTAGGCCTGTCTACTGAACTAGTATAGTAAATTTATAGTTGATTCTAGCTTATTATATTACTACATTACCATAAATAGTGCGGCTAAAATAAATCCAAAGTTTAAATGTTTGTATAAAATAAATAGTTTAATACTATTACCGATAGAAATAAATATGCGACTTCTAGGAAGTATTTCAAAAGTAGAAGACGCGGATGCTGGAATAAATAACTGCTTTTTAGATTACCTCAATAATTCTTTATCAACGTTAACCGTACAATAGTGTAAGACATTCAGGGATTCGGGTGCTACTTGCACTGATTTCGCTATATACATCTCTTAGTGGACACAACCTAGGTTAAGTTAGTACGGCAATGGTTAGACATTTTGCTGTGGCGTCTTTACTTGCCGCGATTTCGTTTTCCCTGTCTGAGGTGGGCTCAATAATTGTACGAAAATAATGCTCGCTGTCGTCAGAATAGTTGCTGGGCGCGGCCCTTCCCACATAGCTGATTCTTCCGGTCTGACAACGTCTCTGTATGCAGAAGGTTAAGGGCAATTTTTTGCGCTTTTTATTGACTGTGTCTGTGAAGTATAAATTAAGTAGCCCACGGATCAATCAGTTGTCATTGCTTGCTAAAATTTGGCCTCATTAAACCCGAAAAAAAGTTCACTGCCCACGAAGTGAAATGCTGCCCGGGAGTTAGCGTCTTTCCGGCAAAGAACTCTATTCATTTCCTCCCGTGGTAGTGTTTCTTTTGTTCTCATGACCTGATTGTTGCCACTGACACAGCTCGTGAAACCACACATGCAGATTTGGTAATGCCGAAATGCTGGCGGAAGTGACAGTTTTGTGAGCCACCAGTTGCTCGAATCATGGCTCACGCGCCCCTAGACTACAACAAGCGCAACGACCTGCCCAATTATTGTTCGTTGTCTATACCTGATTTGGCCAAACCGAGTCACTCCTCGGAAACTACGCAAGCCAACAGGTGGTCTAATGCCAGGGCTAAACATCCCGACGGTCGAGCTATCTTCGCGTCTACTTCTATCATACAGCCCGCACATCGGGCATTAAGAAATTGACATACAAGCAGGCAATTTTTCCAGATAGGCGAGCCACTAATTTTCATAATGATGCAGTATTTTAGTGACTCTATCCTGTGTGTACTGCATCTCTGATTATTGATTCCTAACAGATTTGATATTGCTTGAAACAAATGTAATTCTTGTTCCAGCAATCAAATCTATTTCAATTTAGTTACTTCCTGAGACTAGCATGTCCACTGTTAGTGGCAAGTTATTCATCATATTATATTGGCTTTAAACTCTTAGTATGTTACTGAACTCGTTTTTTATATAATTATCATGCACAACGATCCCAAGATATGTCGGCTCGTTATCTCTACGCATTGTTCTACCTGGTATATAATTTCTGAAAAGGTCTGGATACATTTTATAGGAAACACGCAAATAACTTTTCCATGCTACACTTATTGGGTAATAGATGGTGTGTGCTTCAAACTTTTTTCTTCGAATGGTAAGTGCTGCTGAGATAATTTTCAGCTCTATCATCTGCGGCGTACGAACAAAGAGTTTTGAAACTCTGGCAGCATTCATTCTGTTAAAGGAAAAACCGCTTACACATGTGAACCTTTAGAGAAACATGGCGAAGGGACCGTAAATTGCTTAAATGTATTTGGACCACTTGACACCTTAGTAGGCTGCATCTATAAATATGAGGAGGCAATACGCTGTAAGGCATTTCCGTAAATATAACACGTCAACATTTGTTTTTAGTCGTTTTTTGAGTAGAGTGATTAAATGTATACTTCTGCTTTTTAATCTCCTGAATTTATACTGTAAATGACATTCCCAGGCACATCATTTTGTTAGATGACCGTCGATATAAATGCTTATTTTTCGAACTAACCAACCTATACTCACCTTTCACTTGCAATTGTATAACCAAGTACTTTTGACATGATCTCCCGTAGAAATACATCCGTTTACTACTCAATATGGAGCTCAAATTCGTTTGCCTACAGTTCTCTTCATAAACGTGACTTCGTTTGGTATAACCTTAAAAAAGACACAAACTACCATCAAGTAATGACGAAAAACATAAACAGTACCTGCTTTGGCACAATAATTTCAGAAAAGTAGCGTCAACGAAATCTGTAGTCATGTGTTGACTCGCCTGGCTGAATAAATTTTACATATTGATGCGAAGAACGTTAGCATTTATAAGCCATTTATATGAGTTTTAAATAGCCCGTATGTCTGTTTACTTGAAAATATTCCAATAAACAATTTAAAAACTCAATTATAAAAAAAATCATAATGAGCAACATTTTATTACCAAAAGCTGCCCTGTTTTGGGTATAAAAATTAAATAAGGCGTAAATTCCTGTTAAAAGAAAAAGTATTTCATGCATGTTTTCCATAGCCATATTTGAATTTATAAAGGCGGTTAAAATCCTTCTTTAATAGACAGTTTTTACAATAGACACTTGATTCTGGTAGTCAAAACAAAGTAAGTTAAAGAGCCTGCATCATATCATGATTGAATAAACTTCAGAAAAACCTACACGATTATCAGTATAACAACCTGAATCAATAGCGATTAGCGAAACAGTATCAATCTTCCGCCTTTGTCGAAAATTTGCTAGATCCGTGGCGTCAACTGCAGCTTAATGTTTTTCTCCAGTAACTGGTTTGCACTATATTATGAATTTGTTGAAACTCATCTTATATTTTGATTATGTGATAAGGAATTGTTTGTTGAAATTAAATATCTTCCATGCTTCCGGCCGCACAGACACAATCAATGCGATATCAAAAACAACGAAACAAACATTTTAGAATAATTTTGTTCTGTAAGCAATATTTTTGGCTGTCTTCCCAAATATCGGTATAAAATATGGCCCACACATTGAAAAGAGGCATACATTCATTTAAAGCCACAAATCGTTAGGCTGCGACGCTGTCATAAAAGATTTTCAAATCCACTAATTGCAGTCGGAACGTAGATAAAAGGAGTTTAACATGTACTGAACTTTTTTCATAAATCAGTCATTTATTACTGTTGCTTAAAGCTCTTTTTTAATTTCCTGCTATTTATCCTTTCCAAGACCCTGGTTTGATTCCACACAAGACTTTGGAGACATCTTCGCTACCAGGAACCCCAAATTCGCAGGCCGTTTATAGCCCAACCAGCAAAGCTATTTCCCACACCTTCGGGTGCATTTTGTCTTTCAGTGTGGTGTTTTTAAAACTGTGCATTACAAGTTAAAAAATGCTTTAAGTTATTCATTTTGTCTATGAGTGCATTCAACAAAAACGCCTTAAAATACAGTCGCTCTCGTCATGGGACATACTTTTATGGAAAGCATAAATGCGTGGCGTTGTTGATCTTGACAGCCGAAAAAAACGTGTTTCAAGAACCGAGAAGCTGAAGCGACGGAAGGGCACATGATAAGACATTGAATGCATAACAGGGATTGCGCCTTTTTTAAAGGCACAGAAAGGGCTTTAGAATGTAGGCTTTGTGTTTCATGATCTTTCTATTATTGTCTCCAGAGATTGGTGTGAAAAGAAATCCGTGCTGTCATACGAATACATTTCTTGTCGCAATGACCTTATGTTGTTGTTGCCAATAGTGTTTCCCCGGGTAATTAAAAATGTTTTATCTATATTTCTACGGGCATATTCTTTCTATATTTATTTATTTTTAATAACAAAATACAAGTTTAATAAGTAAATAAATATTATACCTAGCTATTGCAAAAAGAAAACGTAGCAATAATGTTTACTTTTTCTTCCACACAATTGAATCCACAAACATAGAAGACAATGCCCGTCCATGTTAAATGAGTTGCTTTGACATGATACAATATCAAAACAAAAAATATTTTTTGCACTGTATTAATCTTTGGTTAAATTCAAGGTACAATAGCATCAAAATTATCTGCTTCGTTTCGAAAGAATTTAAAAAATAAGTCCAAGTCACGCAAACAACTTAGGTCCATCGATGCAAAATATGCGGTCTATTATCTTTTAGATGACGTTAATCCCCTTCTTCGGATTTCGTTTATCCGATATTTGATCCAGCGGACAAGAGTTATTGAACACTGGAACAAAACCTTTTTATGAGCTTCTCAACTTCTCTCAGAAAATATCAACAGCCATGTATCTTCAGTTATTTATGAGATCAGCACATCAACGGTAAACGACATCAGTATTGCTCTCATTGGCCCCAACTGTGTGTGCTGGTGTTCCACTGCTGCATCGAACGATAAGGCTTCTCACAAACATCTGGGCATTAGCTCATTGCCAGTTCGTTTTGCTTCCGACTTTAAACAATTATATTTATGGCTGTGATGTAGAACGCATGGCTAGTTTCGTTAATATGGGCGGCCAATGGCGATACATATTTTCCCTACTGAGAAACTAGATGAAGTCCTTAGATGTGTAATCAGATTATTAAATCATTCTAGTATGTACGGATTAGGAGCAGCCTAGCCATGTGATGCAATTAATTATCCAATAGTGCTCTTTTAATTAATTACTTCTGTATTTTCATTAAATGGTTGAGTATGGTAGGTCTGACCGGACGTGCAATTCAAAAAAAATTGTTCCACAGCAATTTATCTAGTGTATTAAGATAGTGAAATATTCTTCCAGATCTTAGTCGAAGGTTTTCTGAAGCCGAATCCTTAAGAACTGACCTGAAAACGCCTTCGGATTTCCAGTCGGGAAAATGTTTGCCCTGCTTGACGCCTTGACATTAGACCCGTGAGTTTTCTCTTGACCAGTCTTGACCGCCTGAGCTGGACAACATGGTGAGGTGACATGAATTTGATTCCCTGTGGAAGTGGCATATTTATAGCGAATTTATATTACCTGTTGGTTTCCTCTCTTAAGTCAGCAGACTAATTAGTCGTGGTTGTTCACGCGAGTTAATTTCAACCTCGGTGTAGCGTCAGTGAAGCAATGTTCTACGTTTGTCACGAAAAATATCAAAAAGTTCTGATAATCCGAAACATTGTTGTCATTCCGCCGACCGAAAAGGCGCGCTCGATGGTCGCATGGACACAGAAAAACAGACAACCTCTTAATGTGCAATAATTTTCATGCGCCGTCGACAGCCAGTGATGTCAAAAGATCGGCTTCATGGTGTTTTTAATCTATTGTCTTTTCATATAAGTTATGTTCTGCTGAGAAGAAAACGATTCGATCGCTGGAACAATACTTATGTTCGGCTGACGTCTTGACGTCCGCCGCGGATTCAAAATCAGAGAAATTGGCAGAAAGCGGTAGCAAATACTGTTCAAGAAAAGGACGCATATATTTAAGGAAAGCATTTTAATTGATCCGACTGTCAAAAATTCGCGCCGTCGGTGGGATTCGAATTTGCACAGCAGGAAAGGCCCCTGCACAGCAAGCCCTCTGCGATTTAGCGATGAAAGCAGGCTGAATGTTTGCACTTACTCACACTTGATTCGATTTACCCGTCCAAAATGCTGGTCGTATGGAATCTACCATGACGGATACAGTAAATTTACAGTTCAGGCAGGATCTGCTATACAATCATCTGCAATCCACCAGAATGAATTCTAGGCTCATAAAAGTATTGGGATCAGTTGACAGTTTGAATAATTCAAATGACCATATTGTGGAAATTTCGGAGCCAATTAATTATGTCAGCCTCGTTACAATTTAAGTGGATTCTAAATAATCACTGATAAAATCCTCTCTTGGCAGTCAGCTTCTGACACAGAAGGCTAGGCAGGTAAGGCTACCTAAGTGTGGTTAAATTCAAAGCTTCTATTTGCCTTTGTAGCTCAATGGCAGACCGTTTTCGTTATAAAAGATATCCATGCTGTTAGGGTTCAACTCCTACCGAGGCCGGAACATTTGCATAATTGGGTTGAATTAATTATTCAAATCTGCCGAATACTCCTAAAAATAGAAGATCATAAACAAACATTTGCAGGAGCGGCAAGTACACTTTTTTTATGAAACCGATGTATTTTTCTAATCTTCTGTTGTGCATATATATTCAAGTCCATAATCCTCTCCCTTTCTCTTACGTTGACATCGAAGATTGTTTGCACGAGAAAATATGTAATGCTCGTATATTTGTGCATATTACTATTTTAGCCTGCACCTCACTTTCTTATTTTAAGTGCACTCGATAAAAAAGCGTACGCAATACCCATGCAATCGAAATATATGTTTAACTTCTCAACCTGAACCATAACAGTTAGCTGGCAACTCCTTAAACGTTTCTCTGAAAAAGGTGAACGTTGATGAAAATAAAACAAAACCTTTGAATTTTGCGGCAACTTATTTTATAACTTGTTATTTTGTAAAGAATTCATAAACGGGTGTGTAGCATCTAAGGTTCCCTGTGGTTCTTACTGTCAAAAGAAGCGAAAATTTGAGTTCTAGGAAACAGTTCAGGAGAATAAAAAGCAGATGCAACCGCTGGAACAAGAGTTTTATTTTCCCGGAATTTTGAATTTTGCCGGGAATCAGTTATCATACGCAATGGCAGGTAGGTCAAAGTCATGCGCATATAAGAGTTAAACATTTACAGATCGCGCGGTATTTGCAGTTCGTAGCGGTCATTTGCGTGCGTATCATTATTATTCACGCCTGAAACAACCACTTGAGACTTAATTAGTGCGTTGATGACTTTGAGCTTCACGTTTCACTCGGTAATTGCCACAATGTCCTCGTTCGTGTTCAACGCTGCACATATGACAACAGGAAAAAGGCTTTTAGCAAATTCAAATAGTAAAAAAGTGTAAACAAAATTATATTACGCTCTTATCAGCGTATATATTTTTTTAGCAAGCAACATGCTCTAGATTATGTTTATTGTGGTATGTGCTCTATTCTCGTCAATACATTTAAACATATTTATACTGATAGCACGTTTTCTATTCGAAAGAATGCATGCTACTTACTATTCCATGCGTTATTTTTTCCTTCAAATAAATAGAATCCTAAATTTTGCAGAAGATAATTCACGCCTACTGTAAGGATGCATATGTCATCGGTGGATCACGAAATATATTCACTTGGCACTTTAGATGAACATTGCACTACATAGTCAGACCAGGATGGTTGTTTGCCCAAGTGTAACCGTCCTTCTAAGAAGTGGACTAGTCCCGATGCGGACGGCTGAACACAAAGCAACAGCAATGAGCCAGAACGGCACCAGCTCATTTTTCGAGGCTCATTCACAGAGACCTGGCCACGCATTCATGTTTAATGAGGCCGAACTTCACGCCAAATGTAGCGATCTTGTGTGTCGCCAGGTGTTGAAGCCAGTTGTCTGAAAAGTGCCCTCTCTTTCGTATTATATCATGTTGTGCAAGGAATGCGCGACCAATTATCTTTTACTACCTAAGAAACCTTATCACAGATAAATTAGCAAAAGTTGCAATACGAGCATCTACCCATAGCTACAGTGTATAAGTATGGGTATAACAAGACGAAACACCCGGCCATAATCTCGCTATGGATAAACATACGAATCTGAAAGATCGCTTGAATTCGGTTACTCTTCTACCGATAAAAGTTTTTTTATGGACTTCTTGGAACGCCAAACTTTGCATCTGCCGGAATTTTAATTTCCCCGCAAACCTCAGCGTAAAGAGTGCAATTTATTTGCGAATATTATCCAATTTTACGTGAAACAATGCAATGTATTTACCACGCTACACAACATAATCAGATCGCTCCTCACGAGCATCCTCATTAATCAAAACATGTTGAATATGAATTTACATCGCATACAGTGTGCTGTCCATCACGAACATCGTCATTTTTAGGAGGAGGATCTGCCTCAAAAAGAGAGTTGACAAAAAATATGACTTCTATTATTAGCAGTGATGATATTGAGATAGCAATGCTAACGATTACAGCCAATCCGAGGTGGTGGTAGGCATTGGCATGTCCTTGGCCGCGCCAACCGCCTGCGACTCCTCTTCCCCATCTCCAATTTTTTTTTACTCTGCATGAGCACGGGATAAAGACAGGGAGAGACAGAGTGACATAGATGCAATTGTAGTTTTATTTCGCTAAAATCAAACGACAGTCACTGCAGTTGCCACCACCCCTCTCAAGTTGTTGGTCGACATCGTCCAAGAAGGTGGTTGAGCTGTCACTTTTAATGTTTTCCTGTGATCAAGGTAACAAAAGCAAATCATTTCTAAAATCTATTTCCAAACCATTGTTTTCCTATTTTAAAATAAGTAAACAAAAAAGCGCGTTCTTTTTCACCCTGGGTACTTTAGTTGGAATACAATTATGACGTCCATACATTGACGTGGTAGGTACTCCAACAGATACATAACTTGCGAAACGGCTGCATTCAGAACTCTTACGTTTTACAGTTCTCAGTTGCGATTTCTGTTTTTTTTTTCATTGCTTGTACGGCTTCTTCCAACACGTTCGCCATAGCTAGTATTCCAGTTAAATGATAAAAATGCCTTCTGTCTCTGCAAGACCTATTTTTAAAAAAAATATATTTCATTTAAAGTGATGGCATAGATCCGGATCGACCATATAAGTTGCCCAATTAACTGGACCACCATCTCTTAAGTGGAGTAAGCTACACGTTGAGTGCAGTCACTAATGCATATGCCTTAACCATTTTTGGTGTGGCAATCGTTTTCTCAATACAAACAAACTGACGCATTTAAAGCCAGCATGGGACGCTAAAAGCCGCACTGGGAACGTTGCCAACTGACAGGATAATTTGGAAAGTGCAGTCAGTCCAGTGTGTGTGGAGTGACTGACTGGCAGACTGAAACTCAGGCTGCAATGGCTCTTCCTTAATGCAGCCATTATGACACTCTTATGTGAATGGGAGCCCCAGGCAAGATTGTGACATTGTAGCGCGTAATGGAATGTTGGTCTCTCCAACAGCCTGTGCCCCCCCTCTCCTCGATCGGAGGTCATCTCCACTCTCGTTTTGAAATAGGTTGCAGCTGAAGGAGTGGTCAGAGAGTAATGCAGATTGTCTGCGAGACAACTTTTGTTATATTCCCGTGGGAGTCACCACACTTCAGCTTCACGATGGACGACAGGTGAACTGTCACATTTTGCAGCTTTAATAATGTCGGGAATAACCCGATGGACAGTGAAATGGGTGGCATTAATCAAAAGTAGTTTTTTTTAAATTAAGACTTGCGCATTGTGTACTGATTGCACAATAAATTATAATATTGGTAATTTATTTTGTTAGTTTTTGTGACAGTGCATTCATCTGACCAACTTAACCTTCTCCAAAATATTTATCTCATTGTGCTTTGACATTAGTACCATTTTATGCCCTCTGCTCCGCACGGTATCATATTTCTATGAAGCCATCACTTTGTTTGCCGCAGGTCTCGTGCTGATGGCTTGTATAGCCAGAAGGGAAACAAAATATGTTTCATATTTTCACTGAAAATATACTTCTTCTTTATTCTGCAAAGGTCCTTTTTCCGATTGGAAATGCATATGTTACTGAATCGGCCCCATGATGACTGACTGAGAATTTGTTTCCTTGATTGCCAATATAAGCGAACCAGCACCTCGCAAAAAGTATCTGATAAGATGTTATAGCTGGGATAATGCATTTATTCAGCTGACGTTTCGAAGCCCATCGCAGGTTGCTCATCAGGTACATTCACCTACACAGTAGCACAAACAGGTAAGACATGCAGAGCGGGTGGAAGCATGTTTAACATAGAGTCCTAATGATACTGCACACTATAGACAATCAACGACTTTTCTATCTAGGATATTTGCCCGCTTATGCGCTAATTGTTTGATGATCGGCATGCAAGCAGCAGGCTGCTGATCGTTCATCACAAGTGGTGGAACTAGATGTGGTGATTGCTTATCTATCTGTTTCTCTAGCGCTGTCGTTAGACGACACGTTGGCGTGTGCGTTTTTAAAGTGTCAACTTGCTTTGGGAAAATTGTTGTGCAAATTATTGTGCTTGCATGTGGACGGATTCCCGTGAATGTAGACTCAAATAATTCACGGATACCACGAAAATCATATTTTGCGACAAGGTAGGCCTCATCTTATTTGAATGTGTGGCTGGGTCTCTGCGAACGAGCTACAACTTGAGAATTAGCGAGACTTATTCCTTTTGCAACTACATGTTTGGCAATTCAGGTCTTCCGAAGTTGTCCATTTTCTACGACGCAATTCCTATCTCCGCAACTACAACATATGGCGTAGGCGACTGCAGATATTCCTTGTCGTAACAGTGTGTCTTTTGGTTTCACTATCTCACACAGTGGTTGCCGGAGGTCTATTTGCGACTCCTCATTTGAGTGGCAGAATGAGGCGGCTGACAGCCTCCGATAAATTTTAAAGCACGCGATCGCTCGCCAAAATTTGGGAACGGTGCCATTTTTTGCCCACCTCGTTTGCATGTGCACCGGTTGACGAAGTTGCGCCAGTATTCATTTTCTGTGAACACGCGTCGCAGACATTGCATTTTGGCAACTCCTGTATCTGGCTAACTGCAGTCCGTCTCAACACGCCAGCAAAGCGTCCACACCCAACTGCGTTTGTGCCCAATTGGGTGGTTTCTGTTGAAGCTCAATAATTGCATCGTGCGTCTTGGTTTCCTGGACAGCTTGATCTTTAGGCCACCACAACCTTTGTGGCACACGAGGAATTAAGGGAAGCCCAGCTGGCGTTATTTTTCTTTCAGTCGTTAATTGTTTGTGCGAAATGGCGCTGCTGAGCCGTTCTTTGAAAAAGAGCACATGATGCCGTTCATTGATGACAAATTTAGCATCCACATACAGTGCATAAGGACTCTTATCATCCTCAGATAACCTCCGCTATGAGTTGTGCAATCGGTTACCCCATCTGTGTGTCCTTCTCTTGCTCATACGTTGAAATAAATGGAATGGCTTGAATGCCCTATTCATGGATTACATTTCAATTGCAGACTGAAATAAAGTTAGAAGGATATGCACGAACGAAATATTACAGTTGTATACCATGTCGTATGTTTACTCAAAGGTCTCTTGAAGAAGGCAACCTATTTTTGGAACTTTTTTTTACGCGACTACTTATTATAAATCATTGGCTAACCATCTGCTTAAGGGGAATTTTTGCAATTGATCTGTCAAAGAGTTTGT
Source organism: Ligula intestinalis (assembly GCA_036362985.1). Lineage (NCBI taxonomy): Eukaryota > Metazoa > Platyhelminthes > Cestoda > Diphyllobothriidea > Diphyllobothriidae > Ligula > Ligula intestinalis. The sequence continues at coordinate 10,648,394 of JAYGXS010000005.1, forward strand.
TCGTGAACCAATCACAAATAACGCGATAATTTGGCCAATTGGACACGCTTAAAATACGATCACTTTTCGCAGGCACGATTCAATATGCTACTTATTCAAAGCGTCGAAATATTATAACGTTACATGCAGGGAGGCAATACTTGGGCTGGCTTATACAGAATTAGTCAAAGATCAATACTTCGGAAAACTGGAGGCTTTAACGGCTGCCATTTGTCATGGAGATTCTGACCTGAGCCATTAAGTGACCCTCAAAATGCAAAGAATTTAGTAAGCTCAAAGTAAATTTCACCTTTTATAAATTTTTAATTTTTATATAGTTCAATAAACTGGCCTCAGATAGTTGGGAGTTCAATCAAAATAGGGCGTTGCATGAAACCTGATGGGCCTTCTTTTAGCAAGTGATCTAGATCTCTTGGATTCACCGAGTCTTCTACAGGTTAATTCACCGATGTTGCTCAATAACTGGCCTGAATGTCAAAAGTCCAAGCAGGTGTATTACAAGTTAGTTACTTCGACTGCTCGTAAACAACTGCACGTGCTGGATGAGTGAGCTGTTGCTGCAAAATGACCTGGATGTCCTTGTGCCACTCAACCAAGGCTACTTTAGTTTAATTTCTCACATCCGAAAACCTCTCAACATTTTAATGTGAGGCGTGAGGGACATTCAGCCATGCGTCTCCAGGTTGAACTTTTATAGCAAGCAGACATGAACCCTACGTTCTCCCTAACCCGTATTTTCTTCACGCATAACAATATCATATTAGCTATGAAAAATATACCTTGTTATTTGTAAAGTGGTTTTTCGTCTCGTTTGTCGTCTCCACCCCTATAGCAGCCTACTCCACTTATGAAAGCATATTGAATTTTGGCATCATCTATGATGCATAACGTTTCATACCTGAAACTCGCAAATTTTTCCCGAGAAGGCACCAGTATGACCTCGCCGTGCAATGGAATGACAAGAATTCCCTGGTGGCCACCCATGCATCCAAGCCAGGGCACAGCTTCGACTTCAAAAACGTGAAAATACTGGGTCGGTCAGACGATCGAACTTCACGCCTGCTGCAGGATGCCTGGCATTCACACGTGGGCTAAATTAACAGGCATGTCTAGCTTCCTGAGGTCTACCTTGCATTGCGCGAGCAGATCGAGGGCAGTGGTCAATCCCCGCAGAACCGACTTAATTACAGTGTGAGCTGTACGTTTTCTTCATTCCTTGACAATGAGCTCGCAGGAGAATTCTAAACGTCGGGCAACTACACTCCTTATCACAGATAACGTCTTAACTTCTTCTATTCAGTTACCTGGGCCTCGAATATTCCCGACCATTCACAATTTTTGTCTTTTCGTATCCATCCAAAAGTTAATGCTTGGTAGTCATTTTGGTGGATTCTTGTTGTTGACTTATTAAATCCTTCTCGAACAGTCAAATAATTGTCTCCTTTTTGTGGATTCCATATGTGGGTTAATTTGTGCGGGTAATATCGACACAATTTTGATTACATTCACTGCGCGAGGCGAGGTATTTGTATCTAGGCGGTAAGAACATTGACCTCCGACAATTTTTTTCTCTGATGCGCTGGTTTTAGTTTCTCCAAACGCTCCGAGTTTTTTGCACAATTGTGTCAACGCAAATTTCTTTCTTACTTCTCTTGAATTTTGAGTTTCAAATTTTGTTGCTTAAAACCTGGGCTGAAGGAAGCAAACAGAAGAATGACATGAATTACAAAGTGCTCTTAGCACATGTCGTCTTGTAATAAATGCAAGAAATATCATATATATATATATATATATATATATATATTTTCATTGTCACATTTATAGTTAATGCCATAATCAGAGCTGATGTTGCGTGGTGCAGGAATCTTATTGTAACGATTATGGTTAAAGCAGAGCGATGCGGGCGAATTCACATTATATACGCAGGCATAACTGTATTTTTAGAGTTTTCATGGGCCTGCGTCCTTCAACATGTTTCATTATTTACCAACAGGTAATATTATTTGCGGTTGAATTTTCATTAAACATCCTTTTTTGATTCTGTAGTAGACGCCATAGCTAATTTACTATTCAAAAGGTTCCCGTTTTACCGGCCATGGGATTAGTTCGTGTCCGGACATCCTTGTATTTTTGATTATGCAGCACATACACTCCACACTTGCATCTTGCTGTAACAACTCCTCCCTGCAAATTACTTCAAAATGTTTTATTTTGTTTTATACGGTTATGTTTATATGTCTAGGTATTTGTTGGCCATTGTCCTCCACCTTACCATTTACCGTTCACTTCGTATGACGACACCCACACAGTGCATTGAGTGCAGCCCTCAAAGTATGCGAATGAAGAACTGATTAAATCCTTGTTCGCAAAGGGGATAAAGGATATCGCACGCCACCCTTAAACAGTGCAGAGCGGACACATTTTGGATTACAAATAAATGAACACGAGCTTGCTGGCCGACGAGAGATGGTGAATGACGAGTGGTTGCTACATCTGCGACACACTTCATCCGTGTTAATTCATATTAATGGCGAAATGCACCCAATATAAAAAGAACGCATGTGTTTCATTTTAATAAATCTGCACCTCCTAAGTCTAACACTTCCCTTTCATTTCAGATATTGCACCGCCATTCAGATCACGACACAGTCATCACCGGTATGATGTGGTGGATGTCCAATTAACTAAAATTCCCTATCCCCAAAATGTGGACTCCCGCATAAGATAGTCAGCTCAAGCAAATAAATAAACTAATTTCACAATAAAAATGCATGGTCTGCCTTCATTTGTGTAAAATGAATACGATGCTTCTACTTCAATTAAAAAAAAATAGTTTGCTTCCAATCACCCGGAATAAGAATTCATACAAAATTGTCGGTTTGGGAAAACTCGTCATTTAAAATCGATAATAAACAACATCAAAACCAAAAGTTCTGAACATATTCTGTATCAGCAATAGAAAATGCTGCAAAGCCTTATCTCCCTAAGTATTAACCATGACGGCCTAGGCATTCTTCACTGAAGTTTAATAATCATTCGTCATTGCGTTTTTTACTGTCCACTTAGATCCTCCTGCAAGCCATGATTGTCAAATTTGTTATAGTTAGAGCACGTTTAAACGCGAGGAAATCTTTTTAAAGATGCACGCAAAGTCGCAGCACGTGCAGCTTTTACCAGTCCTACTATTGACCATACTTTATTTATGTTAAACGAAGTAAAAACTATGCCAGCTCCCTTAATAGGTGTTACAAAAGTGCAACTTGGCCAATATTATATATGCTTATAATAAGAGGTAAGTAACTAGTCCTACAAACATGCAGCATTCTCCCTCACAGTTTTTCACTACGGTCCTTTGCCGAATCTCTTTTTAGCGCACGATTGTGTATCCTTATAACATCATTTGTTATATTAAAGTGACTACTTTAATTCCCTGAGTTTGTGTGCCAAATTTCAAGTTTTAATTTACTAAGGAAGCAAATGTCACTGTTTTAATATAAAGTCGGTAAAAATGCCTGCGACTTCTGTTGTCTTCACGTTAAACCTATCGCTGACAACCCGAGTAGCTTCAAATCAATGGCTTGCTGAAGTTCATCTACAATAATTTAAGGGAACATTCATTCATATGTAGAGTAGACGCCGTTGATCATGCAATATTTTTACATATGTGAAAGACTAATACTCTTTCGCTTTTCGGAATTGACTCCAGTTTTGATACTGATTATCATGTAGTGTATTCTGAATTCATTTCAGTCAGGATAGGTAGCCAGCTTTTGAACGAGCTTCGTTTTGACTCCTTGCAAAACGTATTCATTGTAAAAACTGACTACTTATTTATAACACCTTTTCATCATTGATTTTGACTGCCTTAAAAATTCAAATATTTTAAATGAAAAAAATGCTAGCGATAATTATTGTTTGTACATGTTTAATCGAAAAGTACGCGTTCTTTAAATTTTAAAAATTTAAAATAAGTTGCTTATTATGAGCTTTTTTACGATTGTTAGGTCTTCATCCATAATAAATCGTATTCATCAATTTATTAGTGCTGCCTTTACTGCATACAATATATTTCAAATCCATTTCAGTATTTGAAGACTACTAGGTGACTTCTTCCTCAAACTGCAGGCGAAAGTGTACATTTCTATAAGCAGGATGCACACAGTGCGCAGATTTTAAACCTTGAATTTGAGTGTAGTATTCGCTTGTTTTGAAAATTGTTTGGCAATTGGGCAGCTTTTTTATAACCGAAAGCTTCTCTTTCTTTGAGTATAAGATTCATAGAACGCATAATTTGCTATCAAACAAATACAAAAACTAATTTTCTCATGCATGTTTCCATAAAATATATTTGAATTTATTAAAGCAGTCAAAATCAATGATAAAAGGCATACTACTTAAGAAGTCAGTCTTTTGCAATATTTTACGTATGCTAGGAGTCAAAAAGAAGCTTGTTTAAAAACTAGCTTCATATCTTGTTTAGAATGTCTTCGAAATACCCTAAACAATAATCAGTTTTACAACTGGAGTCAATTATGATTAGCAAAAGAGTATTACTCTTCCGCATATGTCAAAATATTGCATGATCCATGGTGTCTACTATATATATATCAGTAAGGGGTAAATGACAGCATTTGGTGGTTACTTGATGCGGAACTGTTCTGGGCTAATTAGCCTTCATCAGCCAAGCATAACCATGAACACCAGCTGGTCGGACAACACAAACAAACGCACTCACAGACGGCGCAGTTGGTCCACCGCTGGTGTCTATCAGATGGGTCATGAGCACTTCATCGAACCGCCATCTGTGAGTGCGTTTGTTTGTGTTGTCCGACCAGCTGGTGTTCAGGGTTATGCTTGGCTGATGAAGGCTAATAAGCCTAAAACAGTTCTGTATCAAGTTACCCCCAAATGCTCTCATATATCCCCTTACTGCTATTATGACTTGGCCTGAATCGGCCTGGCAGGTGGTCACCCGTTGGGGTCCTCTGACCACCACATGAACTTTGTTAAGTTTGGATACCTATTCGATTGGGGTTTCACACAGTCCTAAGTGAATATATATATATATATATATATATATATATATATATTACTAAGTTGATAATATACGTATCACAATTATAAATATTCGTCTACCGCTGTATAACAAAGGAACAACAATTATTTCCCTTCATTTTGGTTATAACGCATTGTCCGTTTAGCATAAAAATGGCTTCAGACGTAAAATCTGTATCGTGCCTGATGAGGTTGTATGGCAGATTCCCCGTTATCAATTGGATTTTGCCTTTTAAAGTCATTAAAGATCAGCAAGATGCATGTCAATTAGAACATGCTAATTAACATTTAAGAGCCTGCATTTTCAGTGAAAAATCATCTCCGGATCCATATTATTCTGACGCCTTCCAACCTAAATTTTGATTAATTGGTTTGTTATTTCATCAGTAGCTCGATGAAAGTTGAGGGGAATAAGCGTCTAGACCATCATTCTATTTTTATAAGACAAGGGACAAAATTAAAAATTTTCCTTCGTAATTAGAACCTGATATATCTGTGGTTAGTAGATTTCTGAAAAAATAATCATAATTATGTCCTTTCACATCCTGACCATTAATTTAAATGCATTAAAATATATTGTTCGAGCAGGAGATGCGGCCTTTTTGACCGAAAGAGAATTACTGGGGAACATATTGAACTGTTAGGCTGAGTGAGCGTAGGATTTTGTGGTGACAACAATACGTCAGCACATACTTTTAACTAATGCCTCCTAAAATTTTATTGGAAACTATTCACATGGGATGCCTTAACTGTTAAAAAAAGAAGTGCATTTTGCAGCTATGCACACTTGAGCGCACATGGTGAAACGTGTTTTGAACTTGTATGTAAATTAGCTGCAGGAGAGGTTTTTTAAGTTATTGTCAGTAACCTCAACAATTTGTCTTTGTCTGAAAACGTTATGTACATTATTTTACAGATTTTCACTAGGAGGTACTTTCGGAGAATTAAAAAGTGTGCGCGAACAAGTACGTGCTGCAATTTTTGGCCTTTACTGTCAGTCATGAGGCTTGAATCGTTGGGCTTTGTCATATCCCCTTGGTAAAATATGTAGAATTTATTTATCAACTGAAATGTGCTTAGAATAAAGACTTTTTTAACCAGAAATAATGAGAGTATTGTAAAAGGGGAAAGAAGGAAGGAACTATTATCTGATGGCAAAACTTTAAAAATTATTGCACACATTCCTACCAGGGAAGTATTTATGTTCCACGAAACGTGAATATATCGAGTAAATACGCCATCCTTTTATAAATTAACTTGATTAAACTTATTAAGCTGTTCAACCTTCTCTGCGTACATGTGATTGGCCACCTCTGCAAGACTTATATAAATGAGAGTGATTGTCGGACGCCAGTTTGGCAAGACAAAAGCTTAATGACAAATATACCAGAAAAATAGTCGCATACCTTGAAAAGTCCTATTTCCAGGTTAATCTACCTATTTTGGAAGTTACAGGGATCATGGAAAGTAACTTCTACATAATAAGTTTTGTTTGTGTCTGCATACGTTCAGATATTTTAATGCTGATTTTACTGCTTCGTACACACAAATTTACATCTTAAAGCTCCACGTTGGACAGCTGTAGTACGTGCAAAGAAGAAAAATGTGTTTTTCATGACCATTGAAGGGAAAAATTGTTTATTATTAATTATGTGAAGAACGCGTGCAGGGGCAAGCAAAAGTGCAACCTAACGTTAAAAGTGAATTCAAAGCTGTCAAAAGAAATATGCCGATAAGGTCTTCTAACAGGCATGTTAACTTTTCTGGATTATTAATTTAATCCAGCATACAAAATGAGAGACTGTTCGAAAAATCAACTTTAAAGAAACAATCCTAGTCCACTTCACTCACGACAACCCAATTCCTTTGTAAGTTATTTTTCCTGTATTGCGTCGGGTGTGTAGAAGTGTATAGTGTCATTTAAGTTTTAAGCATGTCATTTATTGCCGTCGAACTACAAACGGTCATGTTCCACATGTTTTGTTTGATGATTGGCTTTCTCTAGAAAAACAAAGTTAGAAAATTAACATCACGGAGGCTCCGTTCGGACAAAGGCTTCCAATAAAAGAATGCCAGCTCTAGCACATTTTTCATGATGTGAACGCCAGAGAATTTTCCAGAACTTCCACTTTGCTTCATTCAAAAATAATTAGCTATTCTGGAAGGGGTGATACAGTTTTTGTTTGGCTGGCACAATTCATCAGTTTGTATAAAGTATTCAAATGCTTGCATAAAGTTATATTTTGTGATATTGAGCGCGATAATTTTGTTTGCGAATATTTAAATAAAAGAATAGTCGAATAAGTTCCATACAGTCATTTCAGTTTTCCCCGGTTTGTTGGTGAACCATTCTTCTTGCTGACTTTTGCGCCGAGGTTCCCCTTCTATTGCCCCAGACCTTGCACATATAAAACGCAAACCCTATTTTTCCAAACACGCTACTGGTGAGCGTTTAAGAACGCCCAACTCCAGCTTACATAGCCCGTTAGCGAAGTGGTCTGATCAGTGGTAATTAATCACATGCTGGCTTTTGAAGATCGAATATCGGACAAAAGAGTACTTTGGTTGCAATGATTGATGATGACAAATTACCCAAGAGCCTCTTACGTGTCTGTAAACCATTATATAATGGAACTTCAATTTGTGGAAAAAATTCCATTGCTTAACTTGATATGACTCTGTTGATAACATATGTTTTGCCGGCATTTATAATCGGGCCTTTTGCCATCGAATCGGTAATGGAAATGCGTTATTGGGCAGGTTTCATATTTATCTAGTCGATATCCGCCTCTCATGTGGTTTTACATTGCGCGCCTTCTAAAAATACTCAGAGAAGTTCCCGTAACACGGCAGAACAACCTTTTGCGTCAAATTTAGCAGTTCTACAGCTATTTGTCTTGGATAACAAATTTGTATTACGCTGATAAAAAAATATCAAAAGGGGAGAGCGATAATAAAATGGCGTATTTATTTAGTTTTTCATAGTTCTGCTTGGGTGCCACCGTAGGATATAAAAAGGCATCTCTGTTAATTTACCGATTTATTGAAGACGACTTCGTGGGTTCTCAGTTCTCAAATGATTTCTGGAGGTTTCAGCGTCACAGATCAAATTTTTGATGCCCTGTTTTTACTGAATATTGGCAGCCACGCTAACACCTGTTACCTGCTAGACACAACTGTTTAATCAATACTTCTTCACCTCAGTTTAACTCTTACAGTAACACAAATATATTACGTACAGGAACGAGACGTAGGCTTTAAAAATTTTGAATATCAGTCTATCCTACGTTTTGAATATACTGATTGACCAGAACGTACATTTAAAAAAAAAACATCACAAGGCGCGACAATGTTTTATGGACTGGCACAACAGCACGACCATCTGCCTAACTGGACGCTCACAACAAATGCCTGCGTGCCTGCACCACTAACTTGCACCCGAAACCTAACAACAAACAGCAATTTATACTACGCCATGATGCATCTCACTGTCTCCCAATTTTTCCACTGGAAACGACAAAACACGGCCGAAACTTCTAATAACGGCGATATCGGTCAAATGACCTACTGATCACGCGCATTTATGACTGCTTCGACTACTGGCTGTTGTCGCATTCGTTTGCCATCCTCTATCTGAACATGGGAAGCGGTAACAGTTTGCATCACCTTCTTCATCCCTAATCCTGTCGTAACAATATGCTCACCCTCTTCACGCATTAAATACCAGTCTAGCTATATCTGTCCAAATGACCTAACCTGCTCATGCCAGTTTCACCCCATATACTTCTTCTGATGAAGTGTTAATGTCACTGACTTCAAATACTTCAATGCATTGGCCTTGGGATTCACCATTGTACCACCTTGGAATGCTCTTTTGTTCAATAACAGTAAATATGTAACGCTATTTCAAATTTCCTTAATAATTATTAAGCTAATGACTTTCAAATCATCCTTTCCGCCTAAATGCATGCCAACACGGTGGGTTTTTATGGAATTGGTCGCTACTTGGTCACCCATGTGAATATGTGCAGCGGATATGAATCCAAAATTGCACGATTGTAAAGAAACTTGGCTACTAGAAATACGGTTACCTATTGATTTCTATAGTTGTAGCAATGTTCATAGCGATTGGCAGATTGGTATTTCGAACGTACCACCGAATAGTTCCGTTTTTAACGTATCGCACTAGTGCATGTTCACGAAGGATCAACATACTGGTATAACAGCGAGTGTGGGCACCTATTGTAAGGTTAACAGCTCAGCGTTTGTTAATAGATCAGAAACCAGGGATTAGAGTACGAACGTCAGTTTCGTTGATGTAAACCATATTTTCCGTAACGTGGTAGTGCCGAGACGGTGCCTTGCACATGAACTACTTTAAGATGAAAGTGCACTTTCGCCGCATTATGTCGAGCTGGAGCCAAAAAGAACAAAGACGGAATTGGATGCAGGTGCTGAGTGGACCGGCAACTCCTACGCGCGCGCACGCGCCTGCCACAACACAACCTGGCCCTTTCACCAAATACTAGGATATCCAATGAAATGCAATACGATCACGCAAGCACCAATGCGGTCGGAAACAAGCTATGAAGCGTTAACCACTAGCCTCGATGTCTCTTCCAAGTCTAATGTCCACTGACTTCAGCTCTATTTTCAATAAAATTTCGAATTGGATGCTCTAATGTTGAAACACGAACCCAGTATGTGCGGTGATATCTGTCTTCAAGAGACCTGGCTAAATAGGCACATAGAGTCAAAGCTCATCAGACCTTCGGCTTATTGCTGTTATGGTTCGGAGAGAAAATCGAGATCAAACAGCAGAGGTGGTGAAGTAGCGGTGTTTGTAAATAAGCGATGATGCACAAACTGTACGTCCCTTTTTTCTTACTACGAAGACCACATAGACGTGATTGTAGTAATCTGTAGGCCAACATTTTATACAACTCAAAAGGCATCATTTATGCTAGTATTTACACACCGCTTCAACCTGTTAAGGTGCTCTTACCCATTTTTTCAAGTATCTTTCCTAAAAACTTGCCGCACTGCCTTGCGATCACGTGATTGTTTTATATGGGGACTTCAATCGAGTAAATCTATGTCCACTCATATTGGTAGGATTTAGTGACTTCGTTAATTTCAATACACGAGGTGACGCCCCACTTGATCACATCCTGACTAATTCTCCAAATCATTTGGCTGTAAGAAATAGAGTTCCATTGGCAGGCTCAGACCACGCTGTACAACTCTGACAACCAAAGGCAAACAACGGACTATAAGTAAAGCCTGAGAGGAAATTTTCCATTTGTGACACGTCCCCACATAATATTTCCTTGCTTCAGACTAGAATATCTAAATTCATTCCCATCTTTCTCGAAAACACGAATATCGGGTCGGATTTGTTAATAATGTTGTCTTTTTGACACCGTCATGGTTAGACTAGACCGAATGTTTTCTCCCCACTTGAAATTTGTGAGAAGAAATAAAGAACTCTTCTACAAAATAGGTCTAAGAGAAAAACTGAAGGAGGTTAATTTCCTTATAAAACGCGAGATCAGAAGGCTAAATGACCTTTTTGTTAGTCAGTTATTTACTTCTTCTACATCTTTGTTTCCTCTCTCTTCCTCCGAAATTTGGCAGAGTCTTAAACGCCTCACTGGTCAACGCAAGACACATGCACAGTTAGATGCTGACCTAGACAGCTTAAACTCAAACATCATCCACACTCCCAGAGACTACTATCTCCCGACAAATGATTTTTTCTTACCATCAAGTGATTTTTCTCCAGTTTCTGTGGCAACAGTGATGAAACACCTTAACCAGGTTAAGGTACAACAGCTGCCGGACCTGATAACGTCTAACCATTTCTCTTTAAATCTTTCTCTTTTCAATAAGCTTCTGTCTTGGCACATCTTATTAATTTATCTTTCATGGAATTGAAGATTCCTGACGGTTGGCATTCGGTCAAAATCACATCTATCTCGAAAAAACCTTCTTCAATGTGTTATAAATCCTTAGCCCAATTGCCTGCTCTTCTGTATTTCTTAAACTTACAGAATGAGTTACTTTGGGAATCATTAAGCTATTGTATCCAATTTTTCTGATTTCTTTCAGTTTGCGTATAAGGCTAGGCGTAGTACAATAGATGCCGCTGCTCTGATAGTCCACTGTGCTCTTAGAGACTTGGATAAGGGATACCGTGCATACCCATGTGCTTTTTGCGACTACTCCTCAGCCTTCAACACGATCCCAATCCATCTTGATCTTAATAAAACCTCTGCATGCTGCTCTTCTAGCTGGGCCGTTTTTTGGCTTGGGGATTATTTTACTTCCCACACCCTATTTGTTCAGAGCGGGAAGCGAAAATCTACGGTTGCTTCCAACAATTGTGGAGTTCTGCCGGGGTCTATATTATCCCCTCATCTTTTTTCTTTCAAACTGATGACCTACAATCTTAAAACGCATGTTTTTTTGTCAAATATGCTGACGATATGGTCGTCGGCCATCCTCTCAAAAGCCAGACCCCTCTCCAAACACTCAAGGATGGACTAGGCCATGTCACAGCATGGTCGTCGGTCAATGGGTTTTTACTTAATGAGCGGAAGTCATTTCAGTGCATCTTTCGGCTGCGTCTCTCTCCCAGTCCTAAAACCATTGACTTTCTGCCCAACAACGTAATCTCTTCTGATACCTTTGTGTAACACTTACCTTCAACCCATCATTTACTCTTCATATTGAAAACCTTTTTATAAAATCTGCAAACTTTTCTATTACATCCACCGCTTGCGTTCATATCGCATCTTGCAAGCCCTCATCTGGTGTTCTATGGATGCCTGTATCCTCCCTCTCCTTCTTTACTGCTCTCCAGGTACTTTTCCAGTATTACTTAAAAAAGACTTGCTTATTGTTAAACGTATTCTCCGCATGCTCTCTTCAGCTTCTGCTTACTCCTATGTTTTTTTAGTTGAACTTATAATTCAGCAAAATTTCGAATCGATCAAGAATTTAGTGGACCGCATTCGTAGTGAGGTCACTCACCCTCTGCACTCTGAATTAATGGCTGCAAAGTCTTATGGTACCATGCGCCAAAGCTTACTTCATACGACCTGCTGTACATCGGCCTACCAGTACTCGGTACTTCCATTCTAAGCACGATTCATCACGTGTGAAGAAACTGAAATTGGAAAGCTGAAGGCAGACCTGTCGCCATTACTGATGTGGTAACTATGTAGATTTATTACTTTGAGTATTTTGTGATCTTTGACCGTTTAATCTTGAGCTTTTCGGACCCCTTAATTTACTTTAGTTTTCCTCTCCGTGAATGGAGCCATTTTCTTCTCCGTGAATCGAGCCTTTCTATCATATACAGAATCTGGGGATTAGAAGGGTCGTTACTAGATGATTCCATGTCCACGAATCAGCCACTATATGCAAAACACACACTGGGCTGAAAGTGCGTGAGCTGGCTGACTAAACGATCTCGTTGACCATTGTGAACCAAACGTAGGTACAAAAAAGGTTAAATTGTTCTGTACCTTTCAAAATTTTTATGAGGGGGAACGAGCAGGTAAATTATATTTCTTGTCTATCTTTCATAAAATGACGCAGACTATCCTCTGAAAAAGGCTTAACTCTTTCCACAAATGCCATTCTCTGCGACTTACGCCTTCAACTCCCGCCACGAAAGTCAAAACCGGTTCACATACCCAAGGTGTTGTGCACAATTTCCTAACAGATGATAAGGTAAACGGTTATGCATATATATTCTCAATTTTTAACTATGACACAATCTTTTTTATTCATTTAATTGATCTATTACTTATAAGATATATATACATGGGTAACTTTATGTCAACTTGATAAGTGCGAGTGCACTGAAAAGTAAGACAAAAGTGGTAGAATATATTCACAACATTTTTGCAACAGAATGTCATTTCTTTAAGGTTAATTGTGCCATATATTTTAAAAAGCTCTGTTTTCGTGGTTATTCGAGTAAAAAACTTTTGCATAATCCGAAGGGCTATACCATAACTACGATAATTTCTGAAAAAATTATTGGCTCTTATGTAATATACTTCTCTTTGCCACTGATAAGTGATCCACATGCATCAGGATATATACCTGACCATATAAATTGATAAAGTGGACGTCGTTTAAATAGCATTACTTAAGGAAGCAGCTAACTTTCTACTGATTGTCTTCAAGACGGAAACATAAGTCCAACCAGAAAAATATCATGTGATTTGGCAGATCGTAATTGACGATGGAGTGCTATACGAGCTTAAAGAAAATGGCATTAAGGCTATTACCACAGGCCCGACTGAATTTAAATTCCATAGAATTTGCTCATTTTGGTGCTCTCTAAGATGCAAAATACATTAACGTAGCTCCAAGATAAATAGCTTTCAATCGCACCATGCTGAATAGATGAATCTGGTCATTCATTATTTTCTTGTTGCGACATTTTCCTTACCGAAATCAGAAATAAGCTTTTCTTATTTTATTGGCTACCAGTTGTGCGTAAACGCGTTTTTTCTGAGATATTTCTTGCTTGCCCTTTTTGTTTATTTCAAATTAACCTCGGCCTTGGGAAGATCGCCAAATTTGAAGTGATGAAGGCTATTTTCTATTTCATTTCGGAGTGGATTAACGTTTGCGATTGTCAAATAACTGAAAAATCAGTAATTAAAGACAGGTTATGCCAAGACATAGTTAGGTATATTTTGCACGTTTAATGAGTTAAACTATATTCAAGATGACCGTTAATCTAGTCAGGAATATAAGCAGTCGACAATGTCATTTCCCGTTTGCTTAATATCAGTCAATGTGGGTGGTGCTTGTTTTACTGTGATGCGCATAAATAATACACATTGCGCGGTCATTAAGTTAAGCCAGGGTTGCTTCAGAAAGGTTTTTCAACCTCCGGTATTGCATCAACCTATTATCCTAGTTGCTTGTATATAATATTGAATTAGTTTAGCTTGTCCATATTTAAGTATTTTGGTGCGCTAAAGTTTAACGCATAATTAGCCTGTGAACTGCGTCTACTTTGGCTTATGGTTTTGATCGATTTGCCCGTAATAGGCGCTCACGGCAGCCGACTCCAAGGACTAAGGAGAAGGTTAATCGAAGAACATCAAATATTGTAGTGAATATACCTGATCGGAAGATCTTAAATCGTAAGAACCATCAGTGGTACAGGATGCACATGCTTAATACAATACGTTTTGTCAAATTTTCAATGCAAGACGTTAAAACCCATTTGGCGAGTATATGTTTTCAGTTTATAAATTATTTTTAGACATAGACGTTTCTCCAACAACAGAGAGGAGTTACATGAGGTTGAGTGTCATGAAGTCCTTTAAAACTAAAGGTACGGGGGAATACTTAATAGTATAATACGATTTTGTAGTAGGTTAATCAAGCGTAGATAGGCTCAAAGAGTCACATACTAGAAGCTTGTATGTACAAGGTGCTTCAGTGAGCGCAAGCTTGGTTTTGTTAAAGCGACGACAGTGACTTTTAATGTTGCTAACAAAGCCTTGTTCAGTGGCTTAGTCTAGCTCGGCGTTGTCTTATAAATAAAACATAATTTTTATTGGCATCCACGCAATGATCGTAATCGACATTATGTGTGAAAGTTGCGTTCTGTATGTCCCCATTGTGACCTTTACCCAGCCAGAGCACAAGAAACACTCGTATTTTTTTGGAAAGGTGCCGACTTGCGCGCTAAATATTACGCTGAATTGCATGTTGGTGCGTTTCACGATGAACACTTTGGACCACATAACTCCTAATCCTAATAAATATTTCATAGTTTTAATCTCACGCTCCCTTAGTGACGAAAATGACTTAACGCTGAGGAAGCTAAGGCGGTATGTTTCTGGTGTTGATTAAGTAGGTACAAATATACCATCATTTGCTTTTTGAAGGTAACTAATGATCTCGATGAAATCCTTAACATCCTAACTTTGTACCCTTCAAACTTTCTTCATAAAGTTTCCTTGGCTTTATAAGAAAGGATAACGGTGCTAACTAACCTAATTTGTGATTATTTGCAGAAAAAGTAATGCTTTTATTCTGAGAATTTAAAACACACTGTCAAGTATTACAAAAAGTTTACATTTTGTTCATGTATTAATGTTTATAAAAACACCTGGAGTCATAATACAAATGAAAAGCCATCGCGTAAAGTTTTGATGCACAAACAGTTTCACCTGTCATAATCACCGTCAAGATTATAAAAATAATACAACTAAGGACGTCTTTGAAAATATTTTGGCCGAGGAATTTTGCTTTTCTATTGTCCAGTGCTAAATCAAGTTGTTCTGTTTAAAACGATTCGCTGTATGTTGTGTGCTATAGTGTGAAATATCAGCTTTGCAAGCAATTATGCTTACTCCCGTTTATCATATATTTTTCTTATGCTTCAACCTGATCGACTTAAATAAAGTGGACAAGTAAAACTCCTCAGGTTCTTGTCCGCCCTGAATGTACTCTGTGCCAAATAGTGTTTTTTTAACATTGCACTTTTTTTTCTCCGAATTCATTTTACAAAAAATTCGTCAGCATTCTCTTAATAACTTTGGGTACTTAATTCGATATGATATTTATGCGCTCAATCCGGAAGTGCTTACGTTTTGCATCATGATATTTTTGTTCATAAGGCAGCAAGTAAATATTAAATAATTGGTAATGGTTGTGAAAAAAACTGAACATGGTGGGTGGCATATAATAAGTCAAAATCCATTTAATTTTAATAAATACGCAAATATTTTATATTATTTAGTTCCCCGCTTTTTCACATTTATTTATCTTGCTGACACTTGTTAAAAGAATATATCATGAGAAGCACGAGCCGTAAGGTTCATTTTCTACATATTAGTAGAAAAAGCAATTAACTGAAAAATCATAAAAACAAAACCCGTTTTCAATGAACGGTCTTTGCTCTTCTGATTTCCCACGTAGGAATTGCATTTTTCTACTATAAACATAACTGTGCTGTTAGCGTTTTAGGTATAACAATTCAAAATGTAAATGAAATTACCTAAAAGATGCATTTTTAGTGTGAGAAGCAAGATAACCTCCCTTTGTTGTTATTGCTGATGTGTGAATGTTAAGATGTAAAGACAAAAAATAACGTTTCGATCTTTTGCATTTAGAGCACTAGCTAAATGAAAAAGAGAAATGGTCTGTCTGCTTTCTTCGGACAGTCATTTCTGGTTAAGTGAGTTTCTCATTTCCAGTGTGGGCATCAAAACGTATTACAATTTACAATTTCTCTACGTCCAAAATGTAGGAAATTCAATGTAATTGGACAAAAGACAAAAATCGACTGTGCATTGCTTTTTTTCTAGCTTCAATCCTCACAGAGCGGGTATTTTTGAACGTCATCAGAGGTGTGAGACACTTTTCTAAGAAACCTACAGCGTTAGTTGCACAAATAAGGCCGCTTAACAGTCTACTGTGATTAAAACAAACCAACAGAAATTTCTGTGTACTTTTTGCACCTGGAATATGCTTCCGTCAACATTTTTTGCATTCGTTTGAATGGATATAATTGTACTCAATACATTTTGCCTAACGCTCGATTTTTTTCTACCTTTTAAACTTTAAAGCCTTTATTTTATTAGCAGCTTTAATCTTTTAATAACATTACCTTTATTCGCACCACTGTAAAAAATACTCTAAAGCGGAGGAGGCACATGTGCAAATTCTTTTTGTCCACAGCGACCGCAATGGGCGACGCATTTTCGTAATTCTCATGCTTAACTCCGTTTGATCAGTTGTTTCCTTTTAAGTGAGACGCAGATAAATAAGTAAAGTGACGACCGATGAGAGAAATTCAAATGAATGACGAAAGCTGCAAATGCTCGACTGCCTTTCCAATTAAAAGTTTTTAAATCATTTCGTGGTATTCAATCCGACATACCTATTTGCTAAACAAGAAGCTTCCGACATATACCGAATTGTAAGTGATATTCACCATAACTCGTAGTGTCTTCGATTGTTTAAAGCATAAATGGTTCTTCTGTGACTTGGAAATAAAGCGCATGATTATTTTCTGATTTGTAGCTTTCTGTACATATGCTAGCTGCGCTGAAGTACGTGGAATAGTGATAAAGACTTATATTAATTGTTTTAAATATTTTGTTGTGGATATAGATACGCACGTTGAACTGGGTGCACAAGTTGTTTTTTGCTTATAAACGTATTCGATGTATAGTTTATTCGGCAAACCTGATTTTTCCACATTGTCATATGTGCTTTATTAAAATCTAATGTATGTGTATCAAAATGTAACATAAATTTTAGAATTTTATAAAAGCCTACAACGCAGTCAAAATTGAACGCTATTCGCTTAATTGTCTTATCCTCTTTTAACAATTTCAATCTGCATATTTGAACATTTGGTCGCAAGCTTTCTACTTAAGTAACAAGCTGCTAAACGAAGATATTAAAGATTAGCACTCGTTGATTAACGCTCCTCTATCGTAAACGGAACCGAATTGTACCACTTTGTCTAAAATATCATTTGTTTACCCAGCCAATGACTTCACAACGAAGTGTAAATTACGCACACCAAGGAAACCTATAATGGTCTTTTCCAGCTTAGCAGCTGCCGTCAGACAAAATTACCTTAACCTACTCGGTGCACCAACCAAAGCTGCAGCTCGCGACATTTTTGATCAGGAATCGCGCATTGTAACGTTTAAGTGACTGGCTGATTAGCGATGGATTACAAACCAGAAATGGTCATTCAAAACGCCGTTGCCTTTGCCGGAAATGTCATAAAAGCTTAGGTTTTGCGCCAAAATGTACACTCATCTGTACAATATAATGGATGTTTGTATCCCACTCGCTATAGTTCAATCAATACTGGTACATTTCCTACCATAGATCAGATCAGATCAGAAGAGATTCCATCGGATTTTGGTAAAGCTAACATTTAATCCAGATTCAAATATCATGAAGAACTTACTTTTATAGTTTTCTGCTAGGCCACAATCTTATCAGCAAGTATTTTGCAATATAAAGTCTGGAATATGCCGTAAGGAAATCTTACAAATATTGACATTATTAATTTATTTTTATCAAGTCTTCTAGATAAGCTTTTAGCTCCATATTTTATGCCCTTGAGAACGCGAAGTTTTTAAAATTGAAAATGGTAAGGCAGGCATGAATGATCGAGCTTAACTGTCTATTCATATTCGATTATGCAAACCCGAACGATCTTACTGGTGGGGTGCCAAACCGGCCTTTTAGTGGCCAACTTGTGTAAGATAAGATTAATAGTTGTGAAAAAGCGGAGTAAGATGATGGCAGGCAGATGATCCTTTGTGATTTATTTTCCTTCCTACGTGGCTACGCTAACACAGAATTCATGCAAGGAGTTTTCACACACGTTATTTTACTTTTGCTGATCGCTAATGAACCTCAATTTCCCCGTTATGCCCTCCCTTAGACCTAATTTCTTGGGCATTGACGGCAGCAATAGCAGTTAGTAGTATAGGCTGAAATGGCCGGTTCTAGATTGTAGTTATTGTTATTATTTTCCCACTTTGCTCCACCATGCGCTTCATTTCATTTCACATGTATATTTCCACATTTTTAAAATCCAATAGACTTGATGGGAGCATGAATTAACCTGTCAAATGTTCAACATCATGTCGTGAATGCAGGATAACTTTCGCACAGCTAAACAATTTCCACAATTTCAACAAAATACTCACAATAATTAGATGGCATATACTCATCCCATGCAAAGAAATTTTGAACACGTACCGTGTACTCTATATACTGCATATCTAAATTTTTGAAGAGCCCACTGCTCGAAAATTACAAAATGTTTGCGGATGGTTCCATATTCATTGATCCTGAACAAGTTTTGCTATTTCGTTTCCTGTCCAAGGAATAATAGACATTTCATAGACTGCTAAGGTAAAAATTTTAAACTCCACAACATTCTTAACACTTACCACGGCTGTGAAACACATGCATTGTAAAAAGTAGCATTGCATTTAATGAACAAAGGCTGTCAGTGTTTTGGTGCAGTTCGAAGCTCATAGTTATCATAGGCATGAAACTACGGCACAACGAGCAAGCATACTGAAAGACTGTGCAAGATTGTTCCGCGAAGTATGTTGTGATGTTTTTGGCGAACGTCTGTACACTGGGCAAATCGTGAAACATTATTATCAGAAAGCATATATTTTGAAAATAATACGAATGATGATTGTGCATGGTGTCAAACTTTAGGTTGCTCAAATGTGATTTCTACGAAAAATGTATTTGCACAATAATTGCAGAAGCGTATATCTAAATTTGTTTCGTTTTTTTCAAAACAAAGTAAACTGCATTTGGTATCACAGATGCTGTCCATGCAATTTTTTGCATAAAAGTGATATTTTCACAAAAACAAATAAATAAGTAGAAACTGTTCTTCTTATTTTGCTTGGTTATACGCTTAATTCTATGACTTCAAAAGTGCTACACCAACGCACCTTACGATGATAAACGTTTCCTCATAGTTTTTTGTTGTTTCAACTTAAACATTACTGCAAAAATTTGAGAAACGGCAACAACGCACGTACGCTCGAGTACTTTTGAGCATAAATGATGCTTTTACTCCAGCCTGGAGCCTACGCCAGGCTGCAACTATCTTATTTACTTTTTGTATAAAGTGAAGTTTTAAAATGATAAAAATGCTTTCGTTTTCTTAACCAAATGGCTGACGGGTATTCCGTGTTTTTTTTTACAATAAACGTATTATCTTTCAAGTTGTTTCTTGTGTAATATTCCTGACTGATAAGGATATTTTTACGTTATTGATTTTTCGTTTTGTTAGCTGTTGTAATTTGCATAAGCGCTTTTCCAGCAAACGAGTTTATCAATTCAACCCCGAGTATGGGGTTTTCACAAAAAATGTAAGGTTATTCTGACAGATATTAATGCATTTCTGGGTTGTTAAGTTCCATCCGCCGTCCCTGCTTAACTGTTTGCTCACATTCTTAGTTTTTTTGCTGCGTTTTGAAAGTTCAGTGCTACTTTTGATGCTTAAGTTTGCCTAAAACTGTGCGTTGATGTATGCCAGCTAAGAGAAGCAGGGCAAGAGGCCTTGTTCAAGTAGTAAAACGCTTTCGGCCTACATAAAACTAATTTCGAACTGAATTACTTTTCTTAATATTGTTATATCAGGGCCTTGAAAAAGATGACGTAAATCAGTCCGATATTAACCTTTTAAGAGAATCCTTACCTACATATCGGTGGTAATCACACTGAAAAAAGCATGTGTACTCTCTTTTATGCATAATAATAAGTGGATGAGATCTGAAGGATCAATTTTCGTAGCAAAACTGTTGGTCTCAATAGGCCTCATTTCGGTGAAAATTCGATCCATGTTTTTTCGATAAGACCGACGAATCCCTCAAAATCAGGTAAAAAGCAACACTTAAAGCTTACCAAAATGCAATATGGGAACAAAATTTACAAATTTTAACAGGTGCGTGTAAGCAGTCAGAATATTCTCTTGTGTACATAATATATCCGACATAAAATGTGTGATAGGGTAATAATGAATAGCATATACACATCTAAATGTTTATCCATAGGTATTTCAGGGTGTAAATTATTCCTGCTTCCTTGTACGGATTTACGGTAAGTGTTAAGTAGCTGTTCACCCAGTTTCCGGTGAAACGCATCTGTGGATTTCGCCATTACGGCCTTCTTGGGCAGTCCTTTCCAGGCACCAATGACTTGTTGTGAGATTGACGGCTTGCGGACCTCTTTATAGGATAGAATTACCCGCAGTTTGAGGGAATTCCCACGGGATTGGTTGAAGTGGCGAAGGCGAACAAGTCATCAAACTTCAGGACACACCCCCAAATCCTCACGAGGTGGTACGTCTGTATAAGGTCGATGCGGATTTGTGTTTACTAAGGGGGGAAAATGTTAAGTGCTTCTAGTCTACATTCGTAAGATGAAGAGTTAATGCCCTTCATAATTTTCGTTATGTTGCAGCGAGTTTCCACTTTTAAGTTAAATGACCCAGATGTAAGTTTTAATAGCTCTGTGGAAAATTAATTACGTGGATAATATTCGGGGATTGTGTACACCACTAGTTGCTTAAATTTCAACAGAGATCTTTGAAACACAAGAGGCCTTGCAACAGCAACCACCCTTTCGCACCAAAACGCAATATATTATTAAAGATTTTGCTTTTAAGCTAACTGAAGATAAGACTTTATATCGCGTTAACAGCGTTATCCTGTAAATACTGCTAAATATGCCTCCGTTGAATCCATGAAATGTTTGCCATCATTTGCTTGACTGAACAAATCGGGTTCATTGTCGCTGATAATAATGTCGAGCTAGAAGCTATGAGAGACCATAGCTCATCATGTTTCAGAGCGCATCTTGATAATAACCATTGGGTTGCCTCATTACATAAACCGTCAATAGGTGGCAGAAAAACGTATTGCCATTCACAAAATATTGACGAAAAAACCTCGCCAACCTCCGATGCGTTGCTTCTTCCACAAACCGTGCAATAAGTACATCAAAAAAACTGCATCGTGTATAATTCATCCCTAAAAACTTGAATGTGTCCATTTGGCAACTTTCCAAGCATACTTTAATCAACTTATTGAATATATTATTCTGCTAAAACAGCAATGCTCATTTTGCGGCAGTAAAGTTCTGGAAGTTAAGCAAATGGAGAAAAAAATATCATGCCGTTTCCACCCCCCTGTTTAAGAACTGGCCACACGAGAAATATATTGCGCCAGTCAAGTTGAAAATTGCAACATCATTCAACAAAGTTACCTCGAACAAATTGTTTTCCAGACTTTTTTATATTTCTTTTTTTTTTGTCAAATCTTCAATGTGAATAAAGATTTATTAAAATATGTCATAAAATTGTCAAAGAAGACTGCCAGCTGCCAAGCACAGTTGAATGCGTTCATTTGTTGCTTGATTTCATCAAGATCTCAAAAATATGTCAGCAAAATCAAGACAAGCAGTAGGCCTAAAGGCTATTCTAAACGCTTGGATTGTAAATGTAAGCATTAGCGTATGATAGGCGCCTAACTAAAAACTTGAAAGCAAAGTTTTATGCTATATTGAAACAAAACAAATGTTGGCATCTCCAATTAAAATAACCTATATGTTCGAAGTAACGCCGCTTATCTGCCCTTCTTAGGTAATCACGCTGAGACACTTTGCTACCTATGTAGTTGGCTGGATTCATTTTGTGGATGTATGTTCATTTCAGGGTCACTGCTGAAAGTGAAGAGACACTAAGCATGCTAGAACAGTTCCCATTCCCCCGATACACTGTCAAAAAATTGTTATAAACAAAGGTCAGCATAAACTCCTCAACCGATTCAAAATTATTAATGGATAAGAACGAAGACTTGTCGATCACTGGATCTTTTTTCCTTATCTATGCTGATACCTGGAAACTTTTCATTTATTCGGGAAAAATAACTTAAAATCCGCAATTTGAAAGAACCTATGATATAAGCCTAGGCCCACTCAATGGGATGTTCTGTTAGCAAATGTATGCATTCTGAGTAATAAAAAAATAAATCGACATGCAGTGGATGAAGAAAAGACTACCTCTGCAAAAGATCAACTTCCGTGAGGGATTTTTAGTGCTTAATATAATTGTCTTGTCTAGGGTAAAGAGCGAGTAAATGATGAAATTTCGAGTCGAATTTAAATAGCAAGCCAAGCTGTTGGCCAGCAAAAATATTCATGCTTTACCGTAGGGGCATCCTTATCAACAAAAAGTACAATACTTTATTACTGTTATACAATCAAAGCTTTTGCGTGGGATGGAAACAAAAATAATCAATGGCATAAAAGTATCATCCTACTGAGTTGAAAGAAGGAACCTAAATCTTCAGTAACCAAAAGAAGTGAAAACGTGACTTCTACGAGACAGTTCAAAATAAGAAAAGTAAAAAAACACAGTTAGAGTTTTATGTTCCTGATGTTTCGGATTCAGGATTCGTTTGTTATAGATAATCGTAGCATAGTCTCAGATCCATATTAAGCTATCCTACGATTAGATATGATTAAGGATTCTCGACCGCAATTAAAATGCCTGGGAAGTAAATTGCTTGTTCCTGTGATCGCATCCTCTCATTTTGATGTTCAAGTGAGATTTAAGTAGGCACCAATTGTTTTCAGTGTTTGCTTTCTAAAGATTGATGATGTCCATGCGATAAAGGTGCCATAAAGAGCCCTGCAATGGCACACTCAGAATAAGGTGGTTTTCCTGATTGATACCTAACGTAGATACTCCATATTCCGCGGCAAAAAGGACGTTTGTAATCTAATTACTCTACATATAGATGGAGTAACTGTGTGAGTATAAGTTAACTACATGTGCGTCCAAGATTCCTCCTGTTAAGCTGGACCTTTGCCATTTAATGATAAACAGCAGTGGGAAGTTGGTACAGTCATGATACTTCACCATATGAAATAAGCTGAAAAAAACGCAGGTTCAGTAATTACCATTATATCGTTAATAGAATCATCAAAAACAAATTCTTTTGGAAGTATTTATGGATAGAATTATTGTTTTTTTAGATTTTCTGATTTCACTGAGTGAAGCTGATGAAATTAGCAAATAAAATATGGTCATTTACAATTTGGTTGAAGTAAATAAACATATTTAATTGCTTTACGAACGGTGAACATGTTTTGCAATAAAATGTGGCGCACAAAGTTTTATTCCCTTAAAAGTACGCATCACAAATTAATATATGGACGAAAATTAACCTAAGGCACAGCAGCCCTTTCCATAAAATTAATCTGAAGTACACACCTGTACGAATAATTCGATACTTTTTACGATTCTTTGTGCTCACACATTTCACTGCCAAAGCTGCCAATTTAATACATACGCTTACTATCACCCATTGAAACCCGGGAAATGCACATACAAATTAAGTCGTAACTTTCACTGGTTATGTGCATTATGTAGCCGCAGATGCAGTGAGTTCACCGGAATTTCGTGTCAAAAAACAATATATCCTCATTAAGTGTGTTTAATTTAAACTGTCTCCTTTACGGTTGGGAAGGAGATCAGTAGGAAAAGGAGCCTGCGGGACTCCGCGTTTCCATAGTGTTATTGGCGCCGTCTTTGGGGAAAGCAACCTTTGCAAGCGTACGAGGCACTTTGTCTATTTGCACTACTGACTAATGGTTTCGTTCGAAGTTCATTAAAAAGTAAGCATGTGTGGTAGTAAATGTTGACCTTCAAGCTAACAAGGTGGATTGTTTTAAAATTGACGATGATATAATCAACCATTATGTAGACCTAGGTATGTTTATACAAATTTATATTTGCTTTTGAACATAACGTTTTTAATAAAGACAAGGAGTTTCGGATTAAATTTTGTGTATTTATGTTTTTTTCAGAAATGCACTAAGGTAAATTGTTCATAATTAAGAACATGTAATAAATTTCCCTTCAATAGGTCCAGCCCAATAATGTTGTTTCATGCATGATTTCTTTTGTTTTATTTAGATATCACAGGCTCTATATACTAACGATTAGTCAAAAAGACTAAACTGGTTTGTCAGAAAACTTAGAAAAAACTCAAAAATGCGAATGCAAATATTTTTAAGCTTCTTTGCAGACCTCCTGGCAATACGCTGCGTTAGGTGACGTCGTGCACAATGTGTGTCATTTCAGTTAATGACAGACCATGTTGGCAGTTTACTAAAATATTTTAAACGCTCCGCAGTGACAAATTCCTCATAGACCTCATGTTATGAAAGTATAACGTGCATTTTTTTTAAATTCGGCAATGCTTTTTGATAGCCATTGAAGTATAACCTTTTAAGATGGACTGAGCCACATTAATTAGGTTTCAAATTTTCGTTGAAAAACAGCGGAAGAAAACGGCAGTTCTGTGTTTTTAGCAATGTGTGGTATATCCAGGCCAGTCGGAAATAGCCGACTTATGAAAAAACGTAAAGGTGAATTTATTCGATAAAAATGTTTATTTTCAAGAAAAAAGTAACGCTTGCCAATAGTTTGGAAACCCTTCTGGCAAACCAACTGCAAGTTTTCATAAGTTTTATGTTTTAGCTGAGTACAATATGTGACCGCATACATTAAAGAAACAGTTAACTCTAAGACGCCTATCTTAAAACGAAATATTCAAAATAATATGCTTTTCCTGTATCTAGCAAAAATCTCAAGCACTGAAATAATCAGAAATGATAAATCACATTCCAAGTATTTTCTTCAACAAATGCTGCCTATAATGGCGAGAAGCCATTTCAGAAGCATTGTGCAAGACATGACGGCAATAATATAAGTCTTGTCTTTCGGAATATTCCAAGTCAATGAATGACTCCGAACATTTCGACTATATTAAGAAACGACTAACAAAGATAGTCGCATCATCATGTATCAATCTTGCGTTCTATATCTACCAGAGAATACGCCTTTTCGGACTATCCCATGACTTAAGGCGGCGATTTTATTGTGGCTTAAAAGAGAGTGAAAATATATCTTTTCAGTATCTGCGTTGGAAAAAATGTTCTCTTTGAAGGCTAGCTACAATTGTTTGCTCGAAAACAATTGTTCCTCAATAAAAAGACCTTCCCGTTTATTAACATTAAATGACAGAATCGGTTCGACAGATTCAATCTTGTAATGGCACGCAGTTGAAATTTGATGACATCTGCAGTATAAAGAGGAAGCGGAGTATGGTCCAAATGGAGGTTCCTGAAATATATTTTGGAAGAAGTTTCCCGTCATGCAGATTACGGCAACCCTGAATTAGAAAGGCAAGCACGCAAATGCACAAAGCGCAGCTGATTTATAAACGCAGTGCATTCTACCTTCCTCACTGGCTAACTGCAGGCTTGTTTAACGCATATTCAAATAGCGTTTACCACCTTCATAACCGTGTCATAACTCACTTCGGTATCATTGGCGATGTCCTGTTCGGGAATTCTGCAAAATATTTTAATGATTTTTTCTTCAGAAAATGACTTCATATGTGTGCAATTTGTGCTTTTTATGCAAGTTTCATTCACTTGAGTGAGCTGGACACCAACTGAAAAAAAGTACTATTGCACTAGCGTCCGCCCAGCTTCCTACGGCTTGCTCTTCATTTTTTTTGATAAAACTGGAAGCTATTTTGGTAAATGGTGACTTGCCGAATTGAGGAAATATCAACGAGCTTCGTAATGTCGGGACTTTTTACAATTTTATAGCTTAACCTCTTTGGAGAATGCTGGCCGAACCTTTTATCAAATTTTGGCTTGGTTACACTGAAAGTGCTATCATTATCATATGAAAACGTGAGTTTGCAACTTAATCGAAAGCTGAATTCAACCTTTTTAATCATATAATTAATTCACGAGATACCTTCATAATTTTAGAGTTCAACGTGCATAGATTGGTAAGCAGAAAACGCAAAACAGCATTTTTACTAAAGTGTTCTTAATGACGAAGCCTCATTCAGTCCGGAAGCAACTACGATGCAACTCATAGAGAAAGTCATGTTCGAACCAATTTCCGTTTGCCTCTTCGGTACAGCGACAAATATTGTCTACTTAGCAAACAGCCAACTCATTTCTTCAGTATCAGTATCAGTATCAGTATATTGAGGGTATGTAGGAAAAATTCCTTTGAGTGCCCTTTTTGTACATATGTGCAGTGGTAGCAAAAAAATTGTTGCTTAGACTGTTGGCGAGGCCAGTTTCCTGAGTCATAGGATGAAAATAGGAGCAGACAGTGAAAAAACTCCTCAGGGATTTTTAGGAGAAAAACTGTCGCCCTTGTGGGGGGAATGCGTGGGATTTAGGAGAAAAAAGGGAGTTCCCACTGGGGAAGGGCATTGCAAAGGTTCCCAGGATCATCACCGTGTAGAAGCCACGTCCTGATTCTTCCTTGCTGATTGCAGAGTTCGCCACGGAACTGGAAAAACAGAGGCATCCGTCCAGATCGTCGACAGTCCGCTTTGGGTCGAACCAAGGGTGACCGTTTAGACAGGCAGGTCTGGCTGATAAGATTGCCAGCGGGTAATCACGGTACGCAGATAGCCAAGTAGGGTAGACCGTGGAGACCTTCGCATAAGGCTATGCGTGGGAGGGCGTAATAAATAGCAAACGTGAATGCATATAAAAACCAATACTACTGAAAAATTGGAAGTAGTATTATTGTTATTGCAAATTGTCAGTTCCGATCCATCGTGCACTGCTATATCGATCCAGTTTTCGCTTAAAACCCTCTTGGGATTCCGACATAACAACGTCCTGAGGAAGCGCATTCCACGCTCCGACCACCCTTTTTGAAAAGAAGTGTTTCCGAGCGTCCAGCTTGGCCCCTGTCACCTTTAATTTGAGGGAATGACCCCTCAGATTCGTGGTCGTTGCTAATTCTAAAAAATCCCCTGATATAAGACAGCAGTTTTGATGACGTAATACGCAGAATGCTAGTATCAGGTCCCCCCGAAGCTGCCTGTAGCGCAAAGGGAAGAGGTTGAGATTCGACAGCCGTGTTTCATAAGGCTGCGAGCCCTGCCCCATAACAAGTTTGGTTGCGCGCCGTTGTACCTTTTCCAGGATGTTGATGTCTTTCCTGGCCTATGGCCTCCAAGCTGGAATAGCGGATTCTAGGTGCGGTTGTACGAAGGTTCCGAAGACTTTTGTGAAGCACTCTTCATTGAAGGTAGAAAAAGCTCGTTTGACGAGGTATAGGATTGACATCGCGGACTAGCCTACCTTTGTGCAATGCAGGGAGGGTTTAAGCGAGGGTGTGATCCAGACTCCCAAGTCTTTCTGGGCGTTCACTTCCTTCAATGGTATGTCATTCAGTCGGTAAGCCGTGCCGTTTGAAGAACCGCATTTGCCAACTCGAATGGTGGTGCACTTGCTCTCATTGAACGGTAAGAGCCAGTCCGCCGACCATTTTTGAAGTCTACTTAAATTTTCCTGTAAGTGCACTTCGTCAGCCGCAGTTCGAATTTCGCTCCAAAATTTTATATCATCGGCAAACATGGCGATGCCGCAATCCAGTTCGCGGACACAGTCGTTGATGTAGATAACGAACAAAATAGGGCCAAGAACGGAGCCTTGGGGAACACCACTCTCAACCTCAACCTTGGCTGACTGTTTGTCGCTGATGTGGACAGTTTGCGAGCGACCGATTAGGAAGCTTTTTATCCACGTAAGGAGCCTACCTCTTACTCCTATGCGGCTGACTTTATAAAGGAGGCGGTGGTGCGGCACGCTATCGAAAGCCTTTTTGAAGTCAATATAGTCAGCATGCACTGAGTTTTCACTATCGACTGCCTCAGTCCACCGTTCTAAACAGAAGAGCAAGTTTGTAACGCAGGACCTATCTCTACGAAAACCATGCTGAGCATCCGATAGCAGATGGTTTTGTTCCAGGAACTGCATAAGTTTTTGCTTGATAATTTTTTCCATGATTTTGCAACAGATTGCAGTAAGGCTGACTGGTCGGTAGTTATTCGCTGAGACCCGGCTTCCCCCCTTGTATAGCGGTGTAATCCTCGCGGATTTCCAATCTACTGGTAGGCATCCGGTTTCGAAGGAGGTTTGGAAGAGCATAGAGAGTGGTTTGGCCAACTCATTGGTGAGCTCCTTCAAAATCTTGGCTGGTACGTTGTCAGGACCTGGTGACTTAGATTCTTTTAAGCTTAAGAGTTCCTAAAGAACAGCAGCCTCGGGGAATTGGACAGTCTCAAATACTGTTTCCGCTTCGGTGTCGTCGGTGGTGTGATCGTATGCCGTTTCCTTTGTGAAGACTGATCGGAAACATTTCGACAGATGATCAGCCTTCGCTTCATCGTCTATCAAGTCTCTTCCCTCGGCGGTCCTTAGCAGGGGTATCGGATCCTTGTTTTTGGTAATCTGCCTGAGATAACTGTAAAACAGTTTGGGGTTCACTGTGGCCCGGTTTAGCAAGTCTGCTTCGAAAGCCCGTCTTGTTTTGAGAATAAGACCCTTGACCCGGTTTCTCTGAGTTTTGTAGGCACTGACAGATGCAGGAGTCCTGTCTGCTAGCATTTTTTCCACAGCTTCCGCTTTTTGTTCACTTCTATTTTTAAGGCCTGCGTAAGCCATCGCGGTCTAGTGTTCACCTTTTTTCGCGAAATTGGACAGTGGTTGTCGATGAGTCTGTGCAGTGTGGTCCGGAACGCTTCCCAGTCCGCAGTTATATTTCCAGAAAATAGAGTTTCCCAATCGGCGTGCGTGAGTTCGGTCTTCATTCGATCGAAATCGCCTCGCCAAATATTTCGTCTGGCTGTTGAGGGTCTCTCCGGTATTAAGAATAACGAGTACTCCCATAGCAGTACAACATGGTCGCTTTTACCTAGTGGTGGAAGACATGACACTTCGTCGATGCTGTCCTGCGATTTCGTGAGAACGAGGTCCAGACAGTTGGACTGTTGGCCATCGCGCATCCTTGTCGGAAAAGTGACGTGTTGCGTGAGAAATAACTTCAGAGTCATGCTCAGAAGGCAGCTGTCGAAGGTTAGATCGGAGCTATGTGCGCAGGCCGCACCCCAGTTGATGTGAGGCGCGTTAAAGTCCCCCACAATCAGGATGTCCGATCGGGCAGTAATCTTTTCCAGCTCCTCTAGCAAGGAGGCATCCACTTCTGGCTCTCTTCTCGGTGGTCGGTAGAGTGTCAGTACATCGAGGTTGGGTGCACCTGGTACTTTAATGGACAGCCAGATGGCCTCGAAAGTACACGCCAGTTTATCCGTTTTGTCTAAAACTGTGAGTCCATTTTTCACGTATGTTGCTACTCCACCGCCTTGACGACCTTCTCTGTCTTTTCTGAACAGTTGATAGCCAGGCATGGATACCTCGCCGTCGGCTACCTGTTCAGACAGCCAAGTTTCCGGTATTGAAACTATATCTGGTGATAACTCAAAGGCATGAATCTTCAGCTCGTCAAGCTTTGAAAGCATACTCTGTGCATTTGTGTACATGAAAGTTAACTTTCTGTTTGCTCGAGAATTTGTTACAGTCAGGTTCTCCCCGCCCCTTTCCGAGCTAAATACTCTATCGGTGCTGAAGTGCGTTTAAGGAGTCCAATCACTGGCGAGGAGTACTACTGCGGACGCACTACTCCATTTGGTAGACGCTCTTTGGGAAATAGTAGTTTAGTTAGGAGATTTTTTTCAAAACTGAGGCCCCAGTTCATCTTCAGCTGCAAAGAAGTGGGATTCTGTCAAAAACGGCCAACAGTTACCATCGGGAGTTCGTGGGAAAATTGATAATGCCATAGCGTGACGCTTGCGCCAGTAACCTGTGGCCATGTTTTTTTCATTCCTTTCGGATTGACTCGCTTCTCCCTCACTTTTGTCTGACGTTTCGGTGTGCATTTTTATGCATTGCCCGTCCGAGTGCATGGTTTCGACAAATTCGCGAGCCAACAATGCAGGTTTCGTCCAATGCAAATTGGTGTCCAGTTTCTAATGTGTGTATGGCGACATCGGACAAGAGGTATCACCCCTTTACCACTTGTTGATGATTGCGTAAAGGTGTGAAGGTTGATCTTCCTATTTTTGTGCAATTAACTGCATTTTATTCGTCAAATGCATCATTTAAATGACTTTTGCACGGTCCAAATAGGTCACACTATCCCTAAGATGTACAGGTTGCTTTGTAGAAAATTCGTCGGTTAGTGAGCCGTTTGGATTTGATAATTCCCCAGGTTTCTTTTTACGAGTTCACACACGCTCATAATATATGGAAGTGTTCGCCAAATTCTTGGGTTGGGCGTCTGATCGGGACAATCTAATTCCTCTTCTTTTTGGTTTTCACTGTTGTCGGCCCTGAAGTAATCACTTCCTTGAAAACATTTGAACAGATAATTGACTTCGGCTTGGTTAACCTGGGGACTAGAACAATGTGGTCTTGCTCGATTGATTAGGGGATGGTCAACACCCCTGCGGTTTTGAGCAATAGGGTGGTTGCGCTCGTAATGTAAGATGACACCAACGTGCGTATTTTTGTGGTTTACTGAGTTTTGGACTGTTCCGTGAGCATTTCGCTGTACGAGGAGGTCGAGATAGGGAAATTTACTGTCAAAATCTTTTTCATGCGTGAACGTGATGCCCGAAATTATTGAGTTAATGGCCTTGTGAAGTGTTTCGCGCTGTCCTATTATAACGACGACAAACGTGTCATCAACGTATTGCACCCGCAACTTGGAGTGAACTAGTGGCAGGGTCACTGCAGGCTTGGATGCGCACAACCTTAGGAAACACCGTTGGCATCTTCAATTGACTGTCATCTTTGCACACGCTATGAACACTAAATGCTACGGATTAACCATCATTGGCAGTGCACTTCTGGACTGCAAAACTTCTATTGCAAGAAATAATAACTGTCAGAACCTCTTGAATGATCAGTTCGAACATCCGCATACATGGGTTACTAAATCATCAAAATCAAAACAGTTAACCAAAAGTAAACTACTTGCAGTGAGCTGTATCACCATTGCATTCTTTCCTAATCGTACGGAGCAAATTATTGTAATACGCACATCTCAATGCTGCCTCCCTCCTCATACCACACACCACCTGCGTACTCTTGACGCTATTCGGAACTATCAACCAACATCTTGACCCTGCTTGTCTGACGATTGATTGGAATCACCATCTGGTAAATGCATAGGTAAATATAACTTTTTCTGGGCGGTCGAATTGAAGTTGTTCTTTCTACGCGTACCTAACAGAAAATTATTAAAAACTAGCGCGGAAGCCCGGCTTTGCCTTGGGCTTCCTTACATGTTGTTTTCGCTTATGAAGGCAAACCTTATATGAAAACCTTTAAAATAATTATGGTCAGTTCAGTTTTATTAGGTAAATATAGGTAAATATCTGTGAAATCCCTCTTTGTTCATAGTTTTGATGCAGAACATGTGGCGTTGCTAGTAATGAAACTGCGTAAGGGGGGTCAGAACATGTTTTGATTTACTTGCAGACGTACTAGATGGACTTCGCTGAGTTCCAAAATTCAACATTGATGTGGGTGTTGCATACTTTTGACAGTAGGGGACAATGCGGTACAATCCAAAGGTTATCAATTAGAACCCCATCGGTTCGCTTTTCATTGATAACAGCTTCGAATCCACGAATCTCAGGTTGTCGCCTTCTGTAGAGATCGTAACCATCACCATCAGTGTGAGTTGCATTTAGGAATCGCTTGGGATATCTCTTGGTACATTAACCATCATTCATGCAAGGACTGTTTGGATTTATCTGACCGCATGGGCCATGTACCATTTGAGTTTTGATCGCTTCAAGCAGAACAGGGTCAACGGACCGGTAAGGCAACTCTGCGCATACGAATTTGTAGACATCAGAAGAGTGCAGATTTTCCTTTAGCCAGACCAAAATGTGAGCATGAGACAGTCCTCTCTTTTGCCACTCTACAGTGTACATATAACACTGAACGTCACCAAAAATTTGGAGTTTGTGTTGTGTTTCATCATGGTTTTCAATTTAAGCTGGAATACCCGGCCGGGCAAATCATAGCGATCCTTTGGCATTTGACCGGGGAGTAGCTCATCAGTTATTTCGGGCCATGATGGTTGGCAAGTAAAGTAATGAATAGGTCCGGACGTCTAAAATATCTAACGTAAACCAACGCATCCTGAGTTTTCTCATGCACATAGCGATGTAGATGGCATTCCCAATTCCTCGAAATCTTAGCGGCCTCACGCTTTTTGCCCCTCCACCCCACCCCTTCCACACCCTCACCCTTCCCCCCGTGGCATATTCCCATCCGCCTGTCACGTCGGATGTCAATCGCGAGTCTGCACAGCTGCCGGCCGCCAATGATAAAGGGGACAAACACAGACACAGTGACCCCAGCACTGTCTTCTGTGTGATCGACGTACGGACTGGCGTGCGAAAGGCGGGTTGCGCGTCGCGCATGACCTACATACGGACAGGCGCGCACACCCCTGTGCAGAAAGCGCAGAATGCATTTTAGTCTGACCCCTGAGACGAATGATAATGGAGGTACAAAAAGAGGGAGTCGAGATTTTTGTTAAGCATACAGGTATGTGAAGAGACGATGCAGTCGTGATTACCAACACCCTTTAGGGCTGGCGTCTAAAAAGTGGCAGTAAGTTTATTTTCGCACCTCGCAGATATCATGGGCTGAATGTTCCGTTAACAGGGCATCATTCAGGTTCACCACATAAGCTGGTGCGAGCAGGGAAATGCAAGCGGTAAGATAGGGATGAAGTAACCGCCAGTCACTATGACTCCCCGTTGTTGGCCAAAATTTAAACCTTCTTAGTCCTTGCCTCTCATTTTCGCAGCCCATGCCGTAGAGCGTGCGTAGCGGGTGTATGGGCCTTGCCAATAGAAGAGAATATTCGAGTTCCAGGCAGTAGTTCCGAAGATGAAGATGCAATCACTGGAACAAGGACTTTATTTTCCTGACGTTTCGGATTCCGCCGGGAATCCTCAGTCATAGGTAATCGGAAACAGGTCTGAGACATGCGCCGATAAGGGGTGATACATGCAAAGGTTGCACGGTATTTATAGTTTACAGTGGTCATCCGCATGCGTACTATAATTGTCCGTTCCTGTAGCCACCTCTGGAGGTCTTAATTGGTCCGGCGATTGCTCAGTAATTGCAACAGCGTTCTTGTTCGCGTCGGATGCAGGTTTGATAATTGCTCGACCATTACACCCGCTGTCGTCAGGGTTGCGCCCAGTCCTTCCCACGTGACTGATCATCTTGCTCATGAAATTTCTCATTACACCCTATCGAATGCCAAATCGTTGCACTTGTTGATCGACTGGGGGCCTGAGCCCGCAAACACACAGCAAAACGAGAGGCAGCAGTGAAAATTAAGTTTCGCAAGCTACCTCAACCGAATTCATCCAAAGATGACAAATTGGTGCACTATCTGTCATCCAAGAAGATGACGGAAGAACAAACGCTGATGTTAAGGCAAAAAGCTTTATTTAACACAGCTGATGCCAGACCTGCCAACATAGTTGATGCTGTAGAATCAATTCTGAGCAAAACAGAAGCAACAGATGAAACAAAAAACCTCATGCGTCATCAGGCGTCGTTGCTCCTCATGGCACATCGACCACGCGACGCTCTCTTCACGGTCAAACATAAGTCACTAAGACAACTCAGAGCCGAAAATGACCTCATTTTCGTGCCAGCAGACAAGGAGCGCTCTACTGTCATATTGGACAGGACAGACTACATACACAAAGCTGACACTTTGTTAGACGACCGGCAGTCCTACGTCCCGTGCAAATCCAACCCCATGAACACGCAAGATCAAGACAACGCTGTTGGCAATGGAGAACTCAGGTGCAATATCACCAATTTATCGACACACGGCGAGAGCGCAAGAAATGGCCCTGGCCCACTTCTATTGTCTACTCAAGGTGCACAAAGAAGGCACACCCCTCCTGCCAAACGTATATCTCGAACGAAATCAAACCTACGAACTGGCAAAGTGGCTGTTTCGATGGCTCAAATTCTTGACCGCTGACTCAGACACAACGGTCAGGTCGTCAACACAATTCTTGGAGAAACCTAAAGGGGTTAGTCTCCAGCCAAATGACAGTATGGTTTCCTTTGATGTCACGTCCATTTTTACTTCGATTCCACAGGACCTGGCCGTCGAGACTATCCAACTACTCCTTCGACAGAAATACGATGAAACGGAGAATCGCCTCGGGCACGCTGAAATCCTTCAGCTCCTGAAGTTCTGCCTGAAGACGTAATTTACCTTCAACTGAACTATCTACGAGCAGGTGAAGGGCACATCTATAAGGCGGTCCTGCAACGGCTGGAGTCGCTGGCTTTCCGACACCACAGACCAAAACGCTGGGCCTGATATGTGGACGACACCTTCGTCGTCATTGAGCATGATCAGGTGTTGACATGTAAAGAACGTCTAAACGATTCAATTTACAATGGAGGAAGAAGAAAACAAACAACTGGCCTCCCTGGATGTCCATGTTTGTCGCAAAGACGATGGTGGCCTTAAAAACTAAAATGTTCAGAAAAGCAACCAACACTATGCAAGTCCTGAACTACAACAGCAACCAACCTGTCGGTCACAAACGCAGCTGCGTAAGCGTGCTATTCCGGCGCGTCGAGACGCATTGCAGCGAAGTCGAAGGCAAAATTGCTGAATTACAAGACGTTTGACAGGTACTGAGAGCGAATGGATACCCGCACAATTTTGTCAACCAGTGCATAGGCAAACGAGAGACAAAGCCTTGTCCATCTGGTCCAAACGTTTGGCGAGCTCTTCCGTACATTAATAATGTATCGGAAGCGGTCACGAGTCTACTCACCCCACTTGGAGTTGGAGTTGCACACAGGCCGGAAGCAACCATCATGCTGGGTCATGAGTCCGAAAGACCCGCTGCCACGGCAGGAAACGGCTTCAGTCGTTCAACGGATCTTGTGTTGTTGTGAACAAAGCAACTACGTCGGAGAAAGCTGGAAATTACTCCAGACGCGAATGGCCGAGCATGCAGCGTCGGTAAGGTAGAAAGACGTTAACTCCCAGGTTGCAGCTCACTCAACGGGACCCGGCCATATTTTCAAGTTTGACGAGGCCGAAATCCTCGCAAGAGGGGACAACCATGTGAGCCGCGAGCTGTTCGAGTCATGGTTCTCAGGCCCCTAGTCCATCAACAAGCGCAACAATTTGGCGTTCCCATACGATGTTCTGAACAATTTCCTGAACAAGAGAATCAGTCACGTGGGAAGGACTTAACGCAAATCTGACGACAGTGGTCATACTTTTTGAGCAATTATCAAAACTGCATCCGACGCGGACAAGAACGCTGTTGCAATTACTGAGCAATCACCGGAGAAATTAAGACCTACAGAGGGGGCTACAGGAACGGGCAATTATAGAACGCATGCGGGTAACCACTGTAAACTATAAATACCATGCAACCTTTGCAGGTATCACCCCTTATCGGCGCATGTCTCAGACCTGTTACCGATTACCTATGACTGAGGATTCCCGGCGGAATCCGAAACGTCAGGAAAATAAAGTCCTTCTTCCAGTGTTTTTATCTTCTTTTTCGGAATTGTATGGGCCTTGTAGGTCGTCGCTGGTCGCTAGGCCGACTATCTTGATAAGCCCTGAGTAGACTCCAGCACTCTTGTCTGACGAGGATTGGATAGTGTCTACGTGTGAATGCAGGCTACGCTCGATCTCGCCTGATGTTGTAGCAGACGCCCCGGCAACCACTCCTCTGTCCCCCCTCCCTCGTCAGTCCACACCTCGACAACGCGGTAAGCTACTCATACGTCGCCAACACGAGACGACCCACTCACCGGGTCGCCTTTGCCAGCTGCGATGAGACATGGCTGCGTCAATCACTGACATATTTGCACACTCATCGACCGGCGTATATTCAACCACGTTGGTCGTGGATATTACGGCTTCCGTCCCCACACCCTGATCGGTCTATTCGCGCTAGCGCTAACAAATCAGCCTTCCACACAGGCATAGGAACAAAACTAAGAACGCAGGCATCTCATGACAAAACGTCTTGTGCTCATAACAAATAGGTTATCCCAGCTGCATAATGTAAACATAATGCGTATATTTAAACGCAGTCTTATATCAACGTTTTGTGTGCTGTTGTGATAATGGAGCTGCATTTACAGTGTTTTAGTGGAGTTGCAGGAAAAGTCACACAGCGCTTAATGGGCGTTGTGACAGGTTGCCGAGTTCCGATTTTTCCCTGGTTGAACTATTACTTCTGCTCACTTTCGAGCCAAGCTCTCGGCCTTATCATGGGCCCAGACTGCCTACGGAGGTTCCCAAGTACTGTGGTTCCAAGGAATATGGATCAGTACTTTAGTATGCTGTCATGTATTCGCTTACCCAGATCTGACGTAATTTTTTGCAGTCCCACGTTCATTTAAATGCGTGTTAACTGGATATTCGTTGTTTTAGCTTACCTTAGGTCCCATGGCAAAATTTAAAATGTTATCTGCTGCCTGCGGGTCGTGCCTACCTAATACATTATAAGAATACATTAAGATGCATATACATATGCTTTTTATCAACTAGCGATAATTAAATTACATTGAACGATACCAAAACTTGGATTTTTATAGATGCCGTATGGAATATTACGATGGTATGTGGCCGATCAGAGTTTCAGGTGTACTTTACCGAAGGATTAGACGTACGGCGTGGACGCAGCACCTAGTTGGTCAAGTACTGAAAATTATTTTAGGTGTGGTTGGTAATTTGAATGTCTTTGCAGTCCAGCTTTTGCGTCCTTACTTTAGACAATAGACACAATGCTTCTTCATTGTATGTTTAAACCGTGAGTTTTATGTGCGTGTTTTTATCTTGTATATTGTCATTATTGTATATTCGGCTTCGTGATACACGTGAATCTGCAAAACCTACAAAGAACGCAAGCTCGCTAGTCACTCCGGGTACCCTTCACAATCACTAGGTAAATAGGAGAAGGATGAGAAGTTCATGTTATCGTCTGCTCGGTTAAATGCTTATTGCTCAGCTACTGACAGAGACTATACCAAAGTTAGTTGAAACTGGAGCGGGGTGTACTTGTGTTTGACAAGAGACGTCCCCTAGACCTCAGAATGACTAAGATACTGCAGTAAGTCATTAAATAGTTTAAAACCGACAAACAGCACCATGCAAAGCGTGGCAGCAATGGAGCTGTTAAATCGGTCCGACCTACCACAATTAATTTTACCTCACTAAGTTTTTGTTGTTAGGGTGCTTCAATCCGTGGTTTGTGAGAAGTTCCGTACTAATTTATCTGTCAACTATATTTCATTTCGCGTGGTACAAAGACGTCGTGTACGGTCAGCAATTGTTCACAGTTATTACAATCGCAGTTTTCATTCATTCAATTGCACTTAAAACCATGCAAGTCTGAGAAATATTCTTAATTTCTTAAGAACGACTTTGAAAATTCGGCGCGTTCGTGATTAAAAATTTTTGGAAGAAAGGTGGCTTTCATGCAGACATTTAGGAGAGATCGGCAATTACAATTTGCCACGTTCACTGCAATACATAAGAAACCGCAAAAAACATTTAGACTGACAAAAACTAAAACACATAACCAATTCTTTGTATAAAATAGTAAGACATTGAAGCTACCAAACTGCAATTTCACTGTGGATCTATGTTGCACAGATTGCGAAGCGTTATCGTGACAGAGGTTGACTCAGAAGGATCGTTTTAGCAATGCATATTTCAAAACCACAAAGCAAACCTCCTATTGGAAAGGTGTTATGTGGCAGAAGAATTGTTGCGGAGGGATACATAGCATAACTAGAATACAGCATGGGCTGTGTGACGGTGATTTCGGTTATCAGAGTTTCGCGAAGACATAAGTGACCGAGGAGCTGTAAATGTGGTCGCTTGGACAAGAACATGGCCTGAAGTTTCTAAATCCCTCGCAAAGTCATAACGGGACACAGTAGCAGAAAAAGTTTTGCCTTCAGCTTCATTTTGTGCTAATGGCTATGAATTAATGCATTCGCAACAAATTCAGAAAATTCAGACGAACAAATTTTAACCCAGTGAGCACGCCTTCGTCTTCTCAATTACTTTCCAGGAATGCACGCTCACTTCTGTTGATACTGAACTGGTAAATTCTTTTATTTGCATATTTTTCCTAATACCAAAGTGTTGTTGCTACTTGATGTCGTATTCGGGTGAACAAGTGAGCTGAGAGTGTGATATATGGTGAGCAAGTTGCCTGTCAGTTTAAACTTATTCCTTCTAAGTCACCGTCCAAATGACTAGGAGCTGCAGGATTCAAGGTCAAAATTCCTGTTTGCGACTGATTCACTATGGCTTTGTTGTAGATTTTTTAGCTTTTTTAGTACAAGCGACATCACATCAACCATATAAAGTGTAAATTGATCACCAAAATTTGGCCTGTAGGAGATAAAATTGATATGCCAAATTACGACTCTGCTAACATTTTGGAACATAAACACTTCTGTCCATTTGTAGTACGATAATAAAAAACAAAATTGTTGTCGTCTAGTTTAAATTAAGTGTTAACTTGTGTTATATTTCGAACGCAAAAATAAACCTTTTAAAGTCTAGTTAAATTGGAAAACTAAAAGCCCAAATGCAGAACTGCCGGAAAATATAAATAACGGCTTCAGGCTTGCACTTTTTTACATGCAGTAAATGCGCTACCTTACATTGAATGCCTGCAATCTGTGTTAGAGACTCTAGGCCTACATTTGCGCATGCAATATAGTCCAACAGATGGGAAATTGCCTAAAACCAAGTTTCTTGAATGACTTATATGATGCTTGGTTATCATTCAGTGCCAAGGTGTATCCTTATGTGTTTCGAGGTTACGCATTATCTTCGGTTGCTGATTCGGCAGAGTTATTCACTGATTCCCTCTTCAGAAACTGAAATAAAATTGATCCTTTAAATTGTAGGCTAAAAAGCAGGAATGGGCATTAGGTTCCCGTTAACTACATTAATGTCAGTCTAGAACCCTTTTAATAATATATTATCAAGGCATGTTAAATAAACAAAT
Organism: Ligula intestinalis; assembly: GCA_036362985.1. NCBI lineage: Eukaryota > Metazoa > Platyhelminthes > Cestoda > Diphyllobothriidea > Diphyllobothriidae > Ligula > Ligula intestinalis. The sequence goes on from JAYGXS010000005.1 coordinate 10,688,038, forward strand.
ATTTGGCATGTTTTTCGAAAGATTTTGCATTTATGAAATTTTATTCTTACCCACGGCGGATCGTCGTCAAAAAAATTAAGCCTTTTTTTATTTTTACAGCCCTAAAAGCAGCATATGTTGTGTACCTCGTACGTTTTTAATTTGTCCTTTAACGTGGGTTTTGAGATGAGTGCCACATGCGTCCAATGTGTTAACCGTTTCATTGAAACCCTTTATTTATTTCGGCGTTTGTTCCTTTATTACCTGTTTATCCAAACGCTTGGCATTTTCTGAAAGGTTTGCTTTGTCACTGGGGATAAAGCATTGCAAAATGAAGTGAACTGTACTATTTTAAAACAGGCTTTTTGTTAATTCTCAGGTAAATTTATTTGTTTAAAGACATAACTGATCCATAAACTGGAACTGCATTAAGAGGGTATTTGTTGCGCAAACTTTCGTTGATTAACTGCCAAAAACCTACTTTATTTACTTTTATAATTCTGCATTTATATTAAGGTATTTTTTGGAAAAAATGAAATCACTCAATTACTGTTATTTTCACCGTTTTTTTCTGTCAAGGTAACCATCTATGGTAAAATGACAAGACTGTCGAACGAAAGGTGCGACACCATTCAGCTAAATAAAACGTATTCAGTGAAGCACTGAATGTGTTCGGCTAGGCTGTGATGACTGTTTTCACAGATGGCTGTTTCTAGTTGCAGTAAGAAGTCAGCCTTTAAGAGGCGTGCATAATCCATTTGTAGAGGGGAGGGGAAAACGAACTTGGCGTGCGTGATGCTGATGAGTTATCTCCCACGTTGCACTGTTTGTTCCACACATAATACACTGTGCGTTCTTCCGTTCAAACGGAATAGTGCAAGTCTCATTCCCTCACAATATTTCCCAATGATTTATAGGCTTGAGGCAACAAGCACAGTTCTGCAAATGCTGTGAACAAATTACAGGACCAAATGTAACGGGGTTGTTACACATATATTTGGACAGGCTATTTCTGATCAATTGAATGAATTCACTGATAAGAGCTTTGGTTCAGAAACCTACACTGTTAGTTACAGATATTGAAAAAGGATCTTATTTTGGCTCAAGCATGAGTATGTTCATACAAAAGAAATTTCATATGCGATATGGAAAAACAGGATGAAAAATTCTCCTTATATACATTGTGCTGTAGAAGAATTCCATAATTAGTAAAAACGGTGGAAAAATAATCCCTTGCAGTACTGAAAAATTTTGTGCAAATTTGTTCAAATGATACTGAAGCAAAGTTCAAGGAATCGCAATTTTTTTCAAAAGCAAGCAGCAATAGAAGTTTAAAAATTATATTTAGCCATTCTGTGAAGTTTTATTGCAAAAAATGCATTAGCGAGAAGATGGTTTTTGTAGAATATTTTCTTGAATGTGCGCGTAAAGAATGTTTT
>JAYGXS010000005.1:10715668-10731329 GCA_036362985.1 Ligula intestinalis
TATTGCCGCAGGACGAGGTGTTTGAATTGCGCATCGTCCCAAGGCTACAATGCGCAACCGGGTCATGAGGATCAAAGATCGGCTAAATCCCAGTGAGTAGTCGCGTGTGGTGTATTGCATACCATGTCTAAACTGCCCTGTAAATAACACGGGATAAAAGGGAAGCATGTTGGGTTTGCACATGCAGGAACACAAATCGGCTGTTCGATGGGGTGATGCATCTTCGCAAGTGGCCACCCACACCTACGAGGCGGGTCGCGAGTTAAACTTCGCAGCTGCAAGGATAGTTGCCCACCCAAGCAACAAGACAGGCCGATAGCTAATTGAGGCCTGGGCGTCAGTGACAAATCAGTTAATTGATGCATCGATCTGGCGCCTTCCTATGCTGCCCTGCGTGGGTATCACCGGACTCATTGCTATGGTAGTCCTGTGCCTCCCTCCCTCCCTCCCTCACTACTACATTCCCACCCACCCCTATGTCGGACACTTGATCTCTCCCACTTACCATTTTGCTTGGTCTCCTTAACATTTATTTGTCCCCCCTTTATATGTTGCTTGCAATCTTTGATGGTTACTTTACCTTCCACCACCTGTTAATTTTGACTGCTTTCGTTGACGGTTAATGGGTACCTTCCCCTCTATAAATGTTGCTTGCTTTCGTTGACGGTTTTATCTCTGACGATGGACTCCCGCAAGAGTTCGAAAGCTCAGAAAAATAAATTTCTGATTCCGGTGATCGAACCTGCACATATCTGGGATGCGAAACTTTGCCTCACTTCGTGAAATAACAATGTATACCCGGCAAAAGTACCTTATGTAACCCCACTCATATAGCCCTAGTCACAGCAGTTGTCCTGCAAATACAGTGCTCATAGAGATTTGTGGGGTGAGGAAATAGGATAGGCAGTGGAGGAAATTTTAAGAAGTAAGTGTAAAATGAAAATATTCAGTCGAAGTTGCTTTCCACGGTCGCTTGGTACAGGTGTTTCCGCATGTAAATTAAAGGTGTGCACGGTGATTTTCTCCGCAGACTATACTTATCTAACTCCACAATGGTAAACTGGACCACAGGTAAGTTAAAGAAGACGACTTCCTAATTACCATTTCAATTTTTAGGTTTATTCAAAAAAATTGTAGTTTGATGATCGGGTTTTTTCCGCAATGAGTTAAATGATAATAAAGATAAGCAAAATATGCAGATATAAATTACAAACACTTCTTAATGCAGAAAAATAAAAATATATTGAGCATTTGTTAAACTATATTTTACTGTGTGTCCTAATTTCCCACCCGTAAAACCCTATAAACGCTGTTTTTGTAGAAAAACATGCACGTTGTAAGATATAATGTGTGCGGCTACATAAACTTTTGTTGCCATATATCCTTTGCAGTTCCTTAACAGGACAACGGGTATGGTGAATTGACCTCAATCGCAAATGTTTCACCAAAGTAATTTAAGCTATCTGGAATAATTCCAGTAAATTTCGTCTACAAGTGCAAGGCAATAGTGGAAACCAAGGTATTGGAACGCACCGCTTGGAAAATTGTCATCCTTCAGATGAAAAATTATCCGTTAAATCGTAAAATTGCTCAATCACTAAATGCTAGAATTTCCCTTATCCCACAAATATGCGTATTACCAAAAATCAGATAAAAGTTTATTCCCTTACGACCCATTCTATACATGCCTTGGTTCCCATTTCAAAGAAATCTGCATAAGTTTTGAAGGAATAAGAGCCGATTCACAAAATAGGTTCTGCTTAAACATGAAAAGGCACTTTCCATTTTCTCAACCAAATTAAGCACCAAAATATTTCTGAAATATACCTGCTATACTTGGGCATTATGCCATTATTTACCAGCGTGTCCTTGGATAAATATGTTTAAATTTTTCGTGATTATACCTCCGGCATTCGCCTTTTTCCTTGAATAATGCGGAACTCACGACAATGGTTTACAAGGTATGTCAATTTTCTATGTTATGGCCAATTATACCGACAACTTGGCGGAGTCGCAATGGGAAGCCTTTCTAGGACTCACCTTCGCTGAAATATTGATGGGCCATATAAAAGAAAAAGTATCCTAAAATTAGAACAAGACCACACTTTACAGGTGATATTTAGATCATGTCTTCATCATTGCCGGCAACATAAGGAAAGCCGCAGGATTTTTGTCGGCAGTAAACAGTTTGCATCCCAAGACTGTGTTCACCATGGAACAGAAACGAGAAAGCCAGCTTTTCTTCCTCGACGTTCACTTGCACAGACAGAGCGATGACTCCATCACACGAACGGTCTTCCAGAAGAATAAATGGTAATATAATTATTTACATTTTCTGAATTCTCTTTTACGTTAATGGAAACACATAAAGTCATGTATATTCTTTTCCAGAGGACGAGAAAAATTTGTTCGATGAATACATTGGATACAAAGGAACCCAGTCTAAAGGATATCCTATTGACGCGGAATGCTCAACTCAGATTCAAGATAAATATATTAACCCTAAAGACCTAAAATTAAATAAAAGTAAGGTTCTGAAAAGCCTGCATTCATTTCCTTACACTTTTAAGGCAATTAAATTTTAAATATCATCAAGATTCACCTTATCATCACCACTGAAATAACATACTATGATGCCAAGCTCATCTTACGCTTTCCACCTAAGCCCCACCAAATCCTAATGGGAAGCATTGCACGTCAGTTCCTATTTTTTTTAAATTATCACAAACTGGCTTGTGCAATGACATTGGGCGAACGCAAAGGCAATTAGGAGCCAGAACCTAGGGGCACTTGTCTAATTGGCTATTCAAATGGGTAAATAGAACTCATCTGTCTTTTATTTCACAACACTTACTAGAGACGGATCAAGATGTGGATCCCAAAACTTCTTTGCAAGACATTGATTAGGCACGAACGACGCGAATCTTACTCAACGTAGACGCAGCTAGTATACAGTGTTCACAATCTGACTACTGTAAACTATTGCAACATGTCGTTAACCTAGTTTGACCTTGAGAACTTTCGGCTTCCTTATTTACAGATTTAAGTGCCCATCCATTAGCCTTAACGCCTTTTTCCTCCCTTTTTCTTCTCACATTGCTTTATTGCCCTAAGTTGACTAATACGCCTTCGTGACTGTGCCCTATGACCTAAATTTGCCAATTCATTTTGTCTTTACGCATTCGTTACACATACTAGCAATGAGAAGAAGCAGCTGAAGAGCTCTGTCCTAAAGACGGGTGTTAACTAAATGGCTCTTTTTTATGACGCTAAAACCTTTCCTAGACAGCGAAAGGTTCAGTTATGTTGTAAGAAAGGCTGGTAAGTCAATCGATGAGATACATCATACTTCCCTTCTCCACTGTCAGCATACGAATATAATAAGTGAATAAATATTTATAGGTATTATAGGTATTGTTCCTCGAAGGCAAATTTAAGGTTGAAACACTCAATGGCTGACTTAGTTTTAAACACTTAGCAAAATTTGTCAACCACACCAAACGTCACTCAAGCTTTTGCTATTAATGACCTAAGAAAATGACAAACGTTGATGTCGAGGAAGACTTCGTAGCGTCTGTCATCTTGAATGTTGTGTTTACTGCTGAATTCATCAATAAAGTGCTGGTCCCAGCTGTGGCGATTTAAAAAGTGCCTCATGCACACATTTGCTTCTTCAACATTGACATTTGCAGCAAATTGCGTAACATCTAATTGGTCATAGATAAAGCCAAACCATAAAGCAGGCAAAACCTCTCTTTTCGTTAATTAAGCAACTTCTTAACAAATGTTGTGTATATCGTGCCTAAGAAGGCAATAAGTGTTGTAGTTATTATTTCTGTCCATTGACCATAGTTCGGTGAGGCATAAATATTTAATATAAAACTCGGATATTTTGAGCTTTGAGCTTTAAATTTCCGTGAATCATCCAGAGTATAGCCGTCAAACCGTAAAAAGGAAGATTCACCGATATTACAACCTCCTTTCTAAGCATACCATGGTTTACTCCTCCTTAGCATTTTTTCAACCCATTTTGTGGAGTAGGGATGAACTATCATGAAGATCCATGCAGGCTGAGTCATACGTTTTTCATTTCAATACGTGTAGTTTTCCTTCAACGTACCTTAGTTCTTGTAACAAGGAGACACATTTGACTTGATTAAATATCCACTGATTAATAGATATTCGAAAATTGCTTTTCAAATCTACTTTCATGAGTTTTATTTAATCAATCCCATCGTGCTGTAAAAACCATCCTCATGCTTTAGGACTTCAGAAAATGTTTTCTCTTTGTTTCAACGATCATTTTCTCGTTTGCATTTCTGAACACTCAAACAACAATCTACCCTCAAATTGCTGGCCAATTCTTACGGGATTCTCCATAAATCGCATTTAGCATTATCCGAACTTGCTTATGCATCGTTGCTTGCATGGTTTAGTGTGCGCGAAGAATCCTGAATAAATCTCCTGATGAGTTTATGCACGTTTTCAGTGTTTGGTTTAACGCCTTTGATACCAGCACGCGGCAAATGCTTTAACAAAGTCTAAATCACTAGCTTTACTTCACATTTTGGCTCAATTCATAAAATAATAGTTAAATATTTTATAAATTCCTTAATTTGATTCTCTAATAGCTTTTTTCTCCTCAATATTAAGGCATGTGGCATGAGGTACAACTTTATGACGTTGAAACATGTGAGTTCCGTTAAACAGAAGTGTAGAATAAGAAATGATAATATATGCATCTACAACGCATATGTAGTGTCTTTTGATGCTTTATTCCTGTGAGACCACTTCACTGCAGATAAACAGAGGTTTTTTTTCAAACATTGAAATCGTAGACCTATTGTTGTACCTTATGTGGGTTTCTTTGCGCAGTTCCAAAATAATAACCTATTTCCCTAACATGAAGCTCAGCAAATATGTTCTGATTGCAGAAATGTGTTCCAGCGCAGCTTCCACTCTCCCTCAGCTCGAATGTCTTGGAGTACTTAAGGAAAGGTACTTTCAATTCTCCATTTTGCCTAAGCAGATGAAATTACGCGTGTTTATACAAAACAGCAATTTGTACAATTTACTTCAATGAAAACTGTTTTACTCATTATGAAAGGATTAATTTCAGAACTTGGATTTGGTAGTAACCTGCTTTTTTTGTTTAAAAGGTATTACGCTCTGAAGCCGCCGCGGAAACATGTTATGTGCTTTGCTGGTATGCCTACACTTTCTTATCTTGCTACTGTTTTCAGGCTACACGAGCAAGTGGTCCTTAATTTATGCAAGGATAACGAGCATAAGCAGGCAGACATGTAACTTGTCAAGATATGCTGATTGTTATGAATATAAAATCGGACAAAACAATACAGCATTATAAGATATGCGTAAATATTAGCAGAAGATAAGTGTTCATGTGATCCGCCCAAGAACATAATTGAGTATACGTGGTAACAGTCATGATGGGCTTTACCAATTCTGTAGGGCGCTTTCGAGTGCAAAAGGTTACTTAGGTGCATTTGTCATATCGATTTTACAATCTGACCTTTCAAAAGATAAGTTAGTTAGCACACGTCGGTTTTTGATAAATTCTCCTCGTCAGTTTTCATTTGTATGTTAGCTAACTTAATAAACTATGTGGATTGGAAGAAGAAACGTGCGGCTGCCAGTGCAGTTGGGTGGAGCAATAGGGGTCAAAAAATCGCTGGCAGCCGAGAGAGGTGAAAAGCTGAGGGCTGTTGGATGGGCGGCTTTCGGCCATGGTAACTGCGGCACCGCGACGAATGTATTTTCTGCGCACAGGGCCGGTCGGCGTAGGTTGATGGTGGCCAATTCTGCCGTAGCCAACATATTATTTTCAAGTAATCGTGACTAGCTTAAGGACACCTTTAAGATCTCTCGGAAGGCCACTCTGCCATCCATGCAGCCAAAGCTGCGCAAACGTCTTCTCCATTGTGTGGGTTCGACAACCACCGTGTCGCGAATTTCTCCCAATTAAGTCAATCGATTTTTGGAAGCCAGCCAAAGTCCTATGTGACTGCATATTGAATAAGTGAGATAGTATGCATTCCGAGATTAAAGAAGAACAAAATAAACCATTTAAAAAATCGAAATTTACTCGTAAAGTTTAATACTAGTCGCCTCATATCCTCGCCGAAAGAAATGACTATTAATAGTTGGGATTTACGCAAAAGAGAGAGCAGATGTTACATTGGACGACTGGCGTCCAGTGATTGAATGGAAGAAACAACAAATGTTCACTCGCGTTCGGTTAAGTATAACTTTGCTGAATCTGCCTCCTCCAATACGTGCCCCAAAATCGAAAAGTGGACACTCCTCTCCTTGCTTGCACGTCCTAGCGCAGCACGATTTACGTAACACAACACCGTTCACCTAACCTCCTGAACTTAAGCCGCTCGTTGTAACCTCTGCCCCCGAACCTCCAATAGTCATTTCCTCTGACGGAGGGTTGGTATAACCAGCTTGAAAATGCACAAATAAAACACAATTTTCCGATGTGTTTTTTTCCTTTCACTTATCTGTATATATGCCACCCTATTTTACCGCTGATGTTCACTCATATATCGATTCAAAGCAATCTCGTTTTTTCTAAGATTGTTGTGTCTTTTTAAACAAAAAATCATAACCAGGACAACACTAGGAACAAATAACGTATTCTTTGCTTTACATTTTTGATCAAAAATATAATCTTGCCCAAAGTTATGCTCATATATTGATCTTTTTTTTCAGTACTATCTCTGCAAACCTAAGCACGTCATTAATTACAAAGGCAGCTCGATTCCTTGATGGTCAACTTGCGTGATAAAGAATGTGCAGACATTGTTCTAGCATTTAAAGGTCGCAGGAAAAATAAAATTCTGAAAGGAATATAAAACATACACGTTAAACGTTTTTTTATAGAAGCAGCACCAAATATAATCTAGTGACCTATGCATGAACCCTTTTCCAGTGGCAAAAAATGCTTATCACAGGATATGGTTATTGCACCACCCCTTGCGGTGTGTGTTCTTGACCATCGGTTTCGCTGAGGTCCACCAAATGCACAAACAGGTTAGTGCAGAAGGTGATGGTCTCTGGCTTTAGTTTAAAGTGATAGAGGACGTAATTAGCGCTTCCGCAATCTTCGCTTTCACCCGGAGTCTCGAAGACTAAACGGGGTCCAGTGTGGGCTGCTGTATTAAATGCAAGCCAATACACCGCCTGACTTAGTTTTAAGTAACAGTAGACTTTGCGTGGGTGCTACTGTATTATCTACCCTAACTCACCTATAGTAGGCGTCTAGCCAGACCTAAGTAAACCGGGACTGGTACTGCTTACTTCTTATACTACTTACTAGGGTGAATTTTATTAATAGAACTTGTTAATAGTAGAACTGACGATTTTTTTAAGTCAGAAGTGTTGCAAATTGAAGTCAGCACTGGGCTCATATCCCTTAAATTTTGGCAAGCAGTCTAATAATACGGCCGCTCGCACTGACACCACTAATTTTAAGACGTGACGCAGTGCGCATAGTGTGGGACGAGTTAGGTAGCTGTTACGGCTCTATCAAAATGGCACCTCTGAAGTTGCTTTCGTTGGGATCCGCTAATAGAATGCCATTAATCCCTACACTGCCTACCGTAATATACTGTTAAGGCGTTAAGTTTCATTGTCTGTATTTTTTTAAATTTTTAAAGAGAAGCAATTGTGTTCATGAGAACAGGATATATATGAACCTTCCTTCTTTATATTTGCACTCGAACACATCATCACATTCATCTGCGGCTAAGGATAATAGATTCACAATGTGCACGTCACTTATATTCTACAGTAGCTAAGTAACCAAATTCGCACTGAAAAAAAAAAACATTTCTTCGATTACAACTGGGGTCCCAATTGATGCGATAATGGCTTGGCAGCCCAAATCGTGCCCGCGCTGCATACTTCCATGATCAGTACGTGGTTATTTGATCCTCAGTCATTAAAGTGGTTGTTTATCCACCTTTTAGCCATGTGACTTATATTTCAGTTCAGAAAGTATCAGTATAGAATATAGGAAGGGCTTTAAAATGCACGTTTTGCTAGGCTATGGGACTGAGAACCCTTATGCAATAGAAACATATTGCGAGGTTCTCGACTTGATTAAAATTAGAACTATAGTCAACTGTCGTAGAATGAGCTGCAACCTGACAACAAGCATATTTTCTTCTCATGTCCATTGCTTGCTCAGCGTTTGTCCTACGGTCCCTTTCTTTGGGTTGTTTTGGGGATAGAAGTAAATATGCGAGTTCCAGGAAGCACTTCAGAATAATAAGATGCGATCACTGAAAGGAGAATTCTACTTTCTTCTTCTTCCGTTGGTTTGTGCATAACCCTATTGGATGCGTTAATCGACTCCGGCCTCAGGTCTGTATGCAACTACACTTTCAAGTTAAATGTGAAGGGACTGATGGATTTGGAGCCAATCTTCAAATACGTAGGATGCTGTGAAAATATACGTTTAGTGATATTTGATGCCTCGCCTCGGTTTCAAATTTAATGGCTGACAAATTTGTATGATTTGCCATTCCTTCTGCCTATCCCTCAAACTTTTTTATATTCCATCTGCTTATTATTACGATTTCTAAAACGTTGGCTGAAACTTGCTTCAATAACTGACAATATACAGTCAGAAATGAGTGCTTAGATGTGAATGGTCTTTCCTCTCATACTTTTAACAGGCTTTCCCAAAGTATTTAATGACAAGTCGAGGTGTTGGGCAATGTCAACTACCGAGATTTGGAGGTCACAGCCTGCGTAACTTACCAAATTTTTTCACGCCAGCATAAAGAAAAGTGTAAAATAAGCATTTGATAGCGAATGGTTTGTCGTACAAGCAGCCTAAATTGCATTAAGTGTTTGGGAACTATGGGCATGGGCAATGCCACGAGTGTTGAGAATATAGCAACAGCACTTTTTTCTCGTCTTATTTGACAGACACGCAAAATAAAACAGTCGCTAAGATACCATGCATACAAATGTGTAAGGCATTTGTCACATCCTTTTGCGGCAATGCCTTTACAACTATCCGTTCAAACCCAAGCGATGGGCAGGTTTAAAGGCATGTTTAAGCTGGTATTTGGAAAGTGAAATTCATTGATTGAGTAACCTACTTAAGTGTCAGGGCCGTTCACCCTATTTTGATAATTTGTCTTCTGGGTAAATATGGCGAGGTTTTTGGTATCTAAAGGGCATTTGATCTCTCTGTATCGTAGCCGTGTGTTGAATTGGCAAAAAGATAAAATATAAAGTTGCCAAACAAGACAGACGCTTATCACAAAACGAAATTTAAAATGACAATTTGACATAATATCCATGATGGAAATGCTAATCATGGGAACGTGGTGAAAGCTAATTTAAATGCCGAAGGAGGAGCAAATTGACCACTGACTTAGTCCTTTAATTTCGTGCAGGTGTCTGAAAAAGTTTCAGTCGAATTAATGAAGTTGAGTCAAGTTAAGTGCAAATGTGTATTAAATGCTGACGATTTGTTTTCACCCATAAATTCTTGATGACCAAGTTCTCTCCAGTTAGCTAGCATAGTTTCATTTTTTGATTCTCTTGCTGTATCACATAAACAGCAAAGCGTCATAAACGTACTCTATTTTTAATTTCCAAGCAAACTGACGTAAATACGAATTGTTACAATATGTTTGTTGATCACAAGCATTAAGTGTCCATTTTCTTATGATACTTCGAAATATGTTTGTTGAGCTTTACATCGGAGGGGAACCGCACAATAGTGCAAGGCTGAAAAATATAAACAAAACATTTAAGTGTTCAGTCTAAATGTAAACTCCTTCATAGTTTTAACGTGATTCTGCAGTCGTACAAAGCCCTACAGGGATCGCGCCGACGTGAATATGCAGTCAATATAACAGCGTTTTTATGCTTACTTTCACAACTTACTGAAGTACATATTACGGACACACTCACTAGGAAATATTTCTTTATTTTTCCGCAGGTTACAAATCTGCGGCTACTTACTATGAAAAGCAAATAAATGCACCACGCAACAGTTTCAGATGAGTTAGTTGGCAACACGTTTATTGAACCCTGTCGTTTGCATTCTGTGCTACATCATAGCGTCAGGAAACGTATACATTAATGAGACAGACCTAATTATATGGGATCAAGTGGACGGAGGAATGTCGCCCTTGCCATTTCTATCAATTATCAGCCCACTGCTCAACCGACATCCGTTTTCTAGAAAAGTTAATGTTTAGAATATTATCAGTCTGTATTGGCAATATACATGTCAACAGGTTTAAGTCTTTTGTCATAAATTTTGAATCTAAGGTAGGTGGCCATAATTTGCGAACCCAAAATCTACATGACGGTAAAATAGTATTAAGTAACAATCCAATTAGGACGCTTGCACACTCTTTGAGCTACGGAAGATTTTAATCAGTTACAGACACGTCTTGACTCGTTGCCACAACTTGGTACATAATAAGCGCATTCCGCAGAGGAAAATCGATCCATGGTTTATTGATCAAAGCGTTGTTATTGAAAGCAAAAATGCGTATCATAAGCACGTCAAACAGTAGGAGGAGCAACACTGCAAACTTAATTGCTTGTGCAAATATCCTAGCTAATCATAAATATGACTTTAAAGCTACACATCGCAGTAAAACACGATTGAAATTCAATGAATCTGACGCAAATGATGTTGCCTACTAGTGCCCCATTCGATAAATTCTTATATATATTTGAGCTTTAATTACCGGACGTTTTCAAAACAGGACTTGTCGATGGGTAACCTATTCCAGTGGTCGTGAAGATGCACAAACATCCCTGTGGCGAAAATGGCAGGGCACGATGGCGGCACGCTAGGTTTAGACAGCGGAACGCATCAACGTGTTGTATTTCGCGGACGCACAACGTAGTGACGGTCGCAATCCCCCGCTACTGTTGTTGATGCAAGGAGGAGTTTTTATTCTCCGATAATAAACGCTCACAGATTTCGTCTGCAAATGCGGGTTTCCTAAAGGCTTACCATGTTACCGCCACGCTTGCCCCTTTTGGTGTATCAAAATGTCATATCTCGGCGGAAAAAAATTCAAAATTCGTTGGCGCCCGGTGACCAAAAGCGTATGAGGTCGCCTCTTCAAAACACCCCACGATTTAAGCGCAGATGTGGCACGCCTGAAGTGCAACTTTAGAGCGCATCATCGGCGTCTTACAATTGATGTACCATAGGCATTTTTACGCGAACTTTGGTAATAATTTGCGCACAGTGAGTGGAGTTTCGTAGCCTGACCTTCTACGCAGGTGCGTTGATTCTATCATGTTTCCGAAATATATGTCATGCCAATTCCCTGAACATTTAGCTAGCAACATAGGCAATACTTTGGCATTTGAGAAGGAAGCCTTTTGTGTTTTTTTATGCAAGGCTGCGCAAATACCATCACAGAATTAACCAAGAAAACATCACTTGCGTGAGGTCATATGCAAGCACTATCCCAAACTGCCATAATAGATGGGGTCTGACCGAACTCGGGAACTGAAAATGGCGCGTGACCCAGGATAAGAAAACATATTGTGCAAAATTCCTCATTTAAGTCCTACCAAATAGGCCTACTGTTACATTAACAGTCGTCAGAAGGAAACTATGAAAGAGCAAGTTCATATTTTATGACAATGTGCCACATTCAGTACAGCTAACTGTAAACCTGATAATATGGTGACAGTGGTAAAATCGGTTGACAATCAAAAGAAATCTGACGGAGGAGTGGAAGAACATAACCTGAATCCTTGTAGTCAATAAGCCGCGTTAACTACTCCGTTAGGTTCGAACATTAGCCCAAGAGACGCACCACCATCTTCTGCGCGTGCAGGGCGCGTTCTGTAGTCCTATTGAGCAGGACGCGGTACCTTCAGAAGACCCAAGACTTACAGTATCATCGCGAATTAAAACGCCCCTGCAGAAATCATCTGTAAAAAATGCTGATAGGCAACGGTAGTGTGATGCTGTTTGTAATTAATGTTTTCCGCACAATAAAGCTAAGCAATGAAACATGGCGCGATTCCAGGAAACGAAGCTTATCCGCTCCGCGATGTGTAAGTAGGGCGCTCATCTTCTACCACTGTTATGGTACACAGGCGGTAAAATTTACGGCAAAGCAAAGTGGCTGCTTTGGTGTTTCAAATTCTAATATGGCGATTCAGCATCATAGTTTGTTTGTCAGCAAAATTCTTAGAGAAACTACACCTTTTCCTCCAAATGCGGCTGTGGCACATTTTTATGTGATGTCTCTTTTCATGTCTATCCCCAATTGATACCTTTTATCTTCTCTTAGAGAACCAATTTGATACACTGGAGAAACACCTCGAGTACGTCCAAGTATTTTAGCTTTTTAAATTCTGTTTTGGGATGTGCGTGATGTCTAACGGAACAATTTATGCATGGCTGAAAGAACCCTCAATATATTTACTTATATCTAGACATTGTGTCGGTTATTTACTCCTACAAAACTAAATTATCGTCTCGTTATGTAATACAGTAGTCGCCGATTATTATGCCTACGGTTAATAAGATCAGCCGCTTATTAAGCCTAATTTGGTCTTGGCCCGAGGTGGGCGTAATAACGAGTGACTACTGTATTAAGCTAACGGTAAAAAGGCCCAGCCGCTTATAAGGTCCAATTTGGTCTGGGCCTGAGGTGGGCTTAAGAACCGGCAACTACTGTATAAATATCCATCTTCCTCAAACGGGATCCAGTGGTCGCGTTCAATATACGGCCTATATCCCAGCCGCCTCGTGGGTGAGGCTCGAGAGAGAGCTCCTAATGGCAGTATGGACGGAGAAGTGGGTCCTCTGACGGATCGGTGTACGCATATATGCCACTCTATATCCCCGATCTGATACCGGAATCACTAGCCGATGACGCCTAATAAGGCAGAAGAGGAATTCCTAGTGTCCAATGTCTTTGTTGGTAATGTCCTTCAGCCATTACCTACAATATACGATGCCGAACGTTGATGCCAAAGCGTGTGGCATTATTCTTTAGACGTGAAGACCAATATGGTCAACAAAGATATAAGTACAGCACATGTACTTATCCCAAACGGCAACGACCCAACCAGTCCCCATCAGAATTGCTCAAGGACATTGCAGCGCCCCATTGAGAGGCTCCGAAGTTAAGCGAAAAATATAATATGTTAAATTAATATACACAGAAGATGACTTTTTGTGTAACATTGGCAACCGCTGAATATGCGAATGAGTAAAGAGTCTAGATTGTTTTGTCCCCCACAACTTGTCAAGCATGTGCTTAAGGCAAAAACGCCACAGCGCAAGGTACTGTAGGCTGGTCCTAGGACTGTCTCCGACAAACCACCAACATCCGGAGGTGTAGTGCCCAACACGTGGCAGATATTCGCGACTCCTTCGATGAGGCGCAGTCAGACCCTCAAGTTCGCTGAGATCGAAATTCTCATGAAAAGGGCAATCAGATGGCGCATGGATCGCAGGTAAATTAACAAGGACGATACCCTCTACAACCCATATTCGGTGCCAAGACACTCTGGACAATGTATTGAGTCACTTGCAGTGTGCGCAGGTGGATACACTCTTTTCAGCGGCATTGACCCCTAGCCAGGTTACCGAGTAATTATCCTGTCTCCATCTACTGCGAGTGCGGAAATTTCGACAGGTCACAAACAACATGCCGGTCACCACGCATTCAGTGCATTTAAGCTGATCTAGCGTCGATGCAGGTCTGAGTCGTCAATTTTTATCGAACAGCAGTAGCGTAGTGATTGTTTGCTGTAAATATTGCAATTGCCTAAGTATGAATTAAACCTTGTTTTGGTTGACCATGAAGGTGTGTTAGAGCCTGAATCCTAACCATCCGGAAAGGCAAAAAAAATGTTTTCTCCAGCAGCCACGTCTGCTCTTTTGCGATTCGTAAGAAGTAAGATGTCTCCATAAATTCAAAGTGAAAAATTTTTTCACGAACGATCGTTTATTTTGGTTCGCTGGTCAAAATATTTTTTGCAGATGATTTGACCTGCACATATTTCCATCGTAACAAGAAGTAGTAGATTTGACCACCGGGGTAAGAATTTTCTTCGCCTGACACTTAGCCGTCTTGAGGCAAATGCTCGCATTCCAGAAACGTGCATATTTTGAAAAGAAGAAGGATTATGGAACGCTGGAATCATTTTTTTATTAGTCTGACCTTTCGCACTTCTGCAGGATTCCATCTTTAAGTTGGGAAAAACAGCAACAAATGAGATGGCTACTTCTAGCGTGTACACAAGACAGCTAAAATTTGAACGGGTAGAAAATCAATAATTGTGTAGTTTGGCCGTTGACTCGCTATGCAGACCGGTCGACGTAGCCTGATAATATCCGCTTCCACCATAGCCAACAGACGCATTCAAGTATTTTTTAAATGAGTTGAGCGTACCTTGTAGAGGACTCGGAAGGCCTCCTTGGCATCCACGTGATGATCTGAGTCTACCCCGTGCGCTAGAACGTAAGAGTTTATACCCTTTATTTGCCCCTATCCTAACCATGGTGCACGGTGCTCTCGTACTCTTTTTGATGAACGCCGGCTCATGCGAACAATATGCCCTACTCCATAGGAGCAGGTAAATAAGTATTTGACTACACATAGGTGGTCCGGGTTGGTAAATTGTCCCTGATCTCTTTGCATAGCATAGGAGAAGTCGACAATAGTAGGTGGGCGTTGGCTGATGGAAGGTGGTTGCTACAGCTTGACTCAGGCATCCCATTAGAAGTGAACTTGGACCTTCCCCTTGAAATGAGACGCAGATGAACATCGCTTATTCTGTGCTGTTAACACGACGGGTTTTGGCGGTATTTCAGCCATATTCTTAGCGATTAATCGACTGCGATTACCATTTTGTCGAAATACGCCTTCAAAAATGTTTAGGTTCTCTCAATGATATCAGCCGAACAGACCCTTTTCGCCCTTTGCGTCAAGCGTAGTACTGAATTACGCTTAAATTTTAATGGTACGAAGCTACATTAATAGATGTATTGCCCTAAAAACTTCCTCAAACGATAGTCTTTACATCAAATACACTTATCAGCCCTTTTACTCGGAAGTATATCACAAATAGGAGCGATCCACAGTATCCTTCTTCTACTGTAAACTTGATAGACAGGTGCACCTGATTAACTCTATTCATTGCAGATGAACTATTGGTTTTATCTCATGCAACCGCTCAATATATCATCAACGTAATGCTCTAGTACGTCCGATTATTTATTTGGTGGCCAATTTGCACAGCCTCTAGTTCATCCATAAGTACATTTGCTACAAGCAGACCCAGAGGCGAGTTCATAGTTACTCCGTCAAATTGCCTGCACATAATTTTAAAAAGGGACTGTACATGCAAGGTACATGCTAGAAGTATGTCCTATGTCCTGGTGATTCAAGCTAATGCAGTCACAGATATAATTTACTGATTTTGTGGTCGGCATGCTCATGAACAGGGAGAAGGCGACCAGTGAAAACATCACTGAGCCCTTAAGGTTTATGTTTTTTACACCGTCGATGATTTCGAAGATGTCTTGGAGACTGTGTGATGCTACTTCACTCTGTATGAGTTTGAGTTTCTCTGCAAGTCATTTCGATGACATATGGATATGCGACAT
>JAYGXS010000005.1:10736329-10791266 GCA_036362985.1 Ligula intestinalis
AGAATAAAACTATCGTTCCAGAGATCGCGTCTTCGTCTTCTTTACAACAAGAACCTGGGGCACGCATATTCGCTGCTATTCGGGATAAAATCTTCTCAATATAAGCTGTTATGCCCATTAAAAAAAACTATCTTCCCTCATCTGGTCTCGTTATGTGAATGCCTTTATTCTACTGGAGGTGATTTATTGTCTAGGTTTGTGCTTTTGTTAGCCATTCCCGATGTTTCTGGCCACTATTTAAGTACTGATAGGAACAGTTAACTAGTTTAGACTTAAATTGATGCAAACTCTTGGTCAAAAGTGGGTGAGAGTCATGCGTTTGATGCAGCAAATGTTAAAACTGTGGTTCCACCTCAAGTTGGCTGGGTTTCTGGCGGGGACAGCAAAAGGTTAGGCAGAGTGATAGGGCTTTGATCGAAGCTTAATCAAATGATAAAGAAGAATAGTTGTGCTACTTAGATCATCATGAAGCTTTGATTGTTGTCTGTATTCGTGTACAGTCCGGAGAAGAGAGGTTGACATCATTTTACCCCACTACTCCTCGATGGCTGCATTTGGCAAGAGTGACTCTCTAATTCTTCCACTTTTACACGGATGCTTTCTCGTGTTTTCTTAGCAGATATTCCCCATGCACCACTGCTGATAACCGTAAAACTCCATCGCAGTACTCTCTAGCAGAAGTGCGGGTATTCATTTACCTCTACATATGTGTCAAAAAAATGACCTATACAATCGCCCATACAAGTCTGGTATTGATATGTAGGTACCGGTTAAGCGCCTTTAACACTGTGGGATCTTCAGAATGTCTTAAATTTTTGAAACTTCCCATCGTAATTTTCAGAAGATGAATTGGCGAACAGATGTTTGTTTTCGATAAATTCTCGCCAGGGCTTTACATTTATATATTCATTAAGTAAAAAAAACATTGCGGGTTGGTAGAAAAAAGTATGGTTGTCCAAGGAGAGAGAAAGGGGGGATTGGATCGATCTACAAGGTACCCTCAAGCTATTCACAATTCTTTGGACAGCATTTGGTGGCAACGGCAAAAGCGGCTTTGCGCCCAAAAGAACTTAATCGGGGCGCCCCAGTTACCATGGGCAAAATCCGCTAATCCAACAACCAGTAGCTTCTCATGTCGGCCGACTACCAGTCCTCCCCTTGTAACGTTGATGATATTTTGACCCCAATTTCCCCTCTCCCGACAACCATACTGCTTTTTATACCAACCCGCATAGGTTACTAACTAACTACGATACACATGTAAGGGCTTGACGAGAATTTATCGAAAACGATAGTGTGTTCGCTATGTCATCTTATAGAAACAAAAATTGCCATAAATATCCAGTTGCATGCGACCCGCAGCCTACAAACATTGGTAATCCCTATGTTTGATTTGCACTATTTCTGCTTTTGTTCATGCTGTTGTCTATGATGAAGGATCTGCGACGGATTCCGAAACGTCAGCCGAATGAAATACATGTAAGAGCGATCACACTTAATTCTCTTTAGGTACTTCCTTTGATTCGAATGTCAGTTTGTACTCCGTTATATTCCCTTATGTAATTTTCAGTTTTTAAAAGGTTATTTGGTGAAGATAATAGGCAATGCCCTTGAAAACCTTATTTAGAAGTGTACAAGCACCTATACGTTTACCACTTCTAACATAGTATTGGCTAACAGTGAGTAGCATTGGTTTTTTACAATATATGTCTGGTTTTTAGTAGTCAGACTTGGAGGGAGGAGAGAAGCATAGTTTTTTTACAATATATGTCTGGTTTTTAGAGTTCAGACTTGGAGCGAGGAGAGGGGACGCATGTAATTATCCAAGCGTTGTTTGTTAAGCTGAAGGGAACCGGTCTCCACGACTGACTGTGGAAGGTTGTTCCACTGTTGGATGACACGTTGCGTGAAGAATTCAGAGTGAAGGTTTAGCTTGGCCATCCTTATACGCAGCTTCATTGTGTGCCCATGGAGATGAGGCGAGAGGTGCCACTAAAACATTCCTTTCAAGCGTAACCTTTTCTTAAGACCATTTATTATCGTGCAAACTAAGATAAGATCCCCTCTATGTTGCTTGTAATGCAGAGGGAATAAATTTAGGCATGCCAGTCTACCTATGTAAGTGTGGTTCTTTAGACCTCTTACTACCTTTGCTGCCCGACGCTGCACCGTCTCCAGACATGCTTAGTCTTTTTCTAGCTATGGCCACCACGCTTGTATGCCATACTCTAGGTGTGTTCGAACAAATCTGCCATACACTCTGCCAAAGAGATCTTCATTGAAGGCTTGAAACACCCTTTTGATAGCATGCAGTACTCTTGTGGCTTTATTTTCAGCTTGGACGGATTGTAATGAGGGCTTAAGATTACTCTGTATCCAAGCGCCGAGGTCTTTTTGCGTAGAAGCTACGGGAATTTGGATGTTTTTCAGGTGATATGTTCTGCTGCTCTGGGGGATAGGTTAGTTTGTTGGACGCAGGTGGAGGACGGCACACTTTTGCACATTGAAATCCAGCAGCCATCTCTTGGACCACGTTTGCAGTTTGCAACGAGTATTTTGCCGAGCATCTCGGTCGCTTGGGCGCTTAATGACCTGCCAGAGCTTAACGTCATCGTTGAACATCATTTTACCGCAGTCCAGTGCTTGAAGGCTGTCATTAACATAGAGCATGAAGAGAAGAGGACCGAGAACAGAGCCTTGAGGAACCCCACTAACTACGTCAACCCAGTCTGATTTATCCTCTTCGATGCAAACGCGTTGTTTTCGACCGACTAAAAATGACCTGATCCAGTCCAAAATTTTTCCCCTTGATGCCAACAACGCTCAGTTTATATAAAAGGCATTGACGGGGCACGCTGTCAAAGGCTTTGCGGAATTCGATGTACACTCTGTCCACTTTTAACCCCTCTTCTAAAGCACTTGTCCAGGCCTCAATTGAAGTAAATAAATTTGAAGGGCAAAAGGGCCCTCACCGAAGGCCATGTTGGACATTTTGTATGATGTCACTTTCATCGCAAAATCTTAGTATGGTCTGCTTGACAAGGACCTCCATCATTTTGCAGGAAAGGCAAGTCAAGCTTATGGGCCGAAAGCTGTTTGCAGACATCTTGCTACCTCCCTTATATAACGGTACAATGTTCGCAGTCTTCCACTGAAAAGTCAAGTCCACGGTTCTCATGGAAAGCTCGAAGAAAATTGAAAGAGGCATTAATAGCTCGGTCGACAGTTCTTTAATATCATTCTAGGGATCCCATCCGGTCCAGGAGACTTGTCTGGTTTGATGTGACTGAGGACATGTCTTACGTCTGCGACAGAAAAGGGGACAATTTCAATTACGGCTGTACCTTCGCCCACTTCTACTTCCAAAATGTCATCGGGGAATTCCATCATAAACGCCGATCTGAAAAACTCTGACAGTAACTCTACTTTCCGCGGTCCTTCCGTTACTACGTTCCCGAGGTTATCCCTAACAGCTGCAATGACGTCCCGGTGCTTCCGTTGACTGCGGATGTATCCATAAAACGTCTTTGGACATATTGTGGCTTGTGTTGTAAGTTGACGCTCAAAGGCAGTTGTAGAATTTCGTATTTCCTGACGGCATATATTTCGTTGCGCTTTATATTCAGCAAGTGATTTTGAATCTTGAAGATGCTCGTAATTTTTCCACAACCTTTTTTACTTCTTCATGGCCCTTTTTATCGGCTGGTTGACATATGGAGGTCTGGCACATGGTCTTATTACTTTCATTGGGCAATGGACTTCAATTAGGCGCTCTACAGTCCCTTGGATATGCTGCCATAATTTATTTGCATCGTTCGTACTGGGTAACCAGTTTTCTGCGGAAACGGTTCGTCTCATTTCTTCAAAATCGGCTTTCCAAATATTTCCGCGCCTCTTTATTTGCGATTTTTGTGACAGTAGATAACACACGCAGGTAAAAGCAACGTAGTCACTTAACCCTAGTGGCGGTTCCCCTCTTTATTACTAAAAACTAGATCTAGCCAGTTTGATCGCTGGCGTTCTAGCAGTCGAGTTGTGAAGTCTATGTGTTAATGAGATATTTATCCGAAGAAAACTGAAGTAGTTGATAATTGAAAGGTGCTGTTGCGGCCTTTACTCCAGGCCTCATCTAATCAATGTCGGGAGCGTTAAAATAATCCAGGAGTAGTAGGTTTATCTGTTAACAGGTAACTGTCAGTGAACTTAGCATTTCAACGTCGTCACTTTCGCTGGAGCCGGGAGGCCGATAAACAACGCATATATTGAGAGCCGGATGTTGGCTTACCTTAATGTTGCATGGAATGATTTGATATCGTCGTAGGGCTATGTCTGCGATTTTCCTCTGACAACAGAAAATTCCGCTGGCTACATAAAGTGCCTCTTCTCCGCACCTACGTTGATATCTGTCACAGCGAAACAAATGGTAGCCTTTAATGCTGACTTTGCTGATCCCTATTACTGCGGTCATCCAAGTCTCTGTTAATGCAATTAGATGCAGTTTCTGCTCAGATACTATTGTTTTGAGTTCGTCAATTTTATTGAAGAGACTCTGACAATTGATATAATAGATCTAAAGGCAGTGGCCACTATTGCTTCTGGTATCTTCTAGAAACAGCCGGTTGACCTTGGTTAAGTTTTCCACCTTGCTAGATCCGGCTAAAGAACATTTCGTAACATGTGGACTTTTTCTCCTCCTCTTATTTGTAGGCCGGTTTTGCCTTTGTTTTTTTCGGTCGTTTAGATTGTTTTTCAAAAGTCGCATTTTCCTGCGTTCCTTTGGTTTATAATCCGGCTGAAAGAAAACTCCAGCATGCATGGTCCACAGAGAGGACTTTCTTTCCAGCATAAGCTGTGCCTGCGCTTTGATGTCCCAACTGACCTTAAATGGTTGTGGCCGAGAGCTTGAACCATTTGGTGGCTGACTCTTGCCTATTCTAAACGTTTTGAGAATTTTTACAGACTCAGTGCCCCTCAGCAGTGATTAAGCGTACTGCTGAACGAGACCTTGATCGTGTTTCACCTTATCCCCAGCAAATGAAGCCGTTTATTCTGGTGCAACCTGTGTCACTACATGTTGCTTACGGTTGGCTCGAGCCGTGGTCACATCGCACTGAAGCAGAGTAGTAGCAGGGGTTTTGAAGTACAGATCAGTGAAAGATTCTATGGACATTTTGCTGGTAGCATTTTTTTCCTAAGTAACCGTTTGCCCTTTTGTCCAATTCAACTTCCTTTTCTTCAGAATTCTGCTCTTGAAGTGGTTGGCTTGCTTTTTGTTCACATGGCGTGCACCAAGTGCTGTCTCGCGATAAAACTGAAGCTTTGCTTGGCCTTTAGCAGGCCATTCTGTATCCGCCTTCTGATGGCGTATGCATCTGCGTTTGGCGCTGCTGGACGCGTGGTTTCCTGGTTTATCAACCGCATCCTCTTGGAGTGGGTCCCTTGCTTTTTTGTTCACATGGTGTGCTCCAGGAGCTGTCCTGCGAAAAAACTGAAGGCTTTGTTTGGTCTTAAGCAGGTTGCTCTTCAGCCACCTTCTGCTTGTGTATGTGTCTGAGTTTGGCCCTGCTAGACTCGTGGTTTCCTGGTTTATCAAACACTGACCTGTCCTCTGCATGCGTCGCATCCTGTGGTGTTATCTGATTGTGCTCTATGAGCACTGCTAGTATCTTAGCGTAAAATTCAAGGCTTCCCTCTAAACGCATTAGCGCATGGCTAGGTTAAGATATCCATCGAAATCTGCATGCGCAGTGTTATTTTGCTGGGTGGTGTTCGGTTCAAAGACTGTTGGTGAAAGAATATGCGTTTTTGACTAACGGGTGGTCTTAGGTTTGTACGCGTTATTGAAAGTTTGCGAAAATTCCCATCACAGAAATCCGAAGAGTATTAGGCCAGCATACGTATACTTTCAATAAATTCTAATCAAAGCGTTACATTTATATGGGAAGGGGGTAAAGCGTAAAAGTTAAAATTGTAGGCAAATTACATTCAACGTTACAGGCAAATTAGTATGGGGAATAGAGTAGGGGGTGGGGAAGGAACAAGCGGCTTATTAAGTGGTAAGATTAGGGAGAAGGGGGGTGGTGGCAGAGGAGAGGAGGCTTGGGGAAATGCCGAGAGCTAGGTGGCCGTTGGCCATGCTAAGCTTGGGTCTTGCAGCAGGTTCTTCTGCGCGCACAAAATTGGCTTCCTCAACCGGATAGCAGTTGCTTCTGCTATTGCCAACATTCACTGGCCCAGTGACTTAGGGTAGCTTGGTGGGACCTTGAAGATCACCCTGAAAGCTTCGTTGGGGTCAACCTGATGTCCGGAATCCAACATTTGCGCTAGGATAGAGCTGTTGATGGTTCTGTTGGTATTGAAATCACCCTTGCTTAGCCATTGTGGGAGGTGTTCCTTTATTCTTTTGGATAGGCGCCGACTTGTGCGACCAATATAACTTGCCCCATAGGAGCAAGCAAAGGAGCTATCGAGACACGTTTGAATTTGTCGATGAGATCAAAGATGTGAACTTAAACGGCATGAGAATGGTCTCCCTAGACGTCTCCTCGCTGTTTACAAACGTCCCGGTTACCAAGACAGTCGAATACATCTGCAAATTCCTATTGACAAATCAACTAGAAAAAGGAATACCGATGAATGCACTAAAGGAACTACTACTGAAGTGCACACTGAACGTGCAGTTCCTTTTTGATGGCCAAATATACAGAAAAATAGATGGCGTTTCCTTGAGCTCACCTGTGGGACCACTTTTGGCTGACATATTCATGGGAAAGCTGGAAAAACATCAACTTAGCGATCAGATCCACAAGTTAAAGCACTACGGTCGCTACGTGGCTGATAACTTCGTGATTGCCACAAATGAAACCGATAGAGACGCACTCTTAAGCGCGGTCAATCAAGCCCATCCTTCCATAAAGTTCACGTTGGAGATAGAAACAGCAGGTTCCCTCCCCTTCTTGGACGTCCTCCTTAGTCGTAGACCCGACGGTAGCGTCCGAAAGAGCGTTTATAGAAAGAAAACCTGGTCTGGACAATCTACGAATTTTAACAGTGTCGTACCTCTCCAACAGAAGTGAAATCTAGTTCGTTGCTTAACCCAAAGAGCTAGAAAAATTTGCTCTGAAGACACTATTGAAGAGAAACTCAAGAAAATCCAGGACTTATTCCGTGAGTACGGATATGCTGAGAAATTCTTCACCAAGAAAGGAAACCCACAACACTCACTGTGGAGAAGAAAATATTATTTCTCAAAGTGCCCTTTCGAGGAGACGCGACATGTGAACTCCTGAAAAGACGCCTTGAGGATGCCCTGTCACGAACTTTACCAGCAGCGAGAGTTTGGGTACTATTCTCAACTAACCCAATCTTCCATGGGGAAGGTAAGAATAGGTTACTGATTCAGACCACCTCCATGTGTTTCTACTCCTTTGCTTGCTCCTGTGGAGCAAGTTATATTGGTCGCACGAGTCAGCGCCTATCCAAAAGAATAAAGGAACACCTCCCACAATGGCTAAGGAAGGGTGATTTCAATACCAACAGAACCATTAAAAGCTCTATTCTAGCGCACATGGTGGATTCCGGACATCAGGTGGACCCCAACGAAGCCTTCAGGGTGATCTTCAATGTCCCACCAAGCTACCCTAACTCACTGGGCCAGCGACTGTTGGCAACAGCAGAAGCAACTGCTATCCGGTTGAGGAAGCCAATTTTGTGCGAGCAGAAGAGCCTACTGCAAGACCCAAGCTTAGCATGGTCAACGGCCACCTAGCTACCGGCATCTTTCCCCTAGCCTTCACTCTCCCTCCCCTTCTCCCTTTATTACCGCTTAATTAGCCGCCTGTTACTATCCTGCCCCCTACTCTATCCCCCGGACTAATTTGCCTGTAACGTTGATCGTAATTTGCCTACAATTTTACCTTTTACGTTTTACCCCCCTCCCATATAAATGTAATGGCCTGATGAGAATTCATTGAAAGTTATTGAAAGTGCTTCGGCTATTTCTTGGAGTACCTTGTCAAATGTTGTAAAAGGCGGCATAAATAATTTTACCTGATTACAGTTGTTAGAGTATATCTTAGCGACTTGGCCTTCAGGGTGTGAGCTGTTGGTGAAGTCGGTAGAGCGCCGACATTATAAAATGAGGTCCGGGGTTCAAATCCAGCCATCAACGAATATTTTTCAGCTTGCAGAGATAAATCATGCACGTAAGCGTTACCCATGCTATTGGAAACGTCATAGGAGTGCATTAATTCAAAGTCTGCAATCAACCGGCCGTGCTAATATAGATAGCGACAAAAATTGTTTGGCAATTAATTTCAACAATCAACATTTGTTATGTGAACGACTCAGCCTTTGTTGTAAAGAGTTATTTGCACTGTAACAATCAGATTCAGCCGAAACGATGTTGTTCTTAGGAGCTAGTGAACTTCCAGACTTGTGCTGATCGTAGGGATAGCTTCTAGAGCGTGTTATAATCCGTAGTCCAGTTAGATTGTTCAAGCAAACTATTCGTCCCACTCACAAAGGATATTTCCAAAGGGCAGATTATACGCAGTCCAGTTAGATTTTGAAGGCGAAGGATTCGTCTCACTCAGAAAGAATATTTTTAAAGGGCAGATAATACGCAGTTCCTTTATTAGTTTTTATAGCCAGATGTGTCTTCAACACTAAGGTATGTACCAAAAACCTCGTGAGCGAAAGGAGCTTGAATTCGAAACCAATTTCAAATTTCCCTTTAAGCGCATTTGTCTTACTTCTCCCTTGTGCTTTATATTCTATGAATTTGTCTGCAAGATAACATTGGAGTTTTTCAAAAAAGGTTTCTGAAACTATAGGCACGTCGTTTAAGTTCAGCCAACAAATGTCATCCCTTTGTTGGTACTATTTTTATGTGTCAAGAAAAGCAGAGTTAGTTCTTTGATCATTCGGCAAAAAACATTATAACTCCTCAGCAAACGGTGTATTACCCTCTGCTAGGCCCGATAATTCAGCGGCACGTTGCTCTTTCCTGTAAAGCAACATAATATGTCAGCCAAATTTTGTAAAGCATTGCTTCTTGGGCAACGGTAGACAGCCAAAGTCATTTTTGCATGTCGCAATGTGACTTCAAGGCAACCGGGAATGTTTGCGAAGGAAGAAATGTATGTCGTTAATTTATGTTGCTGGTAATAAAGAAGTATTTTAAAGGCCCTTTTGTGGGTTTTGTTTGAACTTTATATCTGGAATATCAGTCAAGAATCACGGACTACTATACTGATCTAGGAAGCATGAACATAGCTGTTAACGAAAGTAACGTGTCGACCAAAATTTCACTTTAATTATTGTTTTACTCCACCAAAGATCCGATATTGAAAGTTGCCCAGCCTTAAACTCTCGCTTAGGTCTTAACGTTTCTTGTTTTGATTTCTATCTCCAGCAAAATTTGCTCTGAGAAGAAAAGGACTCGATCACTTGATCCTCGCAATCATTTCCTGGAACTTGCTTGTTTACCTTTATTGGGAAGTTTGCTCTTCATGCACATTGGGATGTCACAATTATAATTTGCGCGCCATTTGTCATCATTTCCTTTGTGAATTCAAAAATATAATTTAAACAGGTGGCGGCCATTATGTAGGCCATTTAGTTTTGTTGAACGCCGAAAACGCCTTTTGAGCTACCGAGAGAATAGTGTTGATTCATTCATGTTTCTCCCAAGGTACCTGATGCATTAAGCTATGGATATTTAGCCGAAGGCTCTCCTTAGTGGATTACAGAAAGGTAGTGAGACTAAGCTGATTTACTCTACTTAAGTTTATGTCAACTAGCAAACACGCCTGAACATAGAAAAATGTCTTGAACATTGGTTTTGCATAAACCTTTGCGCCCAGGCCGATAACTGCTGGCATTTTTATTGGACGCAAATAACTATAATTGCTGAAGGAATTTGAAGAAATTAAAATGAACGTAGGCTCTCAGTCTAGCAGGCTTTGTTACCTTTGGTTTAATGCCTTCCTTCAAGTGCTAGCGTTTGCTATTTTTGAGGTGTCTGAAAGCACAGAACCTCATCGAACACGTTCTTGAATGCAGACTTTCGTCTCGAAAAGCTCATCGTATAGTCGTTTATCCTATATGTTTCAACTACAAATCCCGGATAATGCTGGCAGCGGTAGTCACTTTTGCAGATAATGATGCAACGAAATATAATCATATTTTTGCTAGAAATGTTGTTGATGTGGTGATTTCCAGTAGGCATTTTCCTCTGTCTGTCCGCTATTTATTTACTTTTAAGATTAGTTCGGCTTTTTTATATCTTTAAACATTTACTTGCTGAGGATCATAACATTTCTCTGGAAGTTGGAATATAAATTGGGGATAATATGCTGAGATTTAAAACACATAATTTAAAAAATTTATCCACTATATCTCCTGGAAAACCTCGACCATTCCGTCTTTGCAAAATAACGGCAGAATGCATGTACTGCATGGTGAGGCAAGTGAAACATTTGACTGCGCTTGTAACCGAAAGTTCTCTTAGGTTATATTATATTTGTTGCTCGCAAAATTGTTGAGTCCATGACTTCTAGCACCCTTGTTTTTTTAACCGTTAAAAAAACTTAAACCTGTATAATTCTGACAGGCTCGTGAACAGACACCTAGAAAAACTCATCTCTGCACAGTTTTGCTATTCACTCTTAAAAACGCCCTTGTTGAAGTTGTTTTTTTCTGCCAGCAACTCTAACCAATCATGTGTTATCTGTGTCTTTTCACCGCTAGCTATTCTAAAATACGCTTACTCCATTCCAATAGATAGTAAGCAGAAAAAAACGCAGCCTAGCTTTTAAGTGGTTATTGAATCAACGCATGAGTGCTGATAACAACAAAGTGATAAAATGTTTACACATGAAATGCCAAGTGTTCTCTTGGCTCTTGAAATAATCACGATCACTCTCAAAAGCGCATTTGTTTAACAAAACGTCGTTTTTCTTTAAATAATCCTTATGTTGCCTTATGAATTTGACACATATTTTCAAGTACAATTTTAAGACATCGAATAATTTTTATTGCTTAATAACTGACTAATGCTAAACGAGCGTTCGCATCCGATTACTCAATCGTTAAAATTTCTAAAAGTAGAGCTAACACTGGCAGTTTCAATTTTTTTGCAAATAAAGTTCTACTAAATCCATAATGAACGAAGTAGCTGGTTTGTGCAACCGGTGTGGGTGTTAAATTGTTTAATTTTCTACTCCGCAAACATGTAAATAATTTATACCACTTAGAAACCAGTGGCTTAGACTTCACGAAAACCTTGAATCTACAGTAGACGCCGTTGACCATGCAATATTTCGACATATGCGAAAGACTAATACTCCTTCGCTAATCGGAATTGACTCCAGTTGTTCAACTGATTATCGTGCAGTGTATTCTGAAGTCATTTCAGTCAGCATAGAAAGCCGGTTTTTTAAAAAGCTTCATTTTGAATCCTCTTTAAGCGTTACTATTGCAAAAACTGATTACTTATGTAGTTTGCCTTTTTATCATTGATTTTGACTCCCTCTATAAATTCAAATATATCTTATGGAAAACATGCACAAGAAAATTATTTTTTGTACGTGTCTGATCGCAAATTACGCGTTCTGCAAATTTCATACTCAAAAAGGGGTAGCTTTCGGTTTCAAAAAAGTTGCCCGATTGGCGAACAATTTTTAAAAGAATGAATGCTACAATCGAATTAAATTTTTAAATACTTCGCACTGTGTGCATATTGTTGACGAAACATACAGCTTTGCCAGCAGTTTGAGAAAAAGGTCACCTAGAAGTCATCAAATACTAAAACAGATTTGGAATATATTTAATGTAGTAAAAACAGCACTGCTAAATTGACGGATACGATGCATTATGGATAAACACCTCAACATATTAAAAAAGCTCATAATTAGCAACTAATTTAAAATAAAAAGCTTCCCATTTTGTGTATAAAATTTAAAAAACGCGTATTTTTTATCAATCAAACACACAAAAAAAAATTTTCTTGTGCTTTTATTCCACAAAATATATTTAGATAAATAAAAGCAGTCAAAATCAATGCTATAATGGCAAACTACTTAGGCTGTCAGTTTTTAAAATAGATACGTTTTGCTAGGAGACGAAATGAAGCTTTTCAAAAAGCCAGCTTTTTTTTCTGACTAAAATGACTTTAATATACACTGCATGGCAATCAATATCACTACTGGATTCAATTTCGATTAGCGAAAGAGTATAAGTATTTCGCATCTGTCGAAATTTTGCATGATCAATGGCGTCTACTCTATGTGAACTGTTTTAGATGTTTCTGTGTCCCTGTAATGTTCTTCATGCTATATTCAGTTTAGGTTGTCCGACTCAAGAAGTTGGCTTCGTCCGTAAGTTTTTTAGTGGTAATCCTCATGAAAAATTACATATAATGTCACATACATATATCATAGTAGCTCTGGTTGAGAGTGTTAACAGAAATGCGAAGGCTTGACTGTTTTTCTTTCACAGTTATTGCGTAGGAAAAGAAAATCGCAGAACATGATGAAAACGCGGTCATGTGAATTTGTTACGACAGGTTTAAATTTCCAGCATGCTGTTCTTGAAATTTACCGCCATTTATTTATCCTTACAAAATTGAAAATAGGAAAAAGGTGGTCAAAAAGTTGCATAGTGGTTTCTATTAACACCTTTGGAAAAAATTTTGATACACTAAGTCAAGTTAAATGAGCTGACCTTGCGTGCCCTAAAGGTGATTCAACACATATATCTTGTAGAGGGATGAGCAAAATCCACGAAATTGGCAGTTGCTTTCTGATGGTGGAACAAAACAAAATGAATGTTTGAAATTGGCACCCTGTTCAAAAGCGTAGTTGGGCAGTCATGTATGCTTTGAAAAAATTGCTAGGCTATCTTATGTAACATGCCAGGCTATGCACGAACGTATTACACTGAATGCAAAAAAATGCTCTTCAATATTTTCAAATATGAAAATTTTTCCTAAAATATATTTCAATGGAACATAATCTAAACGAAAAAACATGCATATAAATATTGCGAATGTGATGATGGCTAAATTAGTTTGTTGCGCATTTTCTTTTGCCAACTAAAATGGACTACTTTATATGTTATTGTACTTATACTTATGCAACAATTGCTTGTGCCAAAATATCCCGTATAAATAACAATTTATGACAATAACCAAACGTCTTCGCAGGTGACCCATAGTGCCTGCGATTGGTTTTTTCTAATGAACGCGTCTATTAGCATGATGAACTAGGCTTTTGTATTCACGTCCACAGGTTTATAGCAAACTGCCGACTTTCTGAATATGGCTCTTGTTGCTGCTTAGTTATTCCCTTCCTTTTGTACCTCACAGCAAACTAAGTATAACTAAAAGTATACTCAATATCATTCACAAACGTGTGTCAAAATATAATTAATACTAATAATTATCCATGCACATCTGCTAGAATTAAAAACGTTTACTCATAAAAATCATTGGGCTAAGGAAATATTTTTTTGTTGCGAGAGTTAGAGCATTACAGCTTTTTCGTGTAAAAAAATCACAATTTTTTTCGTACAGAACAAACTGTTTCTCAGCTACCCTTCAAGTTTTTATTTTATTTTTCCATCCTTCCTTAACTGCTCTCCATTTTAGTAATTCTTATAATCAACATTTCCAAATATGCTAAATTTTAAAGATACAATATATATATTAACGTAAGGTGTCGTTGACGTCTTCTCTGAAGCCATCACTTAACGTCCTGAAAGGCGCTTAATCCGCAATGTCGAGCTTGTATCTAACCAAGCGCGTTTTTGCTAAGTTTGACAAAGTATTCAGCACGTTCGTGCGACCTCAACTGGTATTTTACATCCAAGCCTGGAGACCATGGACAGAAAAAGACAAAAAAATCTTGAAAGGGTGCAAAGACGCGCAAGGAAATAAGTACGAGGCCAACGGAACCTACCTTATGAGACCCAATTGGTAAAACTAGAGTTGCTTTCTTTTGATTACAGGCAGCTACGTGGAGACCTAATCCAAGCATTTCGCATGTTGCGTGGTCAGGATTGCTGCCTCAAAACAAATGACTTCTTTGAGCGGGCTAACACTTCTAGGCTGCGAGGACAACCCATCAAATTACGTGTGACTGGGGCAAGACTTGACCCAAGAAAATTATTTTTCTCTAAGAGGGTAATCCAGGCATGGAATGCCCTTCCTTCAGATATTGTCATGTCCCCTTCCGTGGATGTTTTTTAGGCAAACCTAGACTGATTTAATGAGTATCGTCGCAATTAAGTACTCCAACTCCAATCACTGAAGGGCTCCGAATCCAAAAATTGAAGCGCGATTAATCCAAACACTAAAATGGTATAAATTAATATCATTATTAATTGTAAGAAGTATTATTAATAGTATTTAACCAAATGTGTTCAGACATTGCCTAGCTCTGACGTCTCTGCTCACTATGTGAACTGCGCTGATCGCATCTGAGGTCGCATCTTCCGCACCTATGGTCCTAGGCTACGCGGCCCTGTGACACGCTTTCTCGTATCGACCAACTGCTGACGACTTGGTGGGTTCTTTGGCTTTTTGCACTGCAAAGGCTTATCGTGGTCGCATTTCCAGTTCTATGGGATGTCTTCGTGACTCCGAGGTCTCCTCCTCGTATGGTCCTTCGAATTTAGATATAACTCATCATGAACGCCATGGCTGCCGTCAACATTCATAGAAGCATCATGCCCTTATCATTCACATGCTTCCCCCACGAGCGACAGTTTTTCTCCTAAAAGCCATAAATGACATTCCATTTTTAATTATGAGCCAGCCTTAGGAGTTTTTTCACTACCTGCTCTTCTTCGTTAGTTTCAATGCTGGCTCATGTAAACTGAGTGTGAGTATTACTTGAAAAAAGCAAGTAGTCATCTGAAATTGTGTCAACGACTTCTTTGGAATGTTCGGCTTTGCCAATGCATTTCTGAAATCCTATTAAGCAAGAGGGAGTTCAAAGGCGTTTGCCTATATTTTCTTCAATAAATTTGAGTTGACTTGACTTACAGTGTTTTTTATAATGTTTGATGATACGTTAAAATTATGCATATTAGAGAGCCTAATTATGGGTTTCTGCCGTTTCCTACAAAGTAGAAATGATTTATCCAATCAGCGTTTTATCCTCCATTGAATATAACTCGTTCATGACAGCACATTGTAACTGTTCACGGCAAAAGTGTTTGCTGACATTAATTTTCATTAAGATTTTTCATATGCCTAGATCATTTGAAGCTCTTTCTTAGTTTACTGATAGAGAAAAAAAAGCTTTTAACACAATGAAGACAAATAACTCCACTCGCAAACCAGCATTAACCCATGCATGAAAATGTAGAAATAATTAAGAACAACCTCAGAAATTTTTTTGATTTCGATAAACAGTTAAAAGTGCTAGTCATATGTTTGCTAAACATTTAATCCCCAAGGTGCGCAGACGAAAAAAAACTACGCATAAATAAGAAAAAAGCAAAAAAATTTTTTTCATAATTTAAATGCTTAAGCCAAAACCTTCATTCATAATGGCGAACTTTTTCCCTAGTCAGAATAATTAAGATAAAGTGTCGTTAATCAATTAAAGTTACCTACAGATGGACTTTAAATTACCGATTTATTTTCAAACGTTTTCAGTTTTGTCAAGCTTTCGTCCAAAAGTACAGAGTATCTTCAATCTTTGCATGTAAACCCATGCTAGCGAGACTCATATAACCAGCTAACACACTAGCCAATTTATATATTTGTCTTAGGAATGATAAATGCAAGATATGCAATTATTTTTTATATTAATAGTGTTTGTTCATTAAATTTACTTCGAAATATAGTCCATATATGTCAAAATTAAACAAAAATCAAAGCAATACCGGACTTTAAGGACATACCTGTGTCTGCCCATTTATGACTGCGCTCACTAAACAAAATTGCGAAAAGTTCAATGAAATCTAAAAAGCCACCCCAAATTTCATGTTATTAATTGCCTGCGAAAGAATTCATGCAGATATTCGACTGTGTATTTGGTTATGATCGATGGCGTAGCTTAATTCCATGAAAATCCTCTTGATGTTGTCATTTCCGAA
Organism: Ligula intestinalis; assembly: GCA_036362985.1. Classification (NCBI taxonomy): domain Eukaryota; kingdom Metazoa; phylum Platyhelminthes; class Cestoda; order Diphyllobothriidea; family Diphyllobothriidae; genus Ligula; species Ligula intestinalis. Next base: position 10,752,440 of record JAYGXS010000005.1, read on the forward strand.
GATTTTCATTGTTGGCATGGCCAATATCAGGATGGACCTTGTAGCTGGCGATTGCTTGTGATTCCTTTATCATCTTTTTTATTTTTATCGATATTTGACGTTATCGGACATTACAATAAGCTACCTTGCAAGTCTCGACGACGAACGCATCTTAATTGGGGTTAAAAGTAGAATACACAAATACGTTAGTATTTTCAGTACCTTTTAGTATTTGGCATAAGGTTTTCAGAGAAACGCGTTTATGTAAACGGATTCTTATATTACCGATTCAGACGGCAGAGGTCATATTTCACGGTTAAGGTATTTGCTTCCATGCTAAGTCATTTATGCGAATTAAGGACAAGTTTTTAGGAGACCAGGATTAATTGGCATGTGTGTGTTGTTGTATTAATTGTGAATCATGGATGGGTACGAACGTCTAAAAACGCATGCGTCTGCACAATCCAGTCGGTCGGATCTTAGTGTCAGTAAATGGGTCTGGATGCGCCCGGTGGGAGTGCTAATCAACTGGCAACATAAAAATTGGAAGAAAACACATCAGGTAATCCTATTGCTGCTGGTAGCTGCACTTTGTGAGAGAAGGAGGTCCCATTTTAATTTGACGCTACTCCTTGCATCCACTGTCTTATAAAATATGTTTTTTCGCCCTCATTTATTAACTCGCGGATTCTCATTTTCTTCTGGTCGGCCGCTTGTCTAGTAACCCGACATTTAACTCCCAAAAAGGCATTAAGCAGCGATGCATATAAAACAGACGTTCACAATATGTTGCTCCAAGCTATATTTGGCTTAGCAAGCAATAGCAATGCAGCATCAGCATGGAAGCACAACATTGATTAGGGAGCGTGATGTTCTAGTTCACCAATTATACCTCAGTCCAACAAATTCCATGTCAACTGATGCAATAGTGTTTGAAATCACCATAGCTTTCACTTAATTTAAAGGTTTTCATTTACGGTTAGTGTAAACATGAGCCTGTTTCTGATTTTTGACGCAGTACATGTGCATTTTAGAAGGTAATTGATGAGGAAAATATTTTAAACGCAATTAAAATGAATAGGTAATATCTTGTTAATCCTAAAACAGAATGTTGTGTTATCCTAGAAAGGCATATTTGCTTAAAAATGCCGTCTGCTCCTCCGGGTAAGAACGAAAGGATTCTCGGTCAGATGCACGCGTGGAAAAGCATTGATTTCCTGATCAAAGAGGTCTTACATTGCTTCAAGCTAACGGGAATCGCAAATAATTCAGTTTCTGTTGGGGATGTATGCAGTAGAACATTTAAATTCCTATTTCATAAGGGGGTTGCAGTCGCCTTTTCTGATTTAAACGCTTACTTCTCATAATTGTTTCTTTCTTTCATAAAAGTAAGCAAGTTTTATTAAATAACTCTATTATCTGCTGTTTTGCAGCCAGTGCCATTCACCTTCTACACTAAATTGACCCGTAAACAAATTTTAACCAGTTTAGTTAGTTCAGATTCATTATTTTAATTAGATTAAATTTTCTTTTTTTCTGTTTAATTTCGTGTTTGCTTTTGGTTTTTTTTTACATTTAATCTATTTATTAATTCAGTTACTTTAGTTTGTGTTAGTTTACCCTTGTTTAGTTAGCTTAGATTAGCTTGAGCTTATTTCTGTTTTAGTTCAAGCTTTTATAGCAAAATAGTTGTTTTTTTGGGTTGAAATCTTTACCAGTTTAATTATGCTTAATTTCTTTGTTTTAGTTAACTTTCTTACATTGTACTTCAGTCTCTAATTTCGAGTAAGTTTAGTTTTGAGTTTTTATTGCTATGTTCTATTTTTTGCAGTTCATTTTACAGTTTGATTAGTCTCGCTTTTTAAGTTTGCACTTATTAATTTAATTTACATCACTTTAAGTTTGATTTAACATTTATTGGTGGTAAGTGGTTCATACTTTATTTTTTCTATACTGTTTTTAATCTTGGCTATACATAATTCTTTGCAAATGTTTCCATTTCTGGATGGTTGTCTTGTGGTGCGTTTTCTTAATTATTGTGTCTTATCGTTGTATTTCTCCTTTTCTTTATGGCGCGATAGGTTGTAAACAAAGATCCGTTTAGTGCATTAACTCGTCGTTGTTTTAATTTATTTCCGTAGTCATTACTTTTTCTTTACCTTTACTTAACTTTTTAATTTTACATCTGTATATTCCTTATTATTACCAGCCGCGTAGTATTCAATCATTGTTTGCGCATGTCTTCTGATCAAAAAACAGAAGAAGCACCTATAAACCTGTCACCATGGTAATTCTATTCGCTGAAATAATTTACTTGTCAGTCGAGGGCTCTGGGTCTCCGCTTACATTTGGGCTTAAGTTGTGAATTTGTATGCCCAATATGTCCTTAATTTAACTCCTATAACATTCACTATATGACTGATGCAATTGTATTTTAACTTCAAGACAGTCATATACTGGTGTGTCTTGAAACAAATTAAGTATATGATATCCATAAGAACTTGGAAAGAACTGATCTTGCGAGCTTCAGGAAGTAATTTAGAAGTTTAAGCTTAAAAATAAGTGTATTGACCTGACATTTCGTCTTCTCATTGGATACTCTCATTAGAGAAATCGCGGGTAGGGGGAATTTTGGGCACGATGTGCTTAGTATATAAGGGGCAAAAAGTTATTCAACCAGTATTCATATTCTTCACTAGCCGGTTCAATGAGTGCTTCTCGATCCGTACTCGAATCGTTAATAACTATTATTTTGTCATTGTGTTTGATGTTTATCGTAATCTTTTCTCAAAAGATGTTCTTAATTTCTTTCTTGCGTGAAGAAGGGCTAGGAAGCCGTCCGGCGCGCAAAGTGATCACTGAAAGTGAGCAGCTTTTGAGGGCCGGGTCGTGAGTGTGACCAAACCATTGCCACGGTAGGCAACACCTGCCGCCAGTGCTGGTGCGGCCATGGACAAAAACAAATTGTTGAGCGTGCGGCAGGTGTGAAGAGGAATGACTCAAAGTCCAAGGCGGCGGCTGATTTTATGGTACACGGTCACCCTTTCTAGCTTTAAAAGATCTTAGTTATGGCTGGAGACTGTGTGAGACATGATCTGTTTGAATGATGGTAGTTTGGCTTATTCTCTACAGACAAACGCACTGGTCATCTGCTTCTACATGCTGGGTTGCGAGATAACTTACTAGCCACCCGGAAAGAATGCGGCTCACCAGCAGTCACTTTGACAGCAAACGAATGTTTCGAGGTATGTTTCCGCAAAAAATTGACAACACAATTAAGGACGCATCTTGCGTACTTCAACTTTCCAGCGGTGAACATGTGCACGGCCATTTTTATTAACTGTCTAGTTGCTAAGCGGCAGCTGATTATGAAAACTGCATACATTTGTATTTAACACCCTTTCTACAGATGTTTGTGAGAGTGAGTTTGTGGATAATCCGAAACTAAAGGCCGATAATCATTGTGTTTCAGTGATCTATTGTCTAGCTTCTGAATAATTGAAGTTTTGAACGTTGCAAAATCAATTGCTGTTGTAACTACTGTGAGCTGCGATTTAATATGTGGTCCCACACAGAAACCAGAAGACATGCATTCACGCTATAAGTTATTAGCGGTAATAGGGGTTACGTAGGCGTGGTAGACAAGCATGACATATTGTTGTACGCATGACTTTGGCTTAAACACGTGAGCGCGTAGTCTAAAATGCTGAAAAGCGGAGATACAGACGGAGTGGAAACGAAAAACTGGCTATTACTTAGACCCTCCATGTCAGTTAATGCTTGACTGAGATGGGTCATCACATCAATCGAGAAAGCAATGAATACTGAAAAAGGAAGATGCAGGCTGAGAGGAACCGAAAAGCCGGCTACGTTGGATACCCTCCAAGTGAATTGCTGTTTGGCCAAGATGGGTAAGCGCATTAAGGAAGAAACTGGTTCTCGTGGTGACCGTGAATGCACATATATATAACTGAACTTCACCATATTAGTAGCCTTACCATTAACACTCAACATATGTCTGAAGCCTAACCATAAAACTCTTAAAATAAACTGGATGTTAAACGTAACCTTTGAACAAAATCATATTCATAAATGCAAACCTAGCAGCGCGCCTTACCCCTAGGTGTCAACCTCTAACCCTGATATTAACTCTAGTCCAAACATGAGTCTTTCCATCCGAACCCCAAAATGAACGCTATAGCTAACGGTAATGCCCAATTGAAGTGTGATGGCCAATCTATACAAAGAATGAACGCTAAGGTAGTCCAAACGAATGCCAACCATGGATTTTTGTTTACGTACTGTGGTCCAGCGAACCAAATGTCATAGATTTATTGATCAGAAGTCGTGAAAAAAATTTTGCGTACTTTAATTTACACTTAAAACATTGATGGATCGTCATCCTTTTCACGGATAGGTGGCAGACATTCGTCTTCCATATGTATTTTATTTATCAAAAAAGCAGGAATAGGTACACAACCACGGTCACTTTAACTTGTACTCTACTGGAATAACGCTGGTTGACGCCTTACTCTTGGGCAATCTGGTTGATTAGTGACAAACTGTGTGATTTACAAGTGTCAGTTCCATTTCTTTAGGTATTCATTTGGTTTTCTTTTAATTCTTTGCATGTGCAATCAGTAAATCAAACTTACGTGTTTCTTCATTTGGGTATATGCAGACAAAACGCATGCGTATCTTTTCAATGATCTGTGGCGTTATTTGCTATAACGAAATTTACCATTTTCATCGCATGATCCTATCAGACAGATGTTTTGAAGAGGGCTTAATGGATATATTTCTGGCTCCTCCAAACTTCCATATTCAGGATAAATCGGTGGTCATAGTCAATGATTAATATTTTGAGCAGTATGCATTTTGGCAGGCTGTGGCGCTACCACATGGTTTAATTTAAACACTCTATAGGCAATTGAAAAATAAATATCGCAGGCAGCTTCCATCATAACTTAACCAGTCAACGTTATTAACCATAAAATAGCAAATCACAGTGTGAAAAGTTAACAATCAAGCAAGGAGTCAGACAGTAAATTTACTTCAATAAAACAGACAAATTTATTAACAAAAATGGATTCCAGCTCGCAATATCTAGAAACGAAGGCTTGTGAATCCATCAATGTATTCTGAAATTAACTTGTTCACCATCTTTTGAGGTTGAGCTTAAAACCCCAAAGTGTTCCTTTCAATATTGTTCGGATTCCATCTGGTCCTATTTCATCGATTTGAGCAGTCAGCTTATCTTTACAGAACGCTTAGACACAGCCTTTTGTCGACAGAATTTTGCGCAAAGATTTGCAAAAAATCTCCCAGTATACTGATCATTCCGAACTTCCAGCATGACAGCAAATTTATAAACTAATTTGCAGCTTAAAACAGAATCTTGGAATCAAGTGGGTATGCGGACGCCTGTCAGCAGGTTTTGTTTCGTAAAGCATTAAACAATTCATTCATTGATGTCAAATAAGTTCCAAACCGTTCGCAATCCTAGGTATAAACAAAATTTTAGTCTTGATGATATGCCCTCACGTGACATGAACTATGCCACGAATCACAATTTACTGTTCTTTACGCGTCTGACATCCGAGACTCAAAAATGAACGTCCTATGTATAGCCCACCTAAGGGGCAGCCTCTCTTATCACGGCAATTGTTTGGTGTATCGCAGACGCATTTCTGCACATCGATTAAAAAAATAAATGTTGATGGCAATGCATATTGGAAAATACAAAAAGTTACAGGCGAGTTATTTGGTGTTTCGACGCCATAAGGTTGTTGAGATTAAGAAAGCGTTAAAGATGAAATAGAACGTTTCAGGTAGCCCTGCTGAAAATTCCGCTTGGTATGTTGTCGATTAACATAAGGTGCTTGAAACGGTCAGTACTTCCGTTTTCTTTTACCCATCTTGTAATTTAACGATTGAAGCTGCCACTTCCTACAAGATTCTTGCCACCCATCCCCGGGCATTTTAATTGCTTTAATCTTAAAAGTGAAACGGGTTGGTGAGCTTTTTGATTTGCCAGATGTTCATTCATTAGGCAAAGTAGATTTGCTGAGTGATTGACTACCGACATATAATAATGTGAGCATAAGCATTGGGAAAACATACAAAGTCTGTGATGATGCCAGTCTGAATTCACTTTTAATAAAGGCGATTGTGAACTTGATTGATAATATGTTCAACATTAAAGTATTACAACTTAATTGGGATTCAGCGATGATACCCATTTAATCATTTAGAAAGTCAAGATAGGTGAGCAAACGTTTTCGATTAATTCATCATCAAGCAGGTACAAATCCTATAAAGGGCGTAGAGTTGGCAAAAGTCTAAGCAGCAGATCAACGGTAATCATAGAGGAAGGAGGAAGTGTTAAGAGATAAAAAAGGACAGCTGAGGAGGAGGGACGTGTCCTACAATTAGTTCATATCGGCCGATCATCTCCTCGTCGATATGCGGCGTCTGGACACCAGTTGTCACTGTCTGCTTATAGTCTCGTGGTGTGCGGACGGATTTTGAGTTTGTACTTGGCAACGGGAGCCGTGCTTAAATGTGTATCGTGGCTGAACTTAAACAATCCAAGGATCATTCGGTGTTGAGGGTACTAAATGACTACCTGCATTACAACATCCGCCTTGCCAAGGCGCATGTGGTTTCTGATTTCATCACAAACTACACAGTTAAATGTGAATATCTTTACGAATACTGGAGGTCTCTTCGTAATAGTCTGACGATAATCTCGAACACAACGTTAAAGCGATATACCGAGAACCAACTTGATGGTGTCGCAGGGAAACTCATGGAGCTAAACCGAAACCTTCACCAACGCATAGCAGTTCTTGAAAAATTAAACGTCGAAGAACGAATGCACTTCAACAGCTACGTACAAACCTTGAATCGAAGCCGTGTGGAAGTGAAACAGATAAAGCTTCTCTGCGGTATCAATCTGGAGAAAGCTCAGTCATCGTTTCCAACTGCCTCGAAGCGGTACGTACACAACTTTACTAATTTGATGCTTGACACGTTCTTACTCGAAGTGTTATCCTTAGGATTCAAATTTTGTTTTCTCAATAAACGATTCAACAGATTAGTGACAGAAGTGCAGTTTGAAAATCTATTGAGTTAAACACATGAACTTAAACCTACAATGCCGGAGGAGGCGGATTATTTCAAATCAATGCTACTGAATTGTTGCTACCAATATCTAAGAAGTAAATCTTTAGGCATTGGGCACACCACGAAACAGGTTCTGCAGAAACTCAACTTGTTGCGCCAAAACACTGCAATATTCATCACTAAACCGGACAACTTTCTGGTCTCGTTCTTATGAATAAAAGTGTTTGCGTCTCCAAAAGCAAATCAATCCTGGCGGACGACACTAAGTTCAAAAGGGAAAAGCAGAATAATGATCAAACCGAGAGCATAGCATCTCAACTCACAACTTGTCTTCGGAAACTAAAAGACTGATGTTTTATTCGTGAAAAAGAGCTAGATACCCTCAAACCAAAAGGCACAGTCCCTTGAAGTCTATATCAGTCAATATCAGTCATTATATTTGGAGTCAATGACCGAAGCCCTTAAAAACTCCATTGAAATGGTACACGATTGCATATGTTTTTGTGAAATATGCAAACATTGTTACAGATTGCTTTGGTTGTGCAAAAGTGCACAGAAATAATTTGGAAAAATGAACTGTTAAAGAGGTGAGGCGTTTGTGGAATGGCAGCGTACAAATGTTCATTGAACATCCAGTCTCTGTGATCTTCTAGTGTACATAAATACACTATTGAAATCAAACGAGTAGCGTGATTGTTGATAACATTATGTCAAATAGATGTAAGGTGTTAACATATGGTTATCAAACGTCTCTTGAAGACGTCAACCGTGGGTGCATGCACAATAGACTCGGGCAAGGAGTTCCACTGTCGAATGACCCTTTGAGAGAAGAAGGGTGAAGGTTCGTTTGTTCGGCTTAGTTCGTTCTTCAACTGGCAGTCATGTCTTCGGAGGTTCCTTCTTGGGACAATTTGAAAGAGATCCTCCCATTTGACATCCAGACTAGTTTCCCTTAGTACCTCAAAAGTTGCTCTAATTTCCCCTTTGTCTTGTCTTTAATGGAGGGGAAAGAGGTTTAAAGCAGTCAGCCGCTGTTCATAGGTGGATTGCTTAAGTTCAGGGACCACCTTAGTAGAACGTCTTTGAAAAACTTCGAGAATCCGCATGTCTTTCTGAAGCCAGGGCCGCCAAGCCTGTAGTGCATATTCCAGATGCGGCAGCACGAACGTTCCATATACTTTTCCGAAGACATCGGTATTCAGGTTAACGAACGTCCTTCGTATGGCGCCCATGATCGACATTGAGCTCGCTGCGGCTTTGGAACTCTGTGCGGTGACACTTAGATCGTCTTTAATAAGAACACCGAGGTCTCTTTGCACACTTACGGTTTCAAGTGCTTGGCCTTCCAAGATATAATGTCACGAGAGTACAGTTTTGCGTCATCTTGCTGATAGTATGTGCATAACTACACATTTTTTGTGGTTGAAGTTCAGACACCAACTGTCGCCCCAACAATGCAGTCGGTCTATATCCTCTTATTATAGTTGGAAGTACCTTTCGTCTTTTATCTCCCTCCACAGTTGGAGATCATCAGCAAAGAGTACTTTGTCAGATTTCGTTTCTCGTACGATGTTATTTACGTAGATGATAAAAAGGAGCAGCCCAAGAACTGACCCTTGTGGAACTTCACTTTTGACAGGTGCCCACACTGAACAGCAGCTATCTGCAGTTACTTTTTGACTACGGTCTCCATTGAAGTCTTTAATCCAGTTCAGGAGATTCCCTGTTAATCCAAAGTCGGTCATTTTTGGATGAGTCACTGATGTGGAACTCGATCAAACGCCATGGTGAAGTCAAAATAAATGACATCCTCTTCTCATAGAAACCACGTTGGCTTGAGCTGATTTGGAGGCGAAATGAATCGAGCGATAAAATCGATTGTTTGATAATCTTTTCCACCAGCTTACAGCAGATGCACGTCAAACTAACCTGTCGGTAGTTGGTGAGATAGAGTCGTGACCCCCCCCCCCCATGATGGGTAGGACATTTGCCAACTTTCACGTTTCAGGTAGTTTACCAGCTTCGAGCGATTTTTGGAAAATTATACTGTGTGGTTCCGCTAACTCCTCAGATAGCTCGCGTAGAAGTACCCCTGGGATCTCATCTGGTCCAGGTGACTTGGCCGGATCTAACTTCGTTAACTCTGTCAAAACTGTATGCGGTGTACATAATACAGTGTTTATAATCGAGTTGTTGACGGCTTGTGACAAAGGGCGTGGCTGGAGAGGTGGCTCCGTTTTATAGACACCTTGGAAGAATTCTGAAAAAAAGTTCGGCTATTTGAGGGCCATGACTCAGACATTTCTAAATGGCTTGGAGCTTCTTTCGGGGACAGCTACCAGCGTTGATTCCCACATGAATGTCATATGATCAGAGGAACCTAGGGGTGGACCTTCATTTATTTCATCAACACATTCCTCGCTTTTAGTAAAAAGTAGATCCCGACAAATAGATCTCTGACCATCACGCATTTGAGTCGTTTTTCGAACATGCTGAAACAGGAATTCGTCAAGTGTCATGTGTAATAGCATTTGATCGAATCCTTGTCTAGGGCCCTTACTGTTCATCAGATCCCAGTTAATCGACGGGGCATTGAAGTCGTCTACAATTAGGCTGTCTTGTTTCCCACACTCCTCACAAAATCGAAAGTGTAACAGCTGATCTTTTTTCGAAGGTTCATTTGGAGGCCTGTATACAACGGTAAAAGTCACATTTTCTGCTTTGGGTACCAATAACTGCCATTGCAGCATCTCCAGGTCATTTTCATTCGCACATTTGTCTGTGAGGATAATATCAACTGTACTACTTATATACAGGGAAACACCACCACCTTTTCATACTGTTTCGGTCACGTCTTAGCACCTGATAACCATTGATTCGAATTTCAGAGTTTTGTATAGCTTCGGTTAGCCACGTATCAGTTAGTGCAATTACAGCAGGACGTACCTCGGCCACAATTATTTTCAGTTCGTCAAGTTTATTACATAGGCTTTGCACATTTCCATAATGAAAATTGATTTTGTTGAGGTTTTCACGTTGGCTTAATTGCCCGGCCATGCTTGCTTGCCTTAGATTCACAAGCTAGATGTTCCCATAAGGTAATAAGTGATATTTGCAATTCGCCATATCACGCAATCACAAAGTGGTTGGCAGAAAAGCTGACACCGATTTGGCACCAAATAGCATCGTACAGCCTACGGGACACTTTTGAATTTTTCGAGTCCATACGAAACATAAATGTCAATGGGAAACTATGTTATCCTTAGATATCGCGTCTCTGTTCACTAAAATTCCCCTCTCAAAAACCATAGAATATTTGTGTGACGAGATTATATACCAGGATTTTCCAATCAGAGACCTTAAGGAACTACTCCTCCGCTGCACATTAAATTTGCAATTCAGCTTTAATAGACATTTTAACCGCCAAATCGATGGTGTAGCGATAAGATCACTACTGGGACCTATTTTAGCCGATGCCCTCATGAACGAACCGGAGGGGGACAAACTTTCTTCTTTTAAAAAAGACATTCCTTCGTTTGCTAAATATGTGGACAATATATTTTTAATAGCGGATGAAAGTATTGAGTTGGCCACTTTCTTAGCTTGCGTGAATCAGGTGTACCCAGCGTTAACCCTCACTCTAGAAAATGAGAACAGACAGTGCCTCCCCTGTCTGCACGTCCTTCTTAGTAAAAGGTTGGATAGAACAATAATAAGACGTTTATTTCGCAGGAAAACCTGGACAGGGCAATTCATTTATTTCTACATTTTTGTGCCACTAAGTCAGAAACGAGGCCATGTCCGCTGCCTCAAGAACCGAACCAGGAGAATCTGCTCCCCAAGGACACTGGACAAAGAACTCGTACTCATTAAAAACACCCTACAAAAAAATGGATTTCCCGAGATAGACATCAATTAGTATATAGAAGAATGTCCGACTAAATTGGACGTACCGAAAGCTGATAAGAAAACCATGTTTCTTAAATTGTCTTTTCAATGTGATATAGCAACCGAACATCTACAGCTTCGCCTGAACAATGCAATCGCACTTACGAACCCTGCAGCTAAGTTAAGATAGAAATTTTAAAACACTCCACATCTACACCCTGAAGGCAAGGGTGGACTCCCGTTCCAAACATCACCAATGTATATCTGCAACTTCGCATGCTCCTGTTGGGCAGGTTACATTGGTCGAACAACTAGGAATCTATCCAAGCGCATGCAGGATCACCATCCTGTCTGGCTAAACAGAGGCAAGGTCAAGTTAATATCTAGCACGATTTTGGCTCACTTGGTTGTCAGTGGTCACCAGGTAGACGTAAACCAAGCGTTTCGAGTCTTGTATAAAGTGCCAGCGAAACATTCTAAGCTCCTGCGCCAACGGATACTTGCGGCACCAGAAGCCGTCGCCATACTACTCGAAAAACCGATTTTATGTGTGCAGAAGGCATTCGTATCCGCCCCACGACTCCCGTGGTCAAGAGAAAACTCAAAATCAGTCCGCACACCTCCTATCATGCCGGGAGAAGATGAGCAGACAGGGACCACTGGTGTCAAGACGCCGTGAAGCAACGAGGAGATGACCGGTTGATCTGAAATAATTGTAGGAAACAACTCTCTACTCCTCCTGTCCCCTTTGGTCTCTTAACACTTCCTCCCTCCCTCCTTAATTTATGTTGATTGATTGATTAAGCTTTTGCTAACTCTGCCCATTTAATATTATTGTACATGTCTGATGGTGAATTAATCGAAAACGTTTGTTCGCCTACTTTGACTTCCTAAATTGGAATTCACTTATCTTTGAAAATTACACGAGTCAAACGTTCGTCTCCGCCCAGTCATTCCATTCCAAGGCACGCTAACAAACGAGTTTGCAAACTACTTATTCAAGATGCTGATGGTCCTAACCGCAAATTCACAAAATACATTGCACTGGGTAATTTCTCGGTAAACTTACGATGATCACAGTCAAAATGTATGAGTGATATGGTGTTATTTTATGTCGTCTGGTTCTTCTGGTCCTTACAACAAACAATTAAGGTGCTCGCTTTATATTACCATGAGCAAGACGAGCAGCATGAGAAAATGTCACAGCCATATTTCTTAAAATTAACTTATGGGTACAAAGTAGTTTACCCACGAATCTACGATACAAGTATCCCACTAGTTATAAGTTACTAAGTAAGAACAAAGACGCTGACCTCATACAAACAATGTCCTTTTAAGTGCCTTATTGAAAGTTGTGTCACGTTACTTACTTGCTTACTGAGTAACACAAGAAGCTGTTTAATATAAACACAATGCTCCACTCCCGGGGGAACGCAGTTCAAGAACTCGGTAATAGGAGGAAAAGATGGTAGTGCAAGGCATGTTATACAAGCCAATAAAGATCGGAAAAACTAACGTGACAACCACTGTGTTTTTTACGCATAATGAAGGAATCTTATCATGAAAGGGCTTGGAATCGAATAGCTGCCTGCAAATTCAGACGGATGGTTAAGTATGTTAACTCAATAAATCTGAAGAAAATATATGTGGCAGCGAAGAGAAGGCAGCTTTTATGGAAGATGGCTGAGGTGGGGTTCATCGCGTAAATCAGCGAATAAGAAGCGGACATTCCTGGGAGTGGCTTGCATTGTAGTGCTGGCCTCTTAGCACAGCCCGCACGACCAAAATGTTGCCGTGAAGTGCGTAGTGGTCGCGTAAAGCAGTGGAGGAATGAGACCCGGAGAAGCCTGTGATTCCGATACACGCGGTTAGAGAAAATAAGAGGGAATTCAAGAGACGCAGTTCAGGGGATTGTATTCTAGAAGAATGAGGAGAGGAAAGCTGGTGAGAGCTCGAAGGGTCGGTTGCATTTAGATAAGAGTTTGTTGGACTATCACACATGATCATCAGTGCTGTATTGTGCCCAATTTGTTCAATAATCATACAGCCCGTCCGGATGCAAGTGTATGGTTGGAAACGGGGTCCAAGAGGGTGCTTTGTGTTGAGACAGGATTGGTATTGAAAGATAATGCCAGTTTCCAGGAGACTAAGGAGGTTTTCAATGCCATGCATAACTCGTTTTCTTGCAAGTGTTGTTTCCTTGAGATGGGTAGAAGGACTTTCGAATGTCTGCTCTGCGAGAGGACCAAATGTATGTGCGAGTGGTAGGCACAGTGGTAGCAGTCAGTTTGGGCGCGCCAGACCGTGTAAATACTACGAGCCACATATATAGGGAGTCTGGGGAGAATCCACTACTTTCGGTGACAAAAGGTGGTAGTTTGTCGGGGGCAATATTATTCGATGAAAGGACTGGGAACCTGAATGGGCTGTTGGGTGTGAGACTTTTGAAGTGCAAACCTGGGATGGAGATGGTGAAACTCCTTGTTGGTTTGGAATAGAAGATCTCAGGAAGCAAGTGATAAAAGTACTACGACGGTTATAGACACGAAAGTCTCGAAGCTGGAGAACTTCGAGAGTGAAAGCATCTAGGCGTCTCATGACATCTGCAATGGTAGGTGTCGCGGGGAGCCGCAACATAAAAATAGCTTTCGAATGGCCGGCTTTGATTCTTTCGGTCAAAGGTCGGTAAGGCAGACGCCGGGGGAAGGAGGGAGGAATGATACGCAGCCCTGGTATTGTGTAACGATATCGCTGCGTGAATTAATCATTCAAAACAGCTGAGAAAATGCGGCCAATTAAAGAAAGGTAAAGGGCCCACGTGGGAATTGTTGGCGTGTGAATGAACTTGTAAGTCGCAAAAGACAAGTTGTGACACCAATGTGGGATATGAATTCGTCTATCCAAGAATCCAAGAAAGGAGTATTTCAACATTTACGAACAAGTAAATAAGAACAAAGACGTTAGCCGCTAAAAACAACGTGCGGTTTTAACATCCTACTGAAAGTGTTGGTAGCTTTCTCACAAGGCGATTTTTAACCGGCGAAAATTAAAAGGTGTTGAATTTCCCTACAAAATGGTCATATTCCAGGTATCGTGAATTCTTTAAGATATAAGTGGGCTCGAGTTGGGGGGGTATTGGGTTTTCGAAGAGCGTAACCACAAATTTTGTGCGTGTTGGGAAAACCCAATCTTCATTTTCATTGACTTTGATGAGATTATTTACCGAAATAAACTCTTCTTGATTTGCATCTTGATATGACAAAAGAATTGGTAGACAGATTTCATATAACGGCTATTCTCATCTGCCACCAACCACACGGCGATCTGGCATCTTCAGTCTTAGCAAATCCTTCAAAAACGCATCAACTGCATTGTTTCAACAGTAACCAATGCTTGTTACATAAACAAACGGAGGAGCGAAACTCCTTGCAACACGCCAACTGCAAATAAAAATAGCGTTAAGCTTCAAAGTCTATCCAACAGCAGTCGCTGAATTCAACAAATAATATGTTCAACCAGAGCCAGTAAAATATAGTGATGAAGCATTATGTGCATGACTGAGGTCTTCGAGATCGTGGTGAGATCCGTTGCGGCACTCAGAATAGAAGTTGCTCACAGGCCTGATTATACAATCTTTCAGCCACTGATCTGGCCAGAAGACACCTTATCTAATCAACAGATGCTGGTCATTTTCTGACGTTCTGAGTGAACTTGTGTGATGGTTGGCGATGATAAGGAAACCAACCGGTGGTTTCGAAGACGAATGCATGAGCATCAGTTGGCCCTGTGACGGTTGGACTCTATGGCAGCGACAGCAACCCATGAAGTGCATATTGGAGGCGGTACCAACCTGGACATCGTTCTGACCGTAAACCAGGACGCCTGTCAAAATGCAAGGCAGATCTTGGGGACACATGCTCGTTCACCGACTGCGCTCTCAACCACCTTATTATTTAGCCTTCGCCGCCAATTATTTGCGTTGTAAACGCGCAAGCCAGATCAGGGTTAAAGGTTAGTTCGATGCTTCCCCAGAGTCGTTAATAGGGTACGCACAAACCCAATAATTATGCCTGGCATGTTCATCCTTCCCGGAAATAAAAGAAGGGAGGCCAACTGCTGGAACCAGATTGTATTCATACTGACGTTTCAAAAGCCCCCTTGGTTCAACCTTCACAGCACCGAGCTTTCTCTTCTGTGCATTCAGCTCGCCACCAGCCTCGTATTATACCCGGGCGCAGTGCACGTGTTTGGCTGTCGGCTGCTGGTTGACTCCAACGTATTTGCTACCGGCCAATGGCGGGTCTGCGTGTCATTTGATCTCTCCACTACTGTCGCGATTGACGCTGTGTCCGCTTGCTCACATGCCTTACCCTCGCCAGGGGGCGTTGATGTTCGCTCGCGACGCTAACGGTCTCGCGGGCGCCTTCACGAGAAAGCATGCCATGCCGGTTATGTGACTCCCGATCGCTGCCTCCTACCCTCGTGGGCGTCGGTTGTGGGTCCTGTGTGTATACTTTCGCCCGCCCTATTGCCCCATTCTGCGCGACCTTGAGCCTTGTGCGGAGCGCATGATAGGCGGATTCTAACTCGGTGGTTCTTTTTAGTGTGTCAGTCGACGACCAATTTTCTAGCACTAGTCTGGTCATCTTATCGCTGGCCCTACCGATCAGCTTCACACGACTTTCTACGAAATTGCTACGCGAAACATCAGTCTTTCAGAAAAGCGCTTTTGGCAAAGATCATTGCTTTCTTCAACTTTAAAATTATCTGACACTTTGCTATTCAGGGTTTGTTCAGCAATTCTAGTCATCCATCACCCTTTGTGCATTTGATAATAGCTGCGGGTACTTTGGTTACGTTAACCATGCACGTATGCATTTCAGGCAACTAAGTTGCATGAGGGACTGCCGGTAGAGAATATTTCTGGGAAAATATATCCATGTTGTTCGCTTTTAATTCGAAATTTACTTTTTCTTAACTAAAGCTACTTATTTGTTTAACCATAAACCTACTCTTCTGGGCAATACTAGTTGCGTGTTACCACACATTGTCTTATTCATTCACAAAACTGCCAGTGTTCGGTTGAAGCAAGTGCTGGCCACGAATGATAAATATCATGGTGACGTTAACAGGGTTTGATCGCTAATACTAATAGTGGTATCTGCATCATTTTAAGGACAGATTGCACCCATAGCACTGCATAATCGTACCGCATCTGTTTAAGGGTATATGAATAAAATTATATTTGGAGTGGCTTCGAAAGCTACGATAGCATATTATGTTTTAAGTGGTATTCTTTACAACTTATAACAATGCTTTTTACACTTGTGTGCCTACCTGCTTATTTTCCATTTCTCCATTCAATATAATATGCTTCACATTCATATGCACATCATTCTACGTGTGCCATCTTTATCGATTTAGCACGGAACAAATCAAAACTGTATTTTCTTATGCAGCAACAGTGGACAAATAGCCTGGAATTCATTGGGGTAGATGTCCGAATAAGACACTTATAAGGTACCTGGACAGGCTTTGTGAGCTCGATGAAAATGATAATTTAATCAACAACGCCAGGAAGAGATACAAAATGACGCACCGGGGGAGAAAATCCAGGAAATGCCACTCAAGGTAGCATAAAGGGTTTGTTTTTGCAACTACTACAACAATCTCAGTTCTCGAGCTGCGCGCCCTCTGCCTCCTGGGGCTAGGCGTTAACCATCCTTGACCGACGCGCACATACGCCTCAGCGTGACCGCTTGCTCTCGCTAGCCAGCCATCTCAAGGTCGCGCGCCCACGCTAGTCTAGACATCAGCTCTGCCATTGGCCGCTTTAACGAAGCATGCACCGACACTGCGGGGATTTCTGATGCCCACGTCACTCCGGAATTGACACCCTAGCAGCCGGGCTGCGGTCATCCGAGAGTCAACACTCGTTCCATGTATTCTCGTATCCTTCTGCAGAATACACTATTCGTAACAATATGGTTTTCCCATAACTTCTCCTATCTCCTTAGTAACCGGGCCTGGAAGATTGTAGCTGTAAGATTTAATATAACGACGGGTTCAGCGTCGCTAGTGTTATAAGGATGACATCTGACGTGTGGCACCGTTGAATTACGTTCTGTTGAAATCCTTGAGGTAGAACACAATAAGAAGGGCATGATTCTGGAATCCAGCCGGAGTCAGGTTTTCTGTGTACAAAACCAGGAAGAGCTGTCTCGGGTGGCTGTGGCCGCTGGTTGGATCTCCAGCGCCGCTATTTTTCCCGTCTCGGGGCAAGCCCGGCATTGGGAGCGGACTGGCGTCCGCTGTTCAGTGTGGCTGCAGCTTTCTCTGTGTCAGGGGGACAGTGTCTTGTAAGAGAGCGTCTAACGCGCATTCGCTTGTAGCCTGATTGGTGCACTGGAACAACTGCGACCCATGCCGCGCGGAAATTAAGGTCATCTCGTGTGAACATTCACGCCTGTATGCGGTCAGAGCTAACCAACAAAGGCATTTGGCTAGGCTCGATGCCTTAGGAAGGCTTCTAAACGTTGCTAGTGTTTAGTCTGGCTAGTATCCCTACAAGGTTAACCCTCTTAACCTTAAAACCATGCGATCAGTCCACCGTCAGGGATATAAGCTTCCACGAAAACAAGCAACAATTGTGGGGGATAGAGGCTAGTCGAACGTCATACTGGTAGAGGGGAAAGTTTGAGATGAAGGGAGAGAAGGCGTTCATTAATCAGCAGTGTCCGCCGTGAGGGTGTTGCTGCGCAGTGCAATATATGCAGGCACCAACACAATACATCTGTTCACTGGGTTGTCATCCGAGTCCCAGGCTTCAATGAGCTCGCGTTCGGACTTGCTCTAAACGTGAGTTATTTTCCTTGTGGCCCCGAAATTAAAGTTTTAACCCGTCTAATAGGTGTGATCAACCACTTGCGACAGTTCGTCACCCGCCTGACAGCCTACTTATGTTCATTTATGCGGGAACCAAATAAGTTTTATGGATACATCCGCAGTCAAAGGAAGCACCGGGACGACATTGCAACTCTAAGGGATAACCTCGGGAACGTAGTAACGGAAGGACCGCGGAAAGTAGAGTTACTGTCAGAGTTTTTCAGATCGGCGTTTACGATGGAATCCCCCAACGATAATTCGGGAGTAGAAGTGGGCGAAGGTACAGCCGTTATTGAAACTGTTACCTTTTCTGTCGCAGACGTAAGGCATGTCCTCAGTCACATCAAACCAGACAAGTCTCCTGGACCGGATGGGATCCCTGGACTGATACTTAAAGAACTGTCGACCGAGCTAGCGGTGCCTCTTTCAATTCTGTTCGAGCTTTCCATGCGAACAGGGGACTTGCCTTTGCAATGGAAGACGGCCAACATCGTACCGTTATATAAGGGAGGTAGCAAGATGTCTACAAACAGCTTTCAGCCCATAAGCTTGACTTGCCTTTCCTGCAAAATGATGGAGGTCCTTGTGAAGCAGGCCATACTAAGATATTGCGATGAAAGTGACATCATACAAAATTTTCAACATGGCTTTCGGCAAGGGCGCTCCTGCCTTTCAAATTTACTGACTTCAATTGAGGCCTGGACAAGTGCTTTAGAAGAGGGCTTCGAAGTGGACGTAGTGTACATCGATTTCCGCAAAGCCTTTGACAGCGTGCCCCATCAACGCCTTTTGCACAAACTGAGCGTTCTTGGCATCAAGGGAAAAATTTTGGACTGGATCAGGTCATTTTTAGTCGGTCGAAAACAACGCATTTGCATTGGGTAGGATAAATGGGACTGGGTTGACGTAGTTAGTGGGGTTCATCAAGGCTCCGTTCTCGGTCCTCTACTCTTCATTCTCTATGTAAATGACAGCCTTCAAGAACTCGACTGCGGTAAAATCATGTTCGCCGATGACGTTAAACTCTGGCAGGTCATTAAGCGCCCAAGCGACCGAGATGCTCTGCAAAATAATCTTTGCAAACTGCAGACGTTGTCTGAGAGATGGCTGCTGGATTTCAATGTGCAAAAGTGTGCCGTCCTCCACCTGCGTCCAACAAACTACCCTATCCCCCAGAGCAGCAGGACATATCACTTGAAAAATATCCAAATTCCCGTAGCATCTACGCAAAAAGACCTCGGCATTTGGATACAGAGTAATCTGAAGCCCTTATTACAGTCTGTCAAAGCTGCAAATAAAGCCACGGGAGTGCTGCACGCTATCAAAAGGGCGTTTCTAGCCTTCGATGAAGATCTCTTTGGCAGAGTGTACGGCAAATTTGTTCGGCCACACCTAGAGTATGGCATACAGGCGTGGCGGCCATGGCTAGCAAAGGACACAGCATGTCTGGAGAAAGTGCAGCGTCGGGCAACAAAGCTAG
This sequence comes from Ligula intestinalis, assembly GCA_036362985.1. Taxonomy (NCBI): domain Eukaryota; kingdom Metazoa; phylum Platyhelminthes; class Cestoda; order Diphyllobothriidea; family Diphyllobothriidae; genus Ligula; species Ligula intestinalis. The sequence continues at coordinate 10,771,800 of JAYGXS010000005.1, forward strand.
TAAGAGGTCTAAAAAACCACACTTACATAGATAGAATGGCATGCCTAAATTTATTCCCTCTGCATTACAGGCAACAAAGAGGGGATCTTATCCTAGTTTACAAGATAATAAACGGTCTTGAGAAAGGATTACGCTTCGAAGACATGTTTCAGTGGCACCTCTCGCCTCATCTCCGTGGGCACACAATGAAGCTGCGAACGAAAATGTCCAAGCTAAACCTCCGCTCTGAATTCTTCACGCAACGCGTCATACAACAGTGGAACAACCTTCCACTGTCAGTCGTGGAGGCAACTTCCCTTCAAATGTACAAACAACACTTGGATAATTACATGCGTCCCCTCTCCTCTCTCCAAGTCTGAACTCTAAAAACCAGACATATATTGTAAAAAACAATGCTACTCTCCTCTCTCCAAGTCTGACCTCTAAAAAAACCAGACATATATTGTAAAAAACAATGCTACTCACTGTTTGCCAATACTATGTTAGTAGTGGTAAATTTACACATGCTAAATAGGGTTTTCAAAGGCATTGCCTATTATCCTCACCAAATAAACTGAAACTGAAAACCAAACATGCGTCTATTCTGCCCTGTGTATTAACAAGGGCAGATTGAGCGTGGGTTGCGATACACTACCCTTGATTGTTTTTTTGGGGTTAAGCTGTGCATTGTAGCCTTGGGACGGTGTGCAATTCCAACACCAAGTTCCGCAGCTATGCGCTCGGTCACTTCTGAGACATTCTTGATGCATGTGAGAGTGTGCCATATCCTCGGATGTTCTTCCGTTTGGGTCCTCCGGAGCCGTCCCTTCTCCTTCCTTCTTTGACCTTTGATTGGCTCCAACCTCCTTTAACTATTGCTTGCTTTTCGTGGACGCTTTTATCTCTGACGATGGACTCCCGCAAGAGCCCGAAAGCTCAGAATATGAAAAAACTTGATCTGGTGCTCGATCCTCCTTCTTCCTCAACCATGCAAATACCTGGAACGCGAACGTTCTCATTCATTCAGCAAGAGAAATGACTATGAGAACGCATTAGCTGAGCGTCAACGTTGTTTGTATCCTTAAAAGATGTCGAAAGAAGAGAAACCGATAATCATAACAATATTCCCGAGAAAAGCTTACTTAAATTTTAAAAAAATGGTGTGGGCTTCCTTATAGATAACACTGCAATGGTTGGTGCGAGCTTCGCTGCAGTGGCCTTGCCAACTCTGCAAATTGGTTGTCCCCCTTCACTTGTCCCAGTTGCCCAGTCATTCTACCTGCTTTACGCCTCCTACACTTCCTGTCTTCTAAATAAATGCCCATGTCTCTGACCTTGCCACGCCACCTGGCTTTGATTTTCTATAGTTCAAGCCCAACGGTCTACTCGGCAAGCTTGATCACCAGAATCGTCAACGACGGCAAACACCAATGCTGACATCAATTAACTGCTGATTGCAGCTTCCGTGGAAACTTCTACGTAATCTGGCCAAGCCCCGGATTGACACATGTAACCAGTCCATTAACTTCGGGGATGGCAAATTCAGTTGCAATAATAATATTAAATTGTATATTTAAGGCCCAAGGGACCCTTTCATTACAAACTTACTGCTGTGGTTAAATAAATAAAAATTGGCAATCACAGCTGCGCGTAAGCAATTGTATAATATTATGAATTAGTATGCTATACATATTAAATCAGATCCGAGTTACAACAGACATTTCCTTAAAATGAAAGTCAATAATAGTAAGTAAATATGCATACAAAAATGAGCCAATTCTCGAGGTACTTTGGTCACGGCTGATCTGTGGACAGGGTTGAGCAAGCTCATAATACCCGTCCGGTAGGAAGGAATACAGGTAATTTATTCAGCCTCAATTTAGAAAGCGTTGCAGAACTTACAGTGCAAAGAACATTTAATACATATTATCTTATCTCAGAGAGCCTAGAGGCGATCAACAGCAAGATCATTAAAAAGATGAACAAATGGCTTTCACTCGGCTCGGTGTCCAGTCCCAGAAGCCAGCGCTTTTTTCGCCTCCTCCACAAAGCTTCACCCCAGGACATTCCCCTTCCTTTATGCGCATGACTTAGAATAACCTACCATGACCTATGATTAAGGATTCCTGATGGAATCCAAACCGCCAGGAAAATAAAACTCCTTTTCTAGTGATCGCATCTTCTTCTTCTGAACTGCTTCGTGCAACTCGCCTATTCACTCTTATTGGTAATTTCCATCTCTGTGGATACTGTCCTCGCTGCCTTCAAGAAAATAAAAGCTTCAAACGATTTTGGATCAGGCGGCATGACATCTCTACATTGTCGCCATACCGGACGTAAGCGGGCCGCTTCTCTTGCTGCCCTTTTCAAACTTTCACTGGCTAACTCAATCATCCCCGATTGCAGGCACAGTCTTTCGACTTCCTACCGCCCAAGTGCCTCCTCAGTTCACTGGCGCAGATCCTGGGGCGCATCATTCATCTACTTCTGACGTATGCAGCGGATCTGTCTTGCCATCAAAATCGTTTCAAATCAGGCCTTGCTACCGAAATAACGCTTTTCCAGCTCAAACACGCTATCCACGAGGGCTTCAATAAACAGAAGCCCGCTTCACGTACCGTGGCAGTCTCAATCGACCTGTCATGCGTTTTCGACTGCGTTCGCCGTGATCAGTTCTAGCACGACTTAGTCTCTTTGAACATACCGGCTCGCCTGGTCCGATGGTTGCGTCTTATATCCGTGGCCGCCACGATCGCATCCTTTTCGCGGTGCTCTTTCTAAGCCCCGTTAACATATCTGCAGCGTTCCCTTAAGCTCTCTACTCAGTCCGACGCATTTTAACATCTACATGTGAGAGATCCCACTTCCTTTGGCGCCTGCAAAAGTGTAACCGTACGCGTATGGGGTATCCTTCTTCTGCTGGCATCATCACATTGATCAGGCTGCGTAGCTCTTCTCGGACTTCATGCCTCATGTCGTAAACGCTTCCTCTCAGCGCGTGCTGACAATCTCAGCAACCAAGTAGTCTGTCACTGTTTTCACGCTGGGCCCGAAGAAGTTCAATCGTCAACCGGCTATCATTTTCAACGGTACGTCTCTACCGCTAGTCGGTAAGCCCAAGCTCCTTGTTGTCTGTTTTGATCCGCTCTTCACTTTTGCGGACCATGCTAGGGAGCCTGCAAGGAAAGTCAGCCGCTGCACCAATATCCTGATGGCTCTAGCAGGCTCATCCTTGGGCTTCGCAAAAGAGACTTGGGCGACAATATTCAAAGCGTTGGCTACTTATGCGGCACCAATATGGTCTCCTAAGATCAGCTCTTCCAGCCAACACCGCCTTCATTGGGCACGTAAGGTCACCCCCAGCTCTATCACGGGCTGATACAAAATAGCGCCTATCGATCATCTTCATAAGAGGCCTCTCTCTTGCCGTTCACCTTCTCCCCCACAACGCACTGTTAAGCAACAAGTTTTGGTGGACCAGTTTTCAACTCTATCATTCCAATCGGTACCGCTGCCACGCTCCTGAACTCCATGGCAGCCTTTTTCAATCTAGTAGATCTTTCTACAAGGAAGCTAGCGCCACATATCTCGCACATCCACCTTTTGGTGGCTCAGCTATCATAAAAAGCTTCCAGCGTCTTCAATGGAAAGCTTTTGTCCACGCAACACTCAGCTTCCAGCCCAATGTCCTTCTAGGCGGATATCCACCTCTGAGTGCAGCCTCAGAACGACAACTCCTGAGGGTCACGCGCTGTACCTTTTCTTAACTACGCAGTGGCTACTATGTGCTCCTTCGCCAGTACCAACACCGGCTCGACCCATCCACATCCTACAGCTGTCCTGATAGCGGCGTCTCTCCGCATGACTGTCAGCATCATTAAGCCTGCAGTTCCAGGCAAAGTACCCAAATCACCCCGTGGGCCTTTGGCTCAAGCCGGTTGAACTCGCGGCTTTTCTCTGTCTTCCAACTACAACTAATTGAGTTCCCGGCGGGGACTCGTTATCCAACAAGGGCTACGACACACACGCACGACAGTTCGACTGTCAGTTTTGATTATGTTGACTACGAGTTTTAACGAAAGCAGACTCGCGGAGAATCTACTTCACTCTCTGAACACTCCCAAAACGGGACCGGCTGTCAAGACAAAGTCAAGATGGCCGGAGATGGGGAGGGTGCAGACGGTTGGCACGTGCAACACTCAACACGCGTACAAACAGCACGTCTCGCTCGGTAGGCTCCCGACGGGAAACGCCTTGAAAGCCACATTAAGGAGGAGCCATTGAGGCTGACTCTCAGCCCACATTAAGCCATTTCATACAACAAGCCAGACATTGGGCCGACTGCGCGGTCTGAGTTATCTCGTCACTTGGCAATCCTCCAAGCCACGGTTTTAAGCGCACCGTGATAGTTTCAAGCGCATCAGAATGATTATAGTGAGGAACGAAATGCGCTGAGGGTCGATCTCACTCTCCCCCAATGCCAGCAACAGGCCACTGGCTAGCTTAGTAATTCGAGTGAAGCAGAAACGCACTCTTACTATATTTATTCTCATTTTCTCCCATAGTTTGATGGCCGCAAATGACGAGTATTAACTACGGGTGAGGCGGAACACCATATCATCCACCATCTTGAGCACGTTTAAGAGCATTTAAAAAGAAGAATCCACGGTTTATTGGTTGCTTTTGCGCTATGCAGCACACGCAAGATGAGATGCAAATAAGTGCGGCCACTGTAATCTGAGGATATCGATAACGTCTGAATATCAATCCCTCCAAAAGCACCGGTCATATAGCAGACGGCATAACATTAAGAACAACGAACGAACGTTTTATTGACACCTTCGGAGCGCGGCTCATGTAAGTAGACATAATTGAGTGTTGTAATATAGTATTAAACATTATTAAGCTCGACTGTCAAATCAAGCGCCCGATCTTCGAAGCCGGACGTTCTTTTGACTACCTGAAACGTCTTTGTCATCGAGAAAACGAAATGTAATTGAAGTGTTCTCGTGCAAACGTTTTTGTACTGAGCCACAGGCTTGCGAAATTTTATCAAGAATCTGCAAATATTTTGGCTTTGAATGTCTATTAAGTATAACTGAAGATGACGTGATAGATGAGGTTTGGATACAATGAAAATCTGCAAAAAGCCAGCATCCTCATAATTTTCGTCAAGGCAGTGAAATTTCCCATGAACGTCCGCAGTATATGGATGCTTGGCGAGAGACTGTGCATGTGTGTATTTCATTGAAGTACCGGCTGGAGCAGCCTTTTTGAAGCTGCCTATGTCAGCGCCAAATGAAAAGGCTAATTCGCAGGTTGAATAGGGTGCGTGCTCCCACCGTGACACCAAGCTTCCGCAGCCACCTGATATTCAGTACACGTAACGATGCTCTAATTCATTAAAAGAACAATTACAATGTCAAATGACCTCTCGTATTGAAGCACTAGACAACTACCAGAACAACCAACATCACAAGAGCAGGGACACTCCTACCGCATTCACCGCAGTCAGATCGGCAAAGTCGTGCCAAGATATCCGGCAAACACCCATCATTCCTGGCTTCGCTGAATGCATAGTCCTAGGACATTCGGCTTATGTATGGGCCTACTTAAGCATATGTGTCCGCATTTAATTGTTAACATGGCCAATACAAGTGAGCATGCGAGTCCTTTGAAGTAACTGAGAAGAAGAAGAAGAAGAAGAAGAAGAAGAAGAAGATGTAATCGTTTCGAAGTCCGTTGCGGATTCTTCCTCAGAGACATTAAAATAAACAGAAGCAGAAATGGGTAATTCATGCACGAGGAGATACAATCGCTGCTGGGGTTCACTTTGGCCAAAGCAAGTCGCCAATTGGGGAACGCACAGACCAACGAGCTATCCAACACCAACGCCGTGGACAGGTTGCGACCCGCCTGCCGGCCATCAAGTAATTAGAACGCAAGCGGGAAATTATCCTTAATAGGGGGTCGTTAGGTGTCAGAAGTGTGCAGTATCATAGTGACTGTATCCTATAAATACTGAAATTCCTTGTGCATTTATAACCTGTTCCTGCTACTATTTATGCTAATGTCTCTGATGGTGGGTCCGAGACGGATTCCGAAACCCCAGGTGAACAAAAGTCTTATTCCAGTGATCGCATCTTATTCTTTTTAATAAAATCTTCAAAGCAGCGCATCAGACCCCAGTAACACAGCAACTTCGATCTCACCGCGCACTTTTGGCATGCAAATAAGCGCACTCAATACGTCTAGGACAATGATCCAGCCAGTTCAATCGTCAGTATCGTCTGGGACCATTATGTGCTCCCTGGCATGGCGGTACAGCGTCGGGAGCTTGCAGGGGATTATAGTGAGAGTCGAGTTGCGCTGTTCTCTGTTTCACGATTCTGCCCGGGCGCAAAATCATTACACAGCCACGAAGACCAGAGCGGGGAGAGGGGGGTAGGTAGCTGGCGCGGCAGGCGTTGTGTCTAAGCGCGCAGCCACACCTGGCTCGGGGTGAGAATGCCATAAAGAGCACATTGAGGAGAGCTATTCCCGCCTCTCTGAACTGGGTTGACAAGTCCCTTTAGTGGACATGCTTTCAAGCCACCGCTTTTAGTCCGCCGTGATAGTTTCACGGGCGTCAAATTGTTTATATTGAGGAAAGTACGCTAAACAGTCGAACATACTCCCCCCTCCCAGCATCGCGCCACCAGCCGAGCTGCTCAATTGTCGGCTGAGGGGGGGGGGGGGGGGGGGGCGCAGTTGCTGACAGCGCAGGTGAACACCACCTCCACCCTTGGCAGGTCACAAATCGGTCTGGTCCCTTGACACGCACAGTAGGATTATCAAAACCCTGGGGGCAGGAGGGAGCCGTCACTGCCTATTGGTCAGCCACTGGACACAACACAGCACAATTTTACGCATGTGCGCCCCACCCTCCTCCCCCGTAGCCTGCTTCTGGCCTGCCGCAAGCACGTGAGCCACTTTGCCATCGCCGGTATGCCAGGTGAACCGTCGTCGGCCCACCCCTTTATCGGTCACTTAGGTGAGAATCACGCCTAGACGGGCACTTTTGCGGTACCAACTAGGCTTTAACATGATTTTAGGAAGAAGGCGGAAAAAATTCGTCGAAATATTAGAACCTGAGTACCACACCGTATGCGAAATTTCCAATTGTTACTTGGGTTCCCCTGTACGCAGCATTGACTTAAGAGACCAAAGCATGTTAGATTGATGTTGTTTTTCACTGGACTGGTGTGCATGTATGACACCACCCGTGGACTGAATCAGGCTAAACCAGAACACAGTCTGCTTAAATTATTCTGAGAAATCTTCGAGATGGCCGAATGTAGTTCCATACTCATGCACTTAGAGCAGACATCTAAATAGACGCGATAACTGAACAAGATTGTAAATGCAGATGGTTAAACATATGCGATAGAAAGGCATTAACAAACAGCAACCACAAAATTGTAAAATTTACTATCACATATCATGTATTAGCATTTTTTTAAAAAAAGTGTTGACGGCATAATGCTATTGTCATAGCGTATTATTGGGTTTTCGATCAAGGCTGGAGATAAAAGATAAACAAGTTGGGTAGAATCCTTTCCCTTCGCAATCAAATAGATGCATTTTTAATCTGAGTATCTTAAGGAGAAGATGCACTGGGATAGGACTTTTATTCGCCTGACGTTTAGAAGTCCGGCGTGGATTCTATATCAAAGACATTAGCATAAATTGAAGCAGAAATGGGTAATTAATGCATAAGGAGTTTCACTATTTATAGGATACAGTCACTATGATACTGTACACCTCTGACAATTAAGGACTCCCCTATCAAAAATAATTGCCCGCTTGTGCGCTAATTGCTCGATGGCGGGTGTGCAGGCCGTGACCTCCTGAACTTTCATCGCACGTGGTAGAATTGGATGTGATGATTGTTCGGCCAATCGGTTCCCCGTCGTGAGCATTTGATAACGCGTTGGCCTGTGCGAATAAAAGTATTGACCCAGTGAAACGAGCCACACAATTGACAGGGTTGTTTGAAAGAACCAAGGTCACCTCCCGCGCGGATTCGGATGAGAATGGTGTGATCGTATGTTGGTGATGTTAATGTTCCTTCCCATTCCCCACGCTGACATCATTTTCCCCTATTACCGTATCGTACCGTGTCGCTCCGCATTGCAGTTTGCTTACCATAGACACCTACACGGCCCTTACTTACAGCAGCCGACAGCATTGCTCTCCCCATCCGTATCTTGCTGATATTCTGTGGACATCCTTTACTCCAAATGGATGGATTTTATACTTGCATGGTAATTTTTTGTATCACATTCTCCCCTTTTTCACGGTTTACCAAGTCCTTTATCGTAACAGGTGTCTTATGTTACTATGTCGTTACTCTTCTACATCTCTGTGCGTATATGTGTTGTGATGTTAAAAGACTCCGTCCGACCTTACATTTATGGACTTATACAAACGAACTACTCCGTTACGTGTGTGCCAACCTCAACGCCTTCAGTCGCTACATCAGCGATCGAATCATTTTCTCCTTCGTTGGTTCCTGGGATTCTCATGCTCGCTTTTACTGAGTATCCTAGTTGACCGTGACGATATATTCGTTCAGCAATCATAGTATTCTGGACCAAATCGTTGTAAGTTAACTTGAGTCATGAAAAAATTTTCATGTTATTCAAAAGCGATCTTTTTTAAGTACTAGCTAAGGAAAGTGTCTTCCATCTGCGGAAATAATTTCTTTCTTATAAACTGGTTGGTATTAACTTTTTTCAGGTATACAGGTTACTTAAAAGGATGCTCTAATGTTACTTTGGATTTACTTTCTTCTATGTTTTGTATAGTCTCCTCGATGTTTAAAGTAACCTATGCCTGTCGGCAGCTGACGCCAACTAAACGACAACCTGATAATGTGAGCTTGCCGAGGCCCGGTCAGCGCGATAGAAATGATTAATTGAAGCAACTACTGTCCATCAGCAAGGAGCAAGGAGCTTGTGTATTTATGGTATGCTGGAAGGTTGAGAGCCACCTTAGGTCAGTAATCACCAAGTAGGAATAAATTGAGTTTGCTTCGCAAAATCTTAAGGGTAAACGGCTGTCCATGCTGACACTTGCTTTGGAAAATTGACCAATGATTACAGAGTTAACTACCTTTGCATCATTTGGCTGTACAACAGTTACACAACGGTCAGATGAAGCACATAGGACGTTTATTCTACCTTGACTCTGTTGAGAACGTGGTGGTTATCATTCTGCAAGGCTGCTCTCCACAGCCGCCTTTTTAGTTGTCCCTATCTAGGTTGACCAACCCGTTGACTGACAATTGGGTCGCGCAAAATGTAAACCAGCCAATTACATCTGCGATCAACGAGGGTGGAGCGACCTGGTGAAAAAATGGTCGACTGCAACCATGCGGTCGGTATTTGCAGGCCACACGTCAAGTAATTTGCGACCTATACTGAAAACTCTGATCATACTTTTTAATGCAGGAAGATGGGTCAGCGGAATTACTATTAGCATTATCAAGCTTCCAATTTTCCTGTCAAAGTAAGTGGCACTTCACTTTAACTTACAGAAAATGGGCACACAAGTTGATGCTTAACTTTTAATATGTTCAGTGCATTGTATTTTTGGGTATTATCATATCCTGTTGCACGTCTATGATCGCAAGCGATGTATGACGTTTTCAAACGTCTTACTGATTGTGTTTAAGTAGAAACAACAATGTACGAAATTTGTCTACAATCAGCTAGTTCAGCTATTATTAAGTTGGTTTGGCAGATTTGCTTCATTTGAGTTGACCCAAGTGTGAAAAACTCTAGGCGTTTGGCGGGATTTGAACCCGCGCATCACACTTGGGTCAACTCAAATTAAGCAAATCTGCCAAACCAACTTAATAATTAAGTCAGCCTAGCAGTCATTCTGGTGGATTCTAGATGATTGCTTACGAAATCCTGCTTGGGCAGTCAACTTTCTCCCGTATTGGTGGATTCCATATGAGCGAAAAGTTGAGCGGGTAATATCGATCCAAGTGTGATAAAACTCATGGCGTGAAGTGGGCGTTTGTAGCTTAGCGGTAGAGCATTAGCCTCCGGCAATAGTTCAGCTATGTTTAAACGCAAAAGCTTACATCATTTATGCATATAAACAAAGAAAATGTATTGAATGCTTGTTTCTTTTGACCAGCTTTTTCGTCAATCAAAGGTTTGTTTCTAAGTTTGCAGGTGGCCACGTTTAATTTTAAAATAACATTATTGAAACCTTCGTTTCCCGGAAGAAATTTTAGCAAGGCAGGATTTGATGATTTTCGCAACCTCATATTCAGCCGCATACGTTCAGTGCCTATTAATAAGATCAAATAAACTTTACAATTAAGTACCAAGCAAATTGACAGGTAAATAAACCATGAGCTCGGTGTTCCCTCGCATGCTAGCGCCAGCATGTCGACGACGTTGGGTGCGTCCTGCAGGGAAGAAGGCGGAGGTGGTCTCATAGTCGTTGTTTTGGGGACTGTACGTTAGACGCGCGGTGCACGTTTGACTAGCCTCTGTGGCTTCGCCTTACGGCGTGGTTTCTGGCGGCATGCGATATCCGTGTGTGGTCGGCCAAGGGAGGCAAACTGTTTGTACCAGCGCATTTTCACAGCAGTGAGGGGGGGGGTTTTCTTACTAAATCGCCACTGCTTCGGCTATGCCTAGCAACAGTTTTTTACAGGCCCTTTGATTAGCGTGTCGTAGCCTTGTAGGAGACCTCAAAGACCTCCCCCGCGGCAACTTGGTGGTTCGTATACATTAAGGGGATGAGGATTGAACTTATCATCAATCGATCTGTCCTTTGCCTAATCAGGATGGTATGTGTTCGCGTACTCTCTTTTCCAGACGTTGCGTTTTTTGGCCGCAATATTCCGTTCATAGGAGCAGATAAAGGACTGAGTGCCCATTGATGTGGCATTTAAAGTTAGTCGGTTTTAACCCCTCCCCCCTCCATACAAGGGAGAGTTTTTGAAGAATGGGTGTATGTTTGCCGCTGGGAAGGCACAAGTTTGTTCTGATACATCTTGGTACTAGTTCGTTTCCTGCGTTTCCCAGCAAACGCAGTCTTATTGATAAACATTTCTTTTCTGCCGTCGCAACGACAGCCTTTGTGACACGCTACTTGATGTTCCGGAGGATAACACCTCCTAGATAACCACTTTTATGGAGTCTGTTTTGTAGCTGCTGCGATTATACTTCCATTGCATCAGGAAAACAGATGCGCCGTATTCTGTGTGCCAATCTCTGGGCTAAGTTTCACTTGAGATTATGGGAAAAAAATTGGGAGAATTAATTTATTGCCCCATCCAGGTTTTTGATCACAATTTTTGGCATTATATTGAACCATCCTCTTTTCTGTGTAAGAGGACAACCAGGAGAGTGATTTTGTTGCTCGCTTCCGTTTATGTGGTAAGTTTTAGTGCTGTATGGGGCGTGTTTAACTTTCGGACTAGGCCAAAGTCAGGCAAAAGATGCCATCCACTTATCGACCATAGAACTCATGATTATCGATAGTGTCTTTGAGATTCGTTTCCTCGACCTTCCCCATGAAAAGATTTTCGAGAGACGGTCAAGCTGGTGAGCATGAGCTCTTTGCCTAGGAGGGGGATGCGAACCGTAAGGTGAAGAGGAGGAGGGAGTACTTATCGCAGCAAGGCAATTTAGGTTACGGAGAAAACCTGTCAAACGTGATTAAGATGCGCAAATGGCAGGGCAGCAGTCGGTCATGCGGGAAAGGGAGATGGCCTTTCTCGATCCTTACCACGGAACTGTAAAGCTGATTGCGTGATCCGCCTGCTTCACTTCTGCTTTGTTCTTCTATTGCAGTGGTCTATGTCAATTGCTCGGAGAAGCCCAGTTGTTCACCTAAATATCATTGTAATTTTACTGCTTGGGTTAAACCTACTTTGGGCGACAACTGCGTGCCTTTTGCGATTTACAGAGGTCATTGCAATAGGAAAAGAAAACCAAAACTCTGAAGACGCGGGATCACTTGAAAAACTACATACTGCCACGTTAGGATTAATAAGGGACTTTAGCCCCATTCCATCGCCCGTCCTCTCAAGCCCATATCATTTCCCGCATGACCGACTGCTGCCCGGCATTTCGCCCCATATAATTACGCTCGGCAGTTTTCAACTGTAACGTAAACAGCCTTTCTCCGATGACTGGCTCCTCCTCTTCCTCCTCACAGTGAGCGTCCCAGTCTTTGACCGACAGCTCATGCAGCATTTACCCACCAAGCCCGTATCTTCTTGGTTAACACTTCATTGACATTGGTAGAAAACAGGAGCTGCTCCTGCTCCTCTTTTCTGCTAATGTATCTGACGATGAGTCCGCGATGGAGGTCGAAACGCCAGGCGAATAAACTATTGTCCCAGCAATCGAGTCATCATCTTCTCTTGACATTTTATTTTATATTTCATTCATCTGCTTAATAGGTAATAATGGTATGCAGATGAATAAGAGGTCACAAACTTATATGACGTCAGTAAGTCCTATGCAGCTTGTTGCCTTCTTCAAATATCTTATTGGAGTCAGATCCAGGTTAAGACCTAACTCACGCCCAAGTCACTGCACCAACCTGTTTGGAGCATAATTTGGGCATAATCAAATTTGGTGACCAAACTGTCACGTGAAAAATCGGGAGTTATTGGTTGCTCACAAACCAACCTGGGCGCTCGACCGAAACAGAGCTTTTTTAAGTAACTTTCAACAGCTTCATCACTCGTGGGCATCCGCCTGTAACTGCTGGTCTGTGTCATCTGTACAGCGACAAAAAAAACATTCAACAAAACTAGCATGTCCTAGCGATCACCTTCGAGGAGCGCAATGAGGCTTGTTAGTGCAGAATCCCATCAGCTATGCTGTTTGCAAATAAAGGATGCATGCCTTACCATTCGGGTATTGTTGCCATATAGAAAATACCATGCCATTATGCTTAGCTAATTCTGGAACATGTTGTGCTCTTGGTTAGGCAGAAGACATTCTGAAACTTCCAAACTACAGCTAGATACGGTAGACATTTCATAGTTAGCCAGAAGACGGGATCAAAGCAGGGTAAAAATTGAGCTTATCATGCAGAAAGACGCCATCCTGGGGCTGTGAGTTGGCTATTGAAAGCTACACCCAGTGACTATAAGATGGGCACATGGTTGAAAAAATCGAAATCAATGATCAAACTATTATTTACGACACATACACAAACATACACACACACGACAGTTCCCCCGTCGATTTCGACGATGGGCAGCCGCGTACTCCATCAAACCGCAGAAAACGCTGAAGCAAGCCGAAGCAGACACTGAGGCAAGCTGGACAAGCTGAACAAATGCTACAGCAAGCTAGAGCAACGCAACGAACTACTGTGAATGAAAAAAAGCAAGAGTTTAAGCAGACTCGCGGGGAATCTTCCCGCTAGCTTGCCGCTCTCACCTCAGTTTCTGGCGTAAAAAGACAAAGTCAATAAGACAGGGGATGAGGAAGGGTGCAGGTTTTTGGCGGGAGAGTCACTCAACACGCGCTAGGTAGGCTCCCGCATGTGCGTTTACGCCATAAAGGCTACATTAAGAAGGAGCCATTGCAGCCTGACTCTCAGTCCTCCATCTTATCACACACGCACACACAAACACATACGCACTAGAAGAGCAGCGACGTAGATTCCCCGAGTTATCTCGTCAGTTGGCGATCCCTCTAAGCTACGGCTTTAAGCGCACCGTGATAGATTCATGCGCATTCATATTTATTATGATGAGAAGAGCAGCGCGCTGAGGGTTGACCTCCTTCTCTCCCACCTAGCTGCTCGGACACCTGAGGTGGGGCCGGAAACCCAGTGGAAGCGCAAACGCATGCATCGACAGGGAATCAGAACCATTTCCCTAACACTTCCCTACCCCCACGGTCGAAAAGCCCTTTGGCGAGTGCGAGATGCAATCACGTGGGCGAACCGGGCCCTAGCGTCGTCCTCTTGCTAATACCATAAACTGTGACCCATAGCGGATTTTGGCAGCCATCCGGGATGACAAAGGTGACCTTTTTGGGATCAGTTCTGCTTTCCCTTGCAAAGGGAGGGAGATAAAAAAGGTGTTCTCAACAAATGCTGGGTCACTACTTTTGCCAGAAGACCATGGCTGACAGACTGCATACTCGCGGTCGAAAAAAACAACAAACAACAATCAAAACCTCTCTCGTCCCCACCTCCCTCATAACCCGTTTGATTACCACAGGACAGCTCAAGGAGCTCAGGTAAGTCCTATCATATTCGGCGCTTGGAAGGTTCGTTCCCTTTTAGACAAGCCAGGAAGCATCCGACTACAACGGAGAACAGCGCTTATCACCCGGGAACAGGCGCGCGCAGTGTAACCCGCTTCTCTGACGAAGGCTCCATGGAAAAGGTGGGTGCCGGTTACACCTTCTTCTATGTCGGCCATCCAGCGGCAGAGCGACGCAAAGCAAGCGTCACCTTTGCCATCCGGAAGGATACCATAGGATGACTATCCTGTACGCTGCAGGGCATCAACGAACGCCTGATGAGCCTCCACCTGCCTCTCTGGGGTGGCAAATTCACCACCATCGTCAGCGTCTACGATCCTTCGATGACTAGCCCCGACGAGACGATGAACGAGTTATACGAGGATCAGCACGCCCTTCTAGCGTCTGTGCCAAATGCGGACAAGCTGATTATCCTTGGTGACTTCAGTGCCCACGTCGTCACAAACCACGCTGCTAAGAGAGGAGTGCTCGGTCCCCATGGTCTTCGAGGGCTCAATGACAATGGCCTGCTCCTCCTTTGAACCTGCGCGAAGCACCACCTCATACTGATTAACAGCTATTTCAGCCAATCGCTGCAGCACAAGGTGCCCTGATTGCACCCCTGATCCCGATATTGGCATCTCTTGGAATACATCCTCGGGCAGCGGCACGACTAACAGGACGTGTTGGTGACAAGGGCGATACCGGGCACCGACGGTGATACGGACCATCGTCTCATCATCTCCAAGATGCGGATCCGCCTCCAACCGCGACGGGGACCCTAAGGTAAGCGACTCCCGGTAAGTTGAATACCAATCTGTTAAACTTGCCTGCCAACCATTTGCGTTTCAGCAATGAGCTAGCCCAACCGCTGGACAACCTTCAAATCATAGAGGAGAACGCCTTCTTGGAGAACCGATGGTGTCAACTACGGGATACTGTTTAATCCACCGCCAAGCGCATCCTTGGCCGTGCGCCCCGCCGACACCAGGACTAGTTTGACAAAAAATATGCAGCCATTAGCAGTCTGATCTCCGAGAAGAATCGCCTGTGAAAAGCATGCGTCGATTGCCCTACCAATGCCATGAAAGCAGCCTTCTACCAAAATCACCGTCTCGTACAGCAGCGGTCGCGGGCAATACAGAATGCTAGAATGTGCCAAAAGGGTGAGGAAATCAAACGCTATGCGGACCGCAACGAAGGGAAGAACTTCTTCACTGCACTCAAGACTGTCTACGTCCCATAGTCAAAGACACAGCCCCGCAGCTAAGCGCTGACGGAATCAATCTCCTCATCGAGAAGACACAAATTCTGAGACGTTAGCCCGAGTATTTCCAAAGTGTACTCAACCAGCCCTCCACCACCCCTAAATCTGTCATTGACCGTCTGCGCAGTTGGAAATCAAGGCTGACCGTGACCTTCCACCCACTACTGAGGAAACCACCAAGGCTGGGCAGCAACTCTCCAGCAGGAAGGCACGCGGCTGCAGATATCTACATATATGGTGGCAACTAGCTCATATTTAATCTCCCCACCATATTCCAGGATATAAGACGACAAGGAATAGCTCCCCGGAACTTCAAGGACGCCACAATTGTCGACCTCGACAAGCGGAAGGGGACCAGCAACTCTGAGACAATCAGCGCGGAATATTGCTGCTTAATATTACCGGCAAAATCTTCGCCCACATTCCCCTAAATCATCTCAACAGCCACGTGGACCAAGGATCCTTGCCTGAAAACCAGGTTGGTTTTCCACATCACTGTGGCACCACCGACAGGATGTTTGCCACACGAAAGCTGCGGAGGAAATGCCAGGAGATGTAGACTCCCCATTTACACTATGTTCGTGGAAATGACGAAAGCCTTTGATGTGGTGAACCTCCCTGGACTCTGGAAAGTAATGCAGAAATACGGCTCTCTGGACCATTTCACCCACATGGTATGCCAATTTTACGACGGGATCATGGCGCGAGTCATTGACCACGGGACGGCGTCTGAAGCCTTCGTAGTGACCAATGGAGTGAAGATATGTGCGCTGTGTCCTCGCGCAAACACTCTTCAGTCTCATGTTCTCTGCCATGTCGACAAATGCCTACTTTGACGAGCGTCCTGGGATCCCAATCAACCACAGAGCTGATGGACGCCTTCTCAACATTCGACGAATGCAGGGCTCCACGCGCGTGTCCACGACCACAGTTGATGACTTGCTGTTCGCGGACGACTGCGCTTTGAACACCACAACCGAAGCGGACATGCAAATGAGTACGGACCTCTTCGCCGCAGGAGGCGCAAACTTCGGACTTACGGAGAAAACAGCGGTCATGCCGCCGGGGGCTGACTATAACGCACCAAGTACTAACATCAACGGCGCCGAGCCCCAGAACGTAGACAACTTTGCCTATGTCGGCAGCAAGCTATCCTGCAACACTCGAATCGATGATGAGGTTGCTCGCAGGATCTCCAAAGCCAGCCAAACCTTTGGCCGGCCCCAAGCCTTCGTAGGAAATCGTCAAGGTCCTCACCTGTCAACGAAACTGAGGATGTACAGGGATGTCATGCACAAAGCCTTCTTGTACGGAGTGGAATCCTGGACCGTCTACGCCAACCAAGCTCGGAGCCTAAACCATTTCCATCTCAGCTGCCTCCGCCGGATACTTAAGATACGACGGCAGGAATGGATTCCGGGCACTGAAGTCCTGGAGGGGACAGGGTTTCTTAGCATTCAGGCCATACTCAGGCAGATACAACTGCGCTGGAGCGGTCAGGTAGTATGGATGGACGATCACCAACTACCCAAGCGACTGTTGTATGGAGATGTCGCCTTAGGTGCTCGTTGCAAAGGAGGAAAAAAGAGGCATACCAGCCAAACTCCGAAGCAATCTTTCAAGCATCTCAAAATGGCGACCTGGGAGGAACTCAGTTAGGACTTATCTGTGGGACGAAGAACGGTAGCAACCAACGCAGCAGTTTATGAAGTCAGTCAGATTTCCGCCAACAAGACAAAAGGGTCGGCTTGCAAGTCTCACAACTAACGGACGCACACTGTTACCGCCCAAGTCCTCTTAATGTGTCCGCGCTGTCAACGCACCTTCCTTGCTCGCATTGGCTTATTTGGCCACCTCTGGAGGCCGTGAACTCTTTCGCCAACGGCATCCACGCCTGTGACGTCAAATACTCCAACGGCCCCTTCTCTGCCCACCACCTCGACGACAACAGCCATCACCGCACATGCTTCGCTGCCTTAATCCCCACCCGAAACTTCCTCTGCCCCCTCCGAATCATCACCACCTGTCACCACCCTCATCACCTCACACATCGGCCTAATCGGTCACATGCGAATCCATCGCACAGAGACTGGTGAACTAGTGCCTGGAGCACCAGCACTCAGACGAGACCGTTGCTTTCACTTTTCACGCTGACCTCGGACATTCGCCTGTCGCCTTTGCCTACTAAATCGCATGCGCATTCACGATAGCAGCATTGACCGTGACGTCGACACACCCAGCACATCCCATACCCCCATCACTAGCTCAAGCCCCACTCATTAATCGCCCTTACACCTACAAAACAAGATCGCACCTTCAAGTTCGTCGGGAACCGCAATGTCAGCGCCCACCAGGTAAGCCGAACTTTCCTTTCATTTCTTGCCTCAATGCCCTTACTTATGCTGTCTTCTGTGCTAGTACTACTAAGCCTGGTTCCTCGTACTAGCTCTACCAGCATAAGAATCCTATTGCCATCACTAGTTACTTAATCTAAGCCTCTTAGTCATCAACTGTTGTTCTTCCTTACTCGCGGCCTAATGACTTTCCATTTGCACATCAATTTTCACGTTGAGCCCTGCTTTAGAAAAGTCTTGCTATCAACAGCAATTAAGGGTGTGATCTTAGGCCACCTAAGTCATGCCACTGTACTTGTCTCCTCACTACCACAGTCACCACGTTCGTTCGAATATGGAATAAAACGCTAGTCGGTATCCTCATCACAGGCCGCTCTCCTTACCTGAGAACGGCAGAAGTTCGGGACCGGTTGATCGTCGCTCTCTTGCCAATTACGCCTCATCTGCTAGCGGGACTCAGAGGGCAGGGGTGTTGATAGCCGCTATACACCTGGCCATCAGCAGTGCGTTAAACCGACTGCCATGACTCAGGGGCATGGAGATAAACGACAGTTGATATGCATGCGGTAGCCTCTCTGTTTAACGTGAGCCAGACTGTTGCCAAAACGGGAAGAGAAGACCGCGGATTAACGTGGCTTTAATGATATTAAACATACCTAACAGGCAGACCATCGGGGCCGTGCTACCCGAAACGGCGTGGTAATAGAGCCACGGGCGGCCGTGCATGGCCACAGTGGTACACAGTAATCCAAAAAGTGGACGAGTCCAAGTGGCAGTAACTGGCGAATCAACGCCGGGGACTCAAGTCAACCTAGCTGGGATTCATCAGGCCGTTTTCTGAGCTGCCACATCTAAGTATGGGTTTTAGCTTTAACATCAATCATACTCCCTATCAATACTTACCCAGTACTAGTTTTCAGGCACCCTAAGTCTTGTTAATTGTGACTTTTTTCCCCTAAAGTGCTCCAAATCTTTCTGCCATAAGCGTTGAAAACACTACAAGCCGAAACAGTAGTCACTGCAGTCACCTCAAGCACTTCCTGAAAATCATCTGCTGAAAGGCAAACTTTGTTCTTGTTCCTTCTATCGTTATCGTTCTCTTTGGTTCCTTTCGCCCTTCTCTTTGGTTCCTTTACGCTCTACTCCTGCTCTCATTCTCATTTTCTTTCACTTCTCTCTTCTTTTTACTCCTTCCCCACATGCCCTTCTATCTGATTCTCCTCCATCTTTCTCGGTTTGCTTTCGTTCTTCTCACACACTCTCTCCCTGTGTCTGTATTTCTCTCACACCCTCTTCCTCTCTCTTCTTTTAGTCTTCTTCTGCGCACCCACAATTACAAGATTCACCAGCTTTTTTCTACCCCCTATTTAAGTCCTGCACGCGGACGTCAACCTGTAACGGAGCATGAGAAGTGCCTATCAGTCGATGACTCAAAAGTTACTCCGTTTTGGAAAGCGTTGGCCAAGGCTTCGTGGAGGGCTACTTTCAGCCTTCTGGGACTAACGTCTATATGCAAATGCAATGTCAGATTTCGGCAAACCAGGGTCCCTGCGACCCGGTAGGCGCTGGCACACACACA
>JAYGXS010000005.1:10791366-10828720 GCA_036362985.1 Ligula intestinalis
CACACACACACACACACACACACACACACACACACACACACACTATATCGTCGCTATATTGCCACGTTCTTGTGGCCTAACCACATGGTTTATATCTAGTTCTTTTTGAATGAACGTTTCTTTAACCTTTCAGTTTACTAAAATCCCCATTAGGTTACGACTGCATAATAGGTTTACATGTCCTACATGCAAAGTAGCCTGTCACTTACTGGTCTTAGCAAGAACGCATACTAGAACTAGCACTTCTAGCATAGGCACAGCACTGCTAAACAAAGTACCCAGGCTCTAGTAGTTTAAACTTTGAGAAACAAGCAGGGCAAGTATTGACGTGCTCGAGCTTCAAATACCTAATCTTTTTGGAATAGCAAAAATTCAGGTCTTAACTCCTAGTTGAAGTTGAGGGAACAAGGACCCAGATCTGTTTCCAATCACTGTCATCTCTAACTAAATATTAACGTCTGTAATAGGACGATCGCTACAATCACTTAGGCACACCGCTAGAAGGAGCAGTAGAAACAACAGTTGCAGAAGTAGAATAATGAGACTCCGGCTGCTCGAATTATTCTGGGTGCCCACCATGGGTAAATGAGGCCAGATACTCCAGGAGTGCACTAAAGACTAATAGAAGAAAACGTTCTCTGGGACCAGGAGTGTATTTGCCCGACGTTTCGAATCCTCCCACGATCTCATTGTCAAGGCATGGAAAAACGTACAGCTCACAGTGTAATTAAGTCGGTTCTGCCGGGATCGACCTCTGCCCTCGATCTGTTCGCGCAACGGGAGGTAGGGGTCAGGAAGCTCGACATGCCTGTTAATTGAGTCCGTGCATTAATGCCAAGCTTCCTGCAGCAGACATGAAGTTCGATCGTTTAACCGGCCCAGTATTTTCACGCGTTCGAAGTTGAAGCTGTGCCCTGGCATGGATGCGTAAGCGGCCACCAGGGAATTCTTTTCGTTCCGTTGCACGGCGAGGTCATGCTGGTGCATTCTCGCGAGGACTTGTTTTCCAGTTTCACCAGCATAATTGGCTTGACCACAAAGATAGTCAATACGGTAAATGACACCGGACATTTGATTAATGGGTACTGGGTCCTTGGGCCGTATAATTTGCCTGTGGATTGTTGTTTCCGGTCCGTGAGCAATGCCGATTTAGACAGTGTTTCTGGCTGCAGTGGAGAAAGCGGCTATGCCCGATTCCTGTTCGGTCATTTCGACTTCGTCTTGTCACTGGTTCAAACGTTTAGAGGGTTTAGTGTGGGATGGATGACGCCGCGTCTACCATCACTATAATCTGTCCACAGTTACCGTCCCTGCTCTTGGGTCTATGATGGACATTATCGATTACGGTTGTCAAACTACCACACACCACGGAAGTGTAAGGTTGACCACGCAATCGAGCTGCTTCACATTTCTGTTTTATTCTTCTATTGTGGTGGTCTCTGCTTATTGCACGGAAAAGCCCGTTCGTCGCCCCAAATATTATCTTATATTTTCTCTTTGGGTTCACCTTACTTCGGGCAAAGGCTGGGTGCATTTGGTTCTTTGCACAGCCCACTGCAACAGGAGAAGTTGACCAAAACTCTGAGGCCACTTGATCACGTGATCAACCCCACGTTGCCGTCCTCTCACGCCCTCTCCCTTCCCCGCATGACCGACTGCTGCCCTGCCATTTGCCCCTTTTAATCACGCTCGACGGTTTTCAGCTGTAACGTAAACAGCCTCCCCTCGATAACTGCCCCCGCCCATTTTACTACTCACCATGACCACCCCCATCTTTAACCGGCAGCTGATGCTACATTTAGCCGCCAAGTTTCTACCTTCTGGGTTGACACTTCATTGTTTACTTTATTTATCTAATTTACAGGCAATAACGGTACGCAGTTGAATAAGAGTTTTCGATATTCAGTGATGCCATTGAATCCAATGAAAGTCACTGCCTTCTTCTAATACCATTATTTGGAGTCAGATTTAGGATTATGTTACATATTCGACGACGCAAGGTTCGTAATCAAAGACATCATTTGCAGTTTACTGCGCTCCAGTGCTGAGAGCAAACGACTGCCGACAATATTTTGCACGTGGCTATCAGGTTCATTCATGCCATACATCGAAGCCATGCAGATGAACCGAAACCCAAAGTGCACTCCTCGGAAGAAATGTATAGATTAACCATGCCAGAATGCATCATCCTTATCTGTCCATCGCGAATTAATATGCATTATATTGTTTGTCACTTCTCCCTACTGATTCCTTCGAATCTTTCAAACGTCTTTTTTATACTTGAAAATAGTAATGCAAAATTTTAATGGATCCATAAAATTTCATGAGTGCTCGTCAGTTGCATCCGCTCAGTGCGTTAAAGGTTCATGAACGAGAAAATTACGAAATTGAGTTTGTACAGAAATGTCATAGGTCATAATCACTAAGGCTAATTAGGCTAATTAGTAAAGAAGGAATGTTAAACGAGGTGGGGGGGGACAGGGAAATTGGGTTGCGGGAATAAAGGGGGGCAGGGGAATGCGCAAATCTGGGGGCCTGTAGTTACCAAGGCAAGGCCAGGTTAACCACATGCTCCAACTGTTTGCATAGGTCCGGTTTAAAGCGTCTTATACAGGCTGCCTCCAGGTAGCGCAAGATTCGAGATGTTCGTGCTCGAACAAGAACTCGGAATGAGATTATAGGGTCTACAGAATGACCCGTGTCCAGCAAGTGTTCTGTAATAGAGGAACGAGGGGATCGGTTTTCTTGTTTGAATAACCAACTAGGCAGGTGCTCCTTGGCTCTGGCTGCCAATTGCCTTTGCGTTCGCCCTATGTACTTGCATCCGCAAGTGCATGTGAATTCATAAACGCAGTTGGAGGTGGCGTGCAAAGGTAAGGCATCCTTAACACAAGGAATTGGCAAGGGCTTTGTTGGAGAGCAGAATATAAGTTCAGCGGCGTAGTAGGTTCTTTCTATAGCCGTGAGTAGGCGCCTCTTAATAGTGTTTAAGATGTTATCACCCTTGAAGGGCAAGGATACAAATACTGGCTTTTTAGGAGCTGAATGTTCGTTCATTTTGGGTCGCAAGGGTTTGCTATATTTGTCTATAAACTGAGGTGGATATCCACGGTTCAGTAAAGTACCTTTGAGACAGCCTAATTCTGCGTCCAAAATATCCTCAGAACAGATTTTTCTAGTCCTCTGGAAAAGGTTACATACCAAGTTACGTTTCCATTGAATGGGAACAAAACTTAGATAATGTAGATACTGACCTTTCCAGGTATTCTTGTGGTAGACCCTCCGTGAAATGGAGCCATCTGTCAGTCTGGACAAGTGGACATCGAGGAAAGACAGTTGGTTAGCTCGTTCTGGTTCCATAGTAAATTTAATCTTTGGATGCAGCTTGTTCATTGTGGACAATAATTCCTCAGCTTCTTTCATGTTCTCCACAATCGTGAAAACATCGTCTACATATCGTCAGCTTTTTCTTTTCCAGCCTTAGCTTACACCTAGACGGTTACTCTCTCACTAAATGTTTTCTTCCCCTTTTATGGGAATTTAACGATATTTGGCTTTGACATTTGGCAACTTTCCATTGGGTATCACCGGAGATGGATCATGTATTATTCCCTCAGCTGCCGTCCTCCAAAGAATTGAGCGGTTTTATTGTCCTAATTACGACCTGGCTGGGGTCTTGTGACAGTTTGTCAGCCAGGGCTGTCCAGAGCACAGTTGTGGTTGCGCGGTTTGCTTAGCTAAATAGCCGGAGTATTAGCGACATTTGCGAAATATGAGTATTGTTAAAACCAGGTGTCGTCATTTTGGCAGCCCTAAACATATGACCGTCTTCGGTTTTCCCAAATGTGCAGGCACGTATGTAGTTTGCACGTATTCTGCCCACTTCAGGGCTTTTTATTGCACAATTTTCGCACATGAGGCACCCAGCGTTGCACGCACACATATTTTAATGAGTCATCGCAACTACGCACCGCAAACTAGGTGCAGCTGATCGGCGCGGAGAACGTCGGCCGGCGATGTCGGACTTTCCCCTCGGCTCGCGCCTACGCCCCCCCCCCCTCCCCCCGCCCCAGACACACACGGAACACCCCTCTCAGACCCCAGGCCAGCAAAAGGGCAGGCGCATTTGTGAACACACACACACGCATTTACCATGACCAACCATTGACCGATCAGCAGGGGGAGAGCTGGAGGGAATTATGCAAAAAGTCGAGCGGCCAGAGAAAGGCAACTAGAGGCCGACGGCTACTTGAATGTCGAGGAAGCCTACTGCTTTTGCTGCCGTTGCTGCTGGACTGGATGTCTTTATCTGACAGACGTTGACTCGCCGTGCATAAAAGGTATGCAGCGAGGACAGGAGTAAGTAGGCAACTTTTGAAATCTCTCGGCTGGTGAACCTCCAACGGGTCAGGTCCGCTGCAGTGATCTCGGCTTTGAAAATACCAAATATCTTGGCTAATAAAGGTAACTTGTTTTTCCAACATTGAATTTACCTACGGGAGATTCCTAGCAGCCCGCAGTTTGCGAATCAAATTTAAGTAAGCCGAATATTAGCAATACCTTTCTTTCAACTGCCGTTTATAGAGGGAAGACACTTCAAACGCATGTCATAAAAATGCTAGCAAAACAATTTTTAACAGTCAATTGCAGCAGCACTAACAAATTTTGGTTTTTCGGTCTAAGATATGCATATATTTATTAGTAGGATGGTCGTTTAAGACAAATTTACTACACAAAAATTGTAACCACTACACTGTGTGTTCATCACGTAAGTACCTAAATTATTTTTCTGTTTTCCTTAACAAAGTGGTAAGTCTAATTTATTGAACCAAAATGTTGACTAAAGTGTCACACTTATACCGCACTTAAACGGCTAAGGTTTTCGTTAGTGATATCTCTCTTAGTTTCTTATATGTTTCTATACAAAAGAACTTAGACACTTGTTTCTGCTACGCGTATCGTAACTCATGGCAAAGTTATCTTGTCATTCAATCAGTGCGCTCAGAGTCTCAGCGAGTCCCGGATGCCCACTTCGTTATTCCTACCTTAAACCATACTGCAGCCACACATTAGCATACGATGAACGGCGCATCTCTGGGGTTTGCGTAAAATATATCGCGCCGTCCTTTTCTAGCATATTCACATTCAAAATATAAATTTGCAGGAATATATTTGCTCTTAATAATTTCCCCTCATACCTGTATAACATATATCATACTTACTAACTAACTAACTCAATGAATTATGCGGATGGGTCGAATAAAATAGTGTCATTGACAGGGCCGGTAGGGGCGGGATTGGTGTTAACACCCTGATCAGTGTTAGTGGGACTGGCAGTCGAGAGGGGTTATGTACTGTGGGTAATTGAATTAGCTACTTACGGTCAACGTTACTGCGGTGCCGCTACGAAGTTCTTTTTGGGCGCAGAGGACCTGTCTAGATAGCCTGATGGCAGCAGTTTCGACCGTAGCCAACAGACGCAGTCCAAAGAATTTTTAATGGTTTGCTAGCATTTTCTAAATCACTTAAAGCCTGGTATCCACGCAAGGATCGGAGCCGAATGTGTGCAATAGAACAGAGCTGTTAATGCACTTAAATTGGTTCTTCCCTAACCATATTAGAAGATGTTCTCGTACTCTTCGTAACGGCACCACTGTGACTACGGCCAAGAGTCACTTATCTAATCACATGCAGCTTATCACCTTTCTCGACTGCCGCTCCCCCTGACATTGTGTACGTTTCAATAGGCATTTTCCCAAATATCCTCATTAATCAAGATATTGAGTATTATGTGATGATGCAAATCTGTACTATTGCGGACAATTTTACTGAACTACAGCAGCAACCAGATGTAATTTTGAGGCTTGTTAACTATGTCGCTTTACGTAAAAGTACAATGCTAAAGGCTAAAGCGGTAAAGGTGAATCTGTACCTTCATAAAATCTCGATTAGTTGCAGTGCCAAAGAAACAGGTTTAATTTTGGCGTGTGTAGTTTAATATAGACTCATTTTCTTCCACAGTTTTCACTAAAGCTTGCTTGATTTGTAGAAATTCGTCTCAACTATATATGGTTTCGTTTTATTACTATTCATGATTTTACAAATGCTTTAATATTTAACGAAATCAAAAGCAGAAAATGGCCCTTCTTTCTACGTTATATTTCCTGATCATGCCACTATCCAAAAACAGTGAGGCACTCATCCCGACTTAAATCCATTGTCAAGGTACACCAGAGATGATGCGAGTTCTACAGATCAGAACATTTTTCTCAATTTTTTGGGTGAGTAATCAAAACCTAAGGTGTACAAGTCAGTAGGGACCTCATATGGACTGATTTGACATAAAAATTCAGGGAAAATTTCGTTTTGTTTGGTTTTATGAATTCTTGAAAGCTCAAAAGAAAGCACTGATAAGTTTGTGGTGGTTAACCGGAGTTTCATTTGACTTAAAACTGCTGAAGAAATGCATTTGATTATCTTCCTGCTCGCCTTCTACGAAACCCAACGTGTACCTGATTACGGAGCTTAGCCTCTAGTTAGGCAAACTACGCAAAGCCCCTTCTACGAACATATTTATGTATATTTCTGATTGAAGCAAAGTGTTGTTGGTTATAAAAAAAACGCCGTCCTGTGATATAAACTATTTCTTAACTGAGGTTGCAAAGGTAAACTCAATTTTACTTAAAGAGATGAAACTACCCATTTAAAAGTTGACATAATTATTTTTTTCGTGTATCTGCCGAGAATGTATTCAGATTTCGGTCTGACGTTAAACTCTTCGCGTCCACAACTATAAGCTTCTGAAATTTTGTTTGAGAATGTATACTATTGAACCATATGTTTGAAAGCCTCCGTTTCGTCAAACCATCCAAGTGTCAGCAAACTACTAGTGAATATGAATTCACAATTTTCCCGTCGGTATGTGCGCATTTTAATTGAGGTGCAGCATGTGGCTTTATAAATCAGATTATATATCAGTACTTTTGAGGCTTGGTATCTAAAAAATCTGGAGGTTGCTGCTTAACAAGCGCTTACGTCTTTAAATTCCTATTTTTAGTAATAGAGGTTTTGGTTTGTTTGGTAGACCCCATTAGTCACTCGTGGTAATGTTCGTGAGTTATCATGGTCATATTCAATTGCTATGACCCCGCAGACAATGGAAAAGTCTATGAAAGAGAGAAGAGGGAGTAAGGTTGACTGTGACAACTACGTTTCCCGACCATCGCATTTACATCACAGCGAGCGACGAGGCGTGCTTCTTAGCTATTCTATTGCGTTAAGCGACGTGGTTTCAGCGACTGCAGGGGACAATATTATCCACGGAGCATGGTCGGTCTGGTTAGCATTGATCCTTTCTGATTTAGATCCTCTAGCATTCTCATCAATGTGGGATGCATGATTGCCCGTTTCGTTTTGTGTTATGTCCTGATGCGGAGCACACTGATGTAGCATGTTAAGCACAGGTAGGGGATTAGGCTCACTTTGTCAGCCCCTTAGCCAGAACTCCAATACTATCGTCGTAGCTCTGTCATGATTTCAGGCCCAGGTGGACGAGGAAATATGGAACATAGTAAATGCAACGCTAATCTTTATATCTCAACAACGATAAACGCAGCAGTTCCGTTCTGCCTTTTATCTCGCTCTAAGACGCGTGATGGACATGGTCCTGTGCTGCAGTTGAACTGAGAACATGATGTACATGCCGATTGTTTCATCTTATCATCGGTTAATTGCTGAAACTGCACTCCAAAATAGTAAATAAGGTATTGCCGATGGCGTAGCTTCACAATTTTAGGTGTTAAGCTGAAATGTGTACCCAAAGGGTTCACATTCGAAATTTTCTTGAAGCTGTACAGTGGCTAAGATAAGAGGCATTGATCTAAATATAACAAGTTCCTATAACATATGATCTTGCTGCTTAAACTATTTAAATCCAAATGTGACGTGTCGGACGTATATCGATCGGACGTATATTGATCGCATCAAAACTATCGAAATTAAAGGAAATCAAGAATCTGTGCTATTCGAGAGTTTTAAAACGTAGCAGCCTTAGTGGTGGCTGAAGTCTGTGGCTGGCGACAATATGCTACCCATTAAGAGTCGGTCGCAAACCTAATCTGCTCAGCATTCGAAAATAAGGCTACAAATTGAAATGCTGGCCAATTAGTCTTTTCCTCTTTCTCTGATTGTAGTGATAAAACGCATTTAAAAATACTAACCAAGTTTATAGAAGCTGTTGATTGAATAGCACCTAATGGTAAGTCGAAAGAAACTGGCTTTGAAATGACATCCATTCCACACAAAGAGAGAGAAAAGGTAAATATCCAAAACTTTCAGGAATAAAATGGCTCCATTCACTGAGATCAATTGATACGGTAAGGTGGAAGGTCATGGTCTAAAGGTTGACATGATATCAACATCTGTGCAGGAGACACGTCGGATTTCAGCTTCTGAATTTTAATTTCGTCATGCGTCGTGTATCCTGCGATAAATGGAAGTATAGAGCACTGATAAGCCGATATACGGCAACACATATGGCGAAAGTCTCGATGCATAGCACGGAAAGACTTTTCAGCCATTAGTTTACAGTTAAGGCAACAAGTTACTGCACTTAAAATGTGATAACCAATTTGCTTGACCATTGTAAGGTATCATTTCATGATCATATCAGCTAAAGATATAGAAAACTTCAGCAGCTGAAGAGAGCATTCGTAGGCTAAGTATAAAGATGGCCAGTTTTTTTAAGCAAGGCATGCAATATAATTGGAGAGGAGTAAAGAATGAGGGGGTGAATGCAAGTATTTATCTATCACCAGATTAGGGACTGTAGAGTGCAATATGAACGCAAATGACGTTTACGAAATTTAAATGAAGAGACCTTCACTGTGAAGAGATAATGAGGAGTTAGATGCTAGACTAACATCAAGGTACCGGGAAGATGATGCCGCATTTTCCAGAATGTCAACGGATTCAGGACTGGGAAGAAAGGCAATTAAAAAACACATTAGAGTAAATTCTGATGGTAAAGTAGAAGCCCGTTTGCTGACGACCATACTGAGACGTGGTCTAGGCCATCTTTCCTCTGAGCCTTGAGAGGATGACTAGCAGCTCTATAATCAGCATATTTTATGTACAAGCATTCATGTTGCACACGTGCAAAGTTTATGTAGATCCTTGAAGAACTCCACGGTTAATGTGGGGAAAGTGGATTTTCGCTTGCCACACTAAACGGAGGGGGTGCCGAAAGCAAAATAGTACCAAATCCACGAGACAGCTCAGCGAGGCGAGCTGCACGCAGGTGTTTAACTACGAAGACGGCTCAGGATCTTCTTAACTGCTGAGGAGTAGTTAAGAAAAGCATATGCTTCTGCAGGGCAGATCTTATCAAAATCTATAAGACCAGAATTGACTACCAGATCAACAGAGTCTAGTGTACTGCGATTAGCCATATAAACAAATTGCAAGGGATAGGAAAAACCAGAGGAAGACGATGTTATTATGTTCAAATTAACCCGTTCTAATAGTTTCAGTAGTGCAGCGGAGCAGACCACTGGACGAAGAGTCGTTCCTAAACTTTAACTTTGGTGGACCCTCAGGTGTGATTGGCGATTATAAGTCCTTCTAGCTGCATGTTCACTTACTCTCATCTAGTTTTTAGAAAAACTGAAGAAAGAAATTCATGCCATGACATTAGTACGTTTCATAGCTAACATTGTAAATATGTTTAGCACGATGTACTGGCAAACGTTATAACAAAAGAATCCACCTAAGGGGCTTTGTGATCGCTTTAAGTGATAAAATTGCGTTTACCTCATGGGTCTTATTGTGAGCCATGAAAAATATCCTTGAGATTTTAATATCAGTAACCTGACGTGTTTAATTAAGGATGCAGGCAATACCGTCCCGCCAAATAATTCATTTTGATGCCCTGTGTTGTGCCAAACTTAACAAAAATCATGAATACAGCACCAGTTTCGGCATATTTATGTTCACTGACAAAATTCTTAGTATATGTTGCATTTTAATAGCGGTAAATGATGAAGGCAAAAAGAAATTAAGGAACAACAAATAAATGTTAAGTCTGTAGTACATAATAGGCTCTTTGGAATGATTTTTCTTATTTCATATGTATGCATATAAAACTGTTCGTGATAATAGGGCAACAGTGAGATTTCCATTGATCACGTTCTTTTTCGCCCAAGCGAGTATCAAATTTTGCGAAAATAAGGAGCTTTAAGTAGCAGCGTTTGGTAGACAAACGACAGTTAAATAAGACGTTTGTACCAAAAAAGTGGACAGACGTTAAAATAAGGAGGCGTTTGGGTACGTTTGATGCAGAGCAATAGTCGTTTTTTGCACTGACCAATGAAGTTCTAACATCAACTTTTTCCTTTGCAAAAACTACTTAACCGCGACAGCCCTAACCGAGGGCTGCCTCCTGCGGAAGCAAGAAGAAAAACTATACATTTCAAAAATCACCACCTGTCGCCGTTATGCAAGTCACTTTTTTCCAAACTGCGCTGCACCTTTGAACAAGGAATAGGTCACCTTTGCTGGACTGGAATTGCAGGAGGCTAAAAGGGCGCTAAAACCGCAAGCGTCGAATACTTAATCGGCATCAAGCGCCCATTTGAAGCTGAAAAGCCTTTACCGGGATAACTAGTCATATGATGATAGAACGCTCGGTTGTATATCAAATGTAGAAAGTTTTCATGTTGATGACAACTACATGCAGGTTTACCTATATGCATTTGGTTTTAGTGTACTTTAAATGCATAGCACAATATAAAGCCACCTTCTGAATTTTCAAAAGCAACGGCGTGGCTGTTTGAATGCAAACAGAGTCCTATTACGAGCAAACGTACTTCTACAGTTTCTTTATTGACAAAATGAAGACAATTTGAAGGTGATTCACTTTTAAATATGGGATTTTAGCGGGATAAGTATTTCAAGTTTCCGAATAATTATCAGAAATAAAGAGGGGTGAAAAAACATCAATGACCTGAAGATATAAATCAACTTTGTAAAAGTAGATAGTAATGTAAGGCTTTTTAACGATTTTTTACTAGCTTCTGTCGGCAGTCTTGCGAAAGCTCAATGTCTTGTTTTAATGTGACTAAGAAGTTGATCAGATGAAATGCTAGATACATTTATGTATTATACTTGATATTTTCCTCGGGGATGAGTTGTCAAAATGCTGCACAAAGTTTTGCAAAATCAGGGAAATTGTACTTGTTGAAGGAATTTATATAAATAAACCTTAAATCTGATAAACATTTGGTGGTTGATGTTAATTCCGACGACTGTTTTGATTCCTGTGAATCATTGTCTGAATGCAATATGCAGTTTCCAGAACAGCGAAGTACTACGCACAATTTTTTAAATGTATACTTATGTTACAATCGTTTCGAACCGAAACCTTCTTAAACACAGTGGCATGTTTTTGTGCAATGCTTCTTACGCAGATGTAGACACCGTCTTATTAGCGTACGCTGACTTCGTTTCGTGGGCGAAATTTCGCCCCTTTGTTCATTGTTACAGACTTTTAATAGAGCACACATATCTATATGTGGGTCTTCATGTCTCTACCTGCAATGCTTTGGCAAGCGTATTATGAAGACTTACACAAAGAGCAGTGGCAACGCACAATCTTCTCACTATTACGACGCCACGTTCATTCAGGAAATTTATATACTGAAGACAAATAGGGATCTAAACCACTTCTTGGACTACTTCCCGTATCTGTTGAGCATATACTCGTGGCATATGTATTCAAGCAAAGTTTCTGTAAAAACAGCACGGAGAATACGTTGACTTGAAGGCTTGTCATTTCAGTAGTTTATCCGTTCACTCTGGAAAACGCGACGCACCACAGTAGCTAATTCACGAAATCTCTCGGTGGATGCTAGCACAGTTACCTGTTTTCAACTCATTAAAAGTTGAATTTTCTTAGCGGAAGTCTTTGTGAAGAACACATTTTGAATGCATGAGAGGGTAAGGAGCATAAAATTCATCAATATAGACTAAAATCTTTACTTTAAGTCTAAGACAGAGTTTTGCCTGATTAAGCAGGAAAGGTTTCACTCACTGACGTATTACAACCCAAGTTTACACTGAGCAACGGACTCCACTAACCCCACCATATTATAGAATGATTGGTTGCTAGATGAGTCACTTTGAGTGACTTGCATGTGGAATTTGACAAATGGTTATGATTAACGCGAACAGTTTCGTGTTTTCAACCAATAGATCAACGTTTAAATACAGTCAACGGCATTGTCGTGTACATTCCAAGATAATATGCAGTCAGAAGAATACTAATGAAAGATTCTACCGTGAGTGATGTAAACAGATTCCGAAGCCATGTAGAGAAAAACGCAGTGACTGTTTTCACTTGCCTTTTAATGATTCTAGGATACAAGGTATGAATTCTCAAACGAGTGACTGAATCTTACCAGAGATATAAAGGAACTATTATGAGATTCTCATTCGTTTTGAAATTTAGGAATTACTTAAAGCCATTTTTAACTCCAGTCATCGTTATTATTTCATAAAACTTTACAAAATTATATAATACTGGTTCATCAATGCGTTTACTGAAGACTGCACTCAGAATGATTAAATATGTTCCGTCTTTTCAGAACCTTCTATAGCTAGTTTTTACGAAAAGGCATGTGTGAATATATCGCGGTTTTCTTTTCCTTCATCCCTATCAAGTCATCGCATAACCTTTTGATCATTCATGATTGAATCCGAATATGTGCTATAAAAGGCAAATCCTGGTTTATATGTGCAAATACTTCAGGGCCAGCTAAAATATTTCTTGCATCATCCCCGGAAGACGAAGAAGATGAGATGATTTCTGGAATCAAGGTGTTTTTGGGTGGCGTTTCAAATGGGTGCTCGATTCCATCATCAGAGCAAAAAACTGCACTATTAATAAATGGACAACAGTTTAAATGTAGACTGCAGCAATCTAGATTCAGTAGTAAGCTCGTTCAACCTACAACAGTGAATTGTAATGGAAGACGTTTCGATTATTGAAAGTGAACGAATGACTCTATGGGAGGCAAGGACTTTGTGCTTAGTACAAGAACTTTTTTGCATCAGCAATAAAAACAACCTTTTATCCGAGAGGCACACTTTGCGTGGCTAAAACTATTCTGACATTCAGTGGTAAGCCACAGGGCCTAGTTCTTCTGCTTGTGAGTCATCATATTGCCAGGGCCAACGTCCACTGATGACTGAAGGTTGCCCTTTCCCTTAGCCACTACGAGAAAACCCAGCATACAACATTTGGTTGTAACTTATTTCAGCACGGCTGGCCTTGGAATACTTCTATGGTCTTATGTGGTTAACGAATGATGCTGAGTGCGTCAGTCAGTAATTCTAAACAGGATTCTGTTACCTGCACGTACGGTTTATCAGTACAGACGGGTAAAATGACTTCCCGAGAGGAATCTGCGCCTTCACTCTGAGAAAGTTTTCTCTCTTTAAAATAATTAATAATGATAATTACAGCATTTTGTGCTGAATAACTGCCTTGACAGCCGCATGTCTAAACCAACATAGGTGACTTGGCTACTAATGGCAAAGACAAAATATTTTTTTATCAAGATGCGCACGTTCTTGGACCTAAATATACAGGGTGCCCCAAAAAATGAACACACATTTTAACTTTTTGTAAAATTTGTGTTAATCATACTTTTATTATTAAATAAATGTTAAGCTATTTCAAAGTACCATTTTATCATCTTTATCATGGAATTTTCTCAAACTGAAGTCCGTTTTAATCATGACACTGCTGACAACGCGAAACAATGTAATCGCTTGTACTTTTAAACAATTCTCTTGGTATTCGGGTGCATGTATGTTCGGTAGCTTCTCTCAATTCAGCCACTGTTGCAATATTCAAAATGTACATAAAAACAATAAAATGATATTTTCAAATACGTTCACTTTTTTAAAATGACAAAATAATAATAAACACCAAGTTTTCAATCACTTAGAATGTGCATACATTTTTGGGACACCCTGTTTACCTTAACTTACCAGCACACCTATTGGATTAGAAACAATAGCTGACAATTATATAAGAGAACACTACAAGTTTTCTCAGCTCTCTTGGAGAACCCTCACATTGTGAGTCTACACTGCTTGTGACTACTGAAGTTCGTTTGCATTTCTTTTAAATTTGTTGCAAGTAATGCACAGATCATTTAGTATTTCAACAATTTTACCGCAAATTTGCAACATGCTCCTCTATATACATACAATATTACGATTTAATACTTTGAAGTACAAAGGGGATGAACCAAAACATGGAAGTTTGTTGGAGATAATGGATTAAATTGACGTGTGTGGTTCATAAAACCGGATACAATTTGTGACACGTCAAACAAATCTTCAGCGAAAATCCACCTTCTGAGTTTATAAGGTAATCGACACAAGGAAAAGTATATGGTGCGTGGATTCTGTGTTCTATCTTGTGAGTGAATATTTTCGTCTTGGAAAATTGTTTACTGCAGATAAAGCAGGATTGTTTAATCTTTAATGAAATATCTAACTACTCCATTCTGCTAGATTTTATAAATGATATGTTTTGATGCAATACCAGACGATAGTTTCTTTAAATGGCTATGGTCGTTCATTAGTAAACTATGGGGTTCACAATTCAGCTTCATTTACTCCGCATTATCTAGTTCGCTGCTTGGACACTCGTGAAGAAAATTGCCTACAAATGCGTTCTTAACTGCAGAATTTTGGGTTGGCTTTCTACATAATAAAAGACTACTGGCATTTGTTCCATCGCGTGTAACTACATAACAGAAATTAATTTATCCACAGATAAACTAAGCCTGTACATTTAATGATCTGATGCATTCTTTTTTTAACTTATTTTCCGTGTGATAGTCATGGGTTCTGCCCAATTGTTTGCAGAATGAAATTAAGAAGGATAATGCAGATACCGTATCCTGATACACCGAACTTTACGAAACAATTTAACAGAAATTTCGAAGGACCTCTCACAACTTAGTCTGCTACATATGGCAAAACAGTCCTTAAGAAATAAACTTAATGGAAGACAAGTTGAAATAAGCAGCTCAATTAAATAATTCATATCTAAGCATTAAAAATATTTTCATACAGAGATTTGATCCCATGAAACTAATAAAAACGGCGTAAGTAGCGAATAGCTAGGATTCAGTACAACATGTTGAAGAGCAGCTCCTCAAATCTTTATCATTTCAGAATATAACGGAGATCTGGAGAACGTTTTGGGTAGAACCTTATTAGTTACGTATGAATATGATTAATATGACGTCTTATTACATAATTAAAGCGTCTTCTGCAGCAAGTGCTGAATCAAGGTTTCATGCCACTTTGTTCGTCAGTATCAGGGTCACACAAAATCACAAACAAACCAATATTTTGCACAGGGGAAAAGCTTTTTCATCAAATTGCTGCGGGGTTGATGACGGTGGAAGAGGCATCTGATTCTCCAACGCGCTTGGATTTTTAGGTCTTCCTTGTTTATCAAATAGGAAGATGACCTGGATCATATTTAAGATGTCTTCAAAGGACGCTTTTCGAAAAGAGTTACTTGAATAGTACCTTCCCTGCAAATTTCATCCGCACTTGGTTAACTGTGCTCAACTTGAGCATTTTTAATGCAAAACACACCCATGTGACAGTGTTGAGGAGAATAAAACGAGTTGCGTTAAATGCGCTTATGATCAAGAACATCATGGAAGAGCTCTCTCTTGTATTTTCTTTAACGCTAGCAATAGCTTGTAATTGAAGGTGATTTTATTTTTATTTTTGGTTATTTAACCGTTTGGACTTTTCAAAAATGTCCTACCACAAATAAAATACTCCAAAATCTAGGCTTCAATTAGCTATTAATGATTTGCCTAATTTTATTACAACAACTGCAACTTAAGCACTTACGCAGATAGTACTATTAAAATCCTTTATAAAAGGCTAAGATTCAGTGTCTTCTATTTGCTACGTATGTATAAGCAGCATTGGCGCGGACTTAAATGCACATCCAAACAATCTCGGATGTGGTTTTCGCCAGTTTCATATGGAATATATAGAGGATCTGGCTGTTTTACAATCAACGTCAGTCTCTCTTGACATGTGAATGCTTAGCAGCATGCAATTAGGTGAATATGAAAACTGGTTTTTTTTAAAAAAACTTTGCTGATTTTTAAACATGATTTTTTTGTTAAAATTTTGTCTGGTCTAATTTTCAAGCATGAAATAGTCATATTTCCAGTTGGATTACATTGCTCCTTATTATTTAACAAAATTACGTAATTATAAAGCATCTGAAGGCGTGTATGACCACAGAAAATAACTGGTGGCTTTAAAGATTGAAGCCCTAATATTTAATTATATTATAACACGAAAGCATATGTTACATAAAACAAACCTTTTTGCGCAACGCTTTTGGCACTGATGCATTACTTGCGACGTACAGGTACCTAAGCTAGCTTTTTTGAATTTCAGCTTACCTGTTGCGTCATTTGGGTTGCAAACAATTTTATCTGATTTCATCTTGACGTCCAAAATACACGTGCAGTCGCCTACACAACCAGTTCATGATTTACGTAATGCGTCTCCGTTAAATCGTCTGTTTCATTCGAATTATGCATTGCACTGTCAAAGGAAATAAAATGGGCATCTAACAATGCCTGTTTATTTACGCTACACCATCCTTAACGTCAGCGAATAAATGTTAGATTCCAGATCATCGCCACTCTGGATCTTGCTTTGTTTTTAACCTTTTTGTACTGAAGTGGATGCCTAAAGCGATGACTCATCAAGTCCGACTCGCTCCAAATGCGCCTGTAACTAAATTCCTCAAATTGTTTGTACCGGCCTGTAATTATTCAAGCTAGAGCAGACATTTCAAAGCAAAAATCTAGACAGGGAATGTAGATGCCCTGGAAGAAACATATACATAGTTAGCAGTAACAGGCCTAATTTTGCTTTTAAGCGCTGCAATTAGTTTACGCAGGTTGCCCTGGATCGGCCTTCTGACGAATTGTTGAAGCTTTATCTTTTTAAAGTTTGGTTGCGTAAAAATAACTGTAACATGTTTACTTTCAAGGGGTCTGATCAAATGGTTTTTCCAAAAAGCAGCTTTTTGCTGCAGGATATGTCTGTACCTATATTAATGGAATAATGTCGTCATGTTTCTTGCTAAACTAGGTTTAGTTATGTTTTCTAACATATCTACTTCTTGAGTCTAGTTAACTGTTTTTCCCTGTGACGTCTTATGCGTTTCCAATCCAAGAGTGTATGTGCAACATAGAAAATCATCTAACAACAAACTCCCGAACGCATAAATTCTCACAAATTTCATAGGAAAATCCCTGTAATACGTAATCAGCCCATGCTGCTTTCCTCAAAATGTAACAACACTTAAAAAAGATCGTTGTTTTACAGGAGGTTAATTGCAGTGGTTAAATTAATATAACGTTGTTTGGAAAGACCAATGTTTAACAAAAGCGGGAATTTCCAAAAAATAGGAAAACCAGGGTTATTACTTTTAATCAATTTTCAAATGTAAGGGAAGCCTCTTCATCCACAAAAACGATTTATAAAGCAAAATAAGTATGTTCCAATATTCTTCTTTGTGAATATTTAGGATATATTTAGTGCAATTTTGCGCGCAACAGAAGGTATCCCCATCCACAAGCAACCAAAATTTCGCGTATTAATTCTCACATCTGTTAACAATAACCGCTTGTTGTTTCTAACGCCTGTACATGGGTTTTTATAGAGTTGGTTAAGGCATCTCGATTTTTGCCTGATTTCCTTGACTGACATGTCAGAGGGATAAGATACTTTAAAAGATTACATGCAAGCGTGTCGGTCAGTTACTAATACATTTAAATGGAACTTTCGAGTGCAATCGTAAATTAACTCATTTATGTACCTTAAGAAAAATTTCTTCTCATCACATTCGTTTTGTTATTAGTTCGGATATTTGACTGCGACAGCAGAAAGGACTTCAGATGGTTCTTGAAGAATTTAACAACACTTAAGTATTTCCTTGTTTTTTTGGTTATTGCATATCATGAAGAATTCTGTTCTACGCTTTAATCAAACCATACAAAATATGATACTCATTAAAACCAATCACTGACATTTAGCTGACGATTTGGATCATGTTTGTAGACCAACGTAAAGATATCAAATCACTGCCAAGGAAAATGAATACTTACAAAAAATTTACTATTTTGGTAACGAATTACCTCTTCTAAAAGCGCTTCAATTTGATATTTTGGTTTAAAGTATCTAAGCAGATTACCTTTATCAAAGGTTGAATCAACGCAATAAGGAGAACGTTCGATCTGGGTCTTTTTGACTTCTATGAATGTAGCGATAAACCTTCCACATAAAAAAAGGAAAAAACTCATTTTCCTGCGTATAATAAAGCACTAGTTGCTATGAAGGTATATTTTAGCCGCATTCTTAGAAAGTAACTGCACACCGTATTTGCAGAATATATTTTGCTATTTTGTAATAACTAGTAACTGTTTGCCTGTTCTGTTTCAAGTTTCCCTACTCATTTATAGTCAACTGACGAATTGAATGGTTTGAACATCTTTCGCACTCGGTGTGAGAAGTAAAATGTATGGCATTTCATGGGTGCGCATATAAATGCTTGTCTGCATTTCTTATTTTTCACAAGTTCTTTGCTTAATTTAATGGCACAAAACGGCTTATATTTACAAAAGCAACATTTTTAAAACAAATTTTATCCCTTTTTATATGAACACAATACGATTTCTATTATCTGCATTTGCTTGGTTAGCAGTAGAGTGCATTTAGTGTAGATTTGTTATTATCATTGAGCCAATCATTTATATAAACGTTTAAAATATACTCTCGTATCATTGAATGAAATTTTTAAATTGAAGCACATCATCTACCGTGCTTTCCTTTGGCTGTTTGATACGTGAGGACACATAAGCGATCCACAACTCCAAAATGACTTCTAAATACTCGTAGTGAACCTTCCGCAATGGAAAACCAGTCTGAATATTAGCGTTGCCACTTGCCTGTTAGTTTATATCTGACGTTTTAGGCTTTGCATTATGTCTTGTGTTGGAGGATTGCCAGTCTTGATTATAAAATCCAGTCGAATTCCTTTGCGTCGAATAAATCTTGCTGACAGTCGTTTGCTCGAAGAAAATTACGATAATGCTGGGGTTAAATGTTTTGCATGCGATTGAATTTGCTTTCTTAGCTACTACTTGTTTTGAGGATCATATAAAAGTTGGCTCACGTTCAAAAAGACCTGAAAATAAATAAATTTACTACATTTACAGCAAATACTATATAACCCATGTTTTTCAGAAGAGGATTATAGAGGTTTCTACGAAAATTGTAGTTGGACATAAGACATACATATGAATGATTCGCAAAATACGAAGTCCATAATTTTCCAAATGGCCGACAACTCCTTTGTAGGACTTTAAACGCTTATCTTGTTTTTTGGAAATGTTAGTTTTTAACAAGGATTTGTAAGTATTTTCCAACAACGATTAACTTCACCTTAGTTCTTTTTGTGTAGCTATGCATTCGTTTAACCAATACGTTGACAAAATTTAATGTCTTTTCTGTTACTAGCATCGAGAATTAAGCAAAACGTTTTAATTCCTCGTGTAATGTAGGCAACATCGTAGGTATGTATTCTGCTCTGCTATTTTTGTTCCAACGTTTTAAGAAGATGCTAAATATAGGATCAGCAAGGGTTTAATGCTGTCACTTTTATCAAAAATGCAAGCAAGCCAGTATATGTTGAACGGCGAAACAACGTTTTATTTGCACAATTACTTTGGAATTACATAAATTTTGCAAGACGGCAAATGGTGCTTCCCATTCAAGCAGAGCTCTGTCTCATCGACAGAAATGTAAAATCTTGGCAATGGATCCTATTTTTACTAGGGAGCGGTTCCGAGTTACCTCACAATTTATCTGTTCCTTCCACTTTCAAACGGGTAAAGTACTTAAGGCAGACTGTTTGGTCAATTTTAAAAATGATGGACAATGCTCTGCTTATTGCAAATAGACTCTTCTGTTATAACACTCTTGTCAACATTTTGTAGAAATGATTATGTTTAGCTAAGTTTTAAAATATTCTACCAAATTATGCCAGTTTATTTCATTGGAACCTTGAAGCAGCCTTAGAATTATCTTGCAATGTTGACTGCTTTTCAGAATATAGGAATTATGATTCAACTAACAAAACTCATAGATCCGCGAACATGGCTATGCATATAAGTGTAATTAAACTGAAAAGCTTTCTAAAAATATATCTTTGCACCAATTTCGACTAAGCTGCCCTTAAACGCTACCCTGGCGAAGTGTCTATATTTGGATCTATTTGCTTGAATTGCGATTTGCCTTCTAGTAGACAACCCTTTGCTGATTGCAACAAGATTCTAAGATATCAAATTCCTAGTGACTGATGGTGTTTAATCTTGAAAAGTGCGTGCTGCGTAATGGCTACTCGCTGTGTAGAACGCGTCATCTTATCCGCCACTCCTACACAGCCCTGTCTAAAAGATGCATCGGCGACCAACCGGGACCGAGCTCATGCTTCTCACGTTCCTCACTTGTTCGGGCAAAACGAATGTTCACAACTACCGCTAGCGTCCACCGCTTGGTAGATTGGCGACACAAAAAGGTCAGGACAGATTTTAGTTTTGCAACTTTGCCTGATTTGCATCACGACGTAAACGAGATGTGCTCAATCATTTAATATGAACTAAAATGATAAAGAATGCTTTACATTTGGAAAAATTGCCATAGCCCGGATAAAATGGCAGATGACGTTGTTCAAATATTGGTGAGTTACTGTGTGGTACGGTGCACAAATATCGCATTTGCAGCAGAGTGCCTCCTTTAAAAGAAGCTCCTTTAAAAAACATCAGCAAGTATGGCACTCTTTATTGAAGACCAATAACATAGTATAAATTTTTAGAATAATTTTTTTCAATCAAACGTTCCTTGTGGAAAACATGCACAAATATTTTCTTTTTTTCTACATTTGCTAGCAAATTATCTCATTTTATACATCCAAAACCTGAAAAGGATCACTTTGTAGTTAAAAGAAGTTCATTTTTCTATGCGCGACTAATTTTGAATGTGATTTGAAATTGCACATGCATTTAAGTATTTGAAACTACATGCTGCATGCATTAAGTGAAAGAGCATTTGCATACGTACAAATATCATCAAAAAGATTGCATATAGTGCTCCTTAAATATCACAACGGATGTGGACTACGTATACTTTATAAGCAGAATTGATAAGTTCAAAAAGCTAAACAAAAGTGTTCTTTAAATAGGACCAACTTTGGCAATCACAGCATTCATTGATTGTTTTATTTGAGTCAGCTTTCTACGGAGATTAATTTGTAATGGCATGCCCAAAATTAAACCTTTTCTAATTTTTATTCGACACCCCATCCAGAAGTATGCCATTGGTTGTTCTTGTTTGGCTTTTTGGATTTCATCAATTTGTTTCGAACACTTTAGTAATTGGAACCTGGGACCCGCAGTTGAATTTCACGGAAATCCCCTTTTTGAAGTCTAGTAACTGCGCCAAAGCGTACCTCCAGTTTTAAAAGTAATAATTTTTGCGAATCCGAACTAAAACATACTTACCTTATGTGTTAATTGCCTAAATGTAGTCCATGCTTTGAGACTGTGAAACTGCCTTTTGTTTGCACTAAGCAACTTAGCATTTGCTAATACCTAGGCCTGAGGTTATCTACGGAATATCCATGTATAGCTAAGCCTTACTCGTACCTATAAAACAGTCAAGGGTTCTTCAAACGTAATATACGAATTTCACTATTACTGCTGCATCAGAAACTATTGGTCAGACATTCAACTGATAGACTTCTGTCGTGAAATACACATTTTAAGAATAGAAACCTTAAAACTTAAAAATTTAGACTGGCATCGTGAATAAATTTACGGCCGACTAAAGCAAACATATTTATGCAGCTATATGCAGAGGACGTTATTAGCAACCGGGTGGACGATAAATAACACATGAAAAAATCTCTGTTTGTTCAAGTAAATAGTTCTTCTTCTGAAAGCCACTGATCTTTGAGCAATATGGCGTTCAAAATAAACAAGATGCTAGAAATTAGCAAGTAAGTCAAAATTAATTAACTTCATCCTGCTGCCAAGAGATTTCGCATTATTATTTCCACCGTCTACGCTTTAGTATCCTTTACGCATTTTTGACTTTAAACATTGTTGGCTTTCATCGATCAAATGAAATAGCTAAACAAAAGTTGAATGAACATTGCGATAACTAATTTGGGCGTCACTTTCAACATATGATGCCAAATACGTTGCCTGACCAACTAATTGTTTTATGTTCCAAGGACTTCGTCATCTTAAATGTGCGCATTCCAGTAGCGCTAGGCAGCGTAGTTCAATTTTATGTCAGATCCACATGCAAGCTGTCGTAGGACAACTTTTTGAAGACCAGTGTTACCTTTAACTTTTAGTGTCGTAAGAAATGAAAGCGCGTTAATCACAAAACGCATTTGAAACTCCTTCACAACTTGCAGAATTGTCAGGTAACAAACACATAAGTTATGAGTTTAAACATTTAACTTCGTTTTTACTCAGCTGTGATTTATTAAATGCAAGAGTATTATTTATTAGCAAGTAATATGCTGCGAAGATATTTCAGAAACAACAAAATGCCAACGTTTGATTGCATTTCTACTCAGCAAGGCACGCATAAAATGATAACTTACATATCGTAGTCATGCATAGTTGCACAGCTTTTATCAAAGCGAAAACAAATTAAGGTTCCAGATATTTGTTCGGATGCACTTTTCTTACTCGATTGTTGCTGTTTATATGGATAGAATTTAGGTAGACCAAGTTGTAAATAATTACTGACTTCCTTAACATAAAGGAGATAGACATTTTTGCCTCTTATAATAATGGTATTTTTGTTCTCAATCCACAACAAAAATATGATTCGGCAATGCTCTCCAATTTCGGAATCCCCGTTTGCCAAGCTCCGGCAAACATCCATGTCATGGCTGTCATCCATATATGTTACGATGAAATTTTACACTGGCCAATAACGCTTTGCAGTTTTAAGTACTTGACGTATTATTTCGTCCTTAGCGTAGCCGCCATCTGTTCTATGGCCAATTGAGTAGTGGAAGCTGAAAAACAGCAAGCACACATAGTTTGTTAATTTATAAACATTACTCGTTTCCCATCAAAAACTCGAATTGTTGCAAAAGAAAGGGGAAACAAAATCGGTCTCATTGTTTAAGTTGCTAATTTACTTTCATCGATAAAAGGATGGACGGCGTGGACATTCATTTGCGGAAAAGTCTTTGAACGTTATTTTCGAAAATAGCATGTTCAATTATTATTTAGGTTTCTCAAGTGCACATTCTTTAGAATCTCTAGTGTTTGCAGTACTCTCGCTCCGACAGTTATGATTAAGCTTCCAGCAAACCTTCAACTATAACGCAAACTTGTCACTTTTAGATCAAGATACCTCTGAGCTGCTATCCAGGAGATTTTTAATCAGGATATTTATGCTACCTGACTTAACAGTAAATTGCAATAAGGGTGTATTCTGAATAACAGCACTCACCTACAATCATTCGGAAAGCTTTATCGCAAGCTAAGCCATTGTTATTGTGTTGTGACATTCATTGCAAATCTCGCTGAAAAGTTAATTTTGCGCCCGTTTTACAAAGTTCGTTTGGTTT
Source organism: Ligula intestinalis (assembly GCA_036362985.1). NCBI lineage: Eukaryota > Metazoa > Platyhelminthes > Cestoda > Diphyllobothriidea > Diphyllobothriidae > Ligula > Ligula intestinalis. The sequence continues at coordinate 10,815,158 of JAYGXS010000005.1, forward strand.
ACACTGATTATTCTCTATGATATTGTGCGGTAACGCACTTTTATAAACTTTTCAGGTTCCGTCTTTCTTTTTTATAAATGTGAATATTTTGACTTTATATTAGTTTAAGACTTCGTTTACTATGAAAGATCTCTAAATTTCCTACTGCGTTTATGTGGACTTTGATGAGGTATTTTTTCAGTTTTTTAAATGTGTCGTTTGTTAACAAATTTCGCATTGTCTACCTCAACCACTGCAGGTTATTCTACTTCAAATATCTCTCAAATGTTCTTGTGATCTAAAACTATGCTTCGTTTTCTGTTCCTGTAGGCAGATCCTAAAATCAGTTTCAATCGATATCACGTATGCTGAAACTTATTGTGACTGCTGAACATCCCCATGAAAGAAACACAAAATTCCTCTAAAGCGGCTTCTGATATTGAGTGTTCAACCCCTGTAGAAAATAAGTTAACCTCAAAACTCTCGTCGATTCTCGCCGTAAGAAGACGTCCGAGGCCCTCAGAGATATCAACTATGAGGCAAACTCGCGCGGATACTTCCGAGCAATCAGGTTATACTGATGCCTATCCAGCAACCCTACCCACTGGTTGCGTTACCCCTAGCATCTCCAGATATGCCTGTCGGACTCAAAATTTCTCCACTCACCCCACAGTTGCAACAACAGTAAGTCAGAGACAACATTCAGTTCCCTCTTCTCCCTGTTGCTCGAAGTCAATCATTGCCACAAATATGAACACCTCTTCCCCATCCTTTCGCATGGCTGGGACGGCTCGTTCCTCACCCGGCATTCAGAACCCACGCGTTGGTGAGCCACGATATCACCAGGCTATGTCGTTTGGGAGTCAAGCTAATGAGGCTCTCACACGTCGAAATTCTGTTGCGGTCCTCAACACTGCACCGCAGATGGAAACGACAATGGCGTACTCTTCAGGCGATGGTGACGGTTTCCCTAGACATGCACTACAGGGAAAAACGTGTCGGTTTCCTTTGAACAGCTGCAACGCCGGTACTCCTGGTTTCACATCCTCGGGTAACACATCCTGTATTGCCACTCCGCAGATCCACCGGTCAAATCGACTCAACACTAATAAGGATTATGCGTCAGTTTGCAGAGCCGGCAAAACCGAAAGCAGGTCAGGCCAATTCTCACAGTCACCCAGCGTTAGTTCCGCATCTACTGAGGGCGAACGCTCGGATACAGAGGCAAAACAGACGGTTCCAGAGCTTGCAGGCGGTGAAAGCGCTCCCTCCTCCTATCCTGTCTCCGAAGCTAAAGAAATCAACATGCGATCACTGCGGCAACCACAGAAACCACTTTCAAGATCTTTCTGTCAGGAGGGAAGAGTTTATGGCAGAAGTTTGGACCACGAGGACGTACAAGGCTGCCAATCACCCCAATGTACCCCCAGGTCATCTAAATTGCGTTTACAAAGAACGTCTAGTATACAGCCGCCGCTAGAGGGGAGGACGTCGTTGAATATCCTTGGAAACCAGCAGGAGAACACTCAGAGCGCTAACTCCGGAACCCTGAGTTTACGACGCAAAACCTCTACAACACGCAGCAACGAACGTTCAACTAAATCGTCTGCGTTTGACGGTTCGAGAAACTCTGTTGCTTTAGGCAAGAGTACCAGTGGTAGTAGTCTTGCATCAAAGTCAGACAGTAGTCGGAGAACGTCTTTGGATTCGCAGATCTCCGCATCTTCGAGTTGCAACTCATCTCCGTTGACACCAAGGGCTAGCTGGAGCGCCAATGATGGTTCAACCTGCACTATACAAGGCCGATTGGGCGCCCAGTCAAGGTGTCCTTCGAAGAACAGTCGATTACAATCATGTCCGGGGGGAAATGGGCTTAAAATTCAGCCTTCTACATCGATTTCTCCCGACAGGCCGGGCGAACGGACAGCCAAGAAGGCCAATAGACCAAAAAAACTCAGTGTATTTAATTCAGCCGGTGTACAATCTAAACGGGTCTCCCTTGGGGAAGCAAATGTGAGTTCCAACAGTCAAAAATTGTGGGATCTGTCAGGTGAATCTCAAAGGCTAACTCGTCTCAGCTCTCTTCCTGTTGAGTAAGTATTGCTATGTTAAACTGCGGAAACTGACCTACTCTATGCATGTTTTGAAAGTCAAATTCCTTAGAAGTCGAAAAATTGGCACTTGTTAACCCGTCCTTTCGAATTTTACCCACAAACTCATCGTCGGATGCTGTTGCCGTGCGGCCACGTGCCTAATCTAATTAGCAGATCTACATTCATCAACAGGGGCGCGATGGTTGCTTGTAAGTCTTCGTCCGGGTCGGTAATTCTCCAACAGTCTTCCATTCTCAGCGTGATTATGACTCGGCTATATTTTTGGCTGTGATTGGAATCTTTGGCCGCCTGCGGCCTGTCTACGTAGCTAATTGCTCTGCGTAGGCAAGATCTCCCGACAGATTTTGGAGTCAGAAGGATTTTGCGCTTATTAATCGACTGTGAGCCAAAGAACAAAGGCTCAGATAGTTTCAGTCTCATCTCTTCTTGGTCTATGCAAGACATTTCGCTTTTAAAAACGTAAAGATGTGGCCGGATCCAAAACGTGAGACGCAACACAAGAGTTGGCAGTACTCTGCCTTGCTGTAGGTTCATCATAGCTTTTCATTAAATGTAAGCATCACTTATTACCAGTTACGAGAGTTTGACCGTCGCTCTCAACGATGTCCTACATGAGCTTTAACAAGCTGAAGCAACGCGTGTCTCAAGCAGGATAATAGTGAACGTAGGGTTGCGGAGAATCTACCCTACTATCGCACTTCTTCCACACCGGTACCCAGTGTTAAGACAAAATCGAGAAACTGGAGATGAGGGAGGGTGCAAGCGGTTGGCGTGACTAACTTGACATGCGCAGCAATAGCACACCTCGGTACGTAGGCTCCGCCTGGGAGCACCATAAAGGCCACATTTAGAAGGAGCCACTGAGCCTGAATCCTAGCTCGCAGTAAGCCACTTCACGCAACAGACACACTGAGGCTATTGTTGTGTTCAATTTATTCTGCCAGCTATCGACCCTCCACGTCACGGCTTTTAACGTACCGTGAAAGTCTTAGGCGGTGAGGTAAAAAATGCGCCTAGGGTCGACCTCACACTCTCCCTCATTGCCAGTAGCAGGCCACCACCTAGTCAATTAATTACCTGAGGTGGAAGGGGGCGCAGTTAATTGCTTTAATAAAAAGGTGCTAGGAAAATATGTAACCATAGTTTCACAAACGTCCTTAAAACTACATTTAAAAAGCAATGACGTTTAACTTACTGGATTTAGTTCGTTGAGAAACCAAATATGAAACGGCATAACTCTTTGAGAGTTTATTTTGGATTAAATATACCTTAACTTCATAAACTATAACAGTGAACAGGAGGTTTAATCTTCATTTACATCACATTTTCTTACTTGAAATGATACATAAATGCTTGGGCTGCTGAATTTCATTTAGACTAGCTATGAATGTACAAAAAATATGTTGCCTTAAGTACACTGTCCCAAAGGACTCCATATTTCCGAATATTCACGTGACATAAATTATGGTAAATTAAGAAAAGATGTGCGATGATTCTTAATATGTTACCTTATCATGTGTTCTTTGTAATTTCTAGCTAAGGAAAACAGAATTGCGTGAAATATAATTGAAGAACATTCACCGAGCAACATTTTAAAATTGTATATAATATTCAATTGACATGTGCATGTATTTTCCAGATCCTTTTGCATTTACTATGGGACGCTATTCTCAATATGTTTAAAACCCGAGGTCAACTCCATTGCTCGGTATTACATAAGTAAAATTATGTTTGTTAAGGCTAACATCTAATTCCTCTGAAACACATACAGTATGAAACATATTGACACAATCAGTAGGAAACGATATATTCTGATATCGTAGCTGCCTCGTAATTTTTTTATTTTAAAATGAGCAAACAAATTGGGGATTGTTTTGTTAATTTTGCTTAACTTTGTTATTTTTCACAGCCTTGTGGGTTTCCAAACAATACTGTGCAATGCAATGCAAGAATTAATCTCAACTATAAAACAACTAGGACATCTTTTTGAGTAATGGGATATTATCCGAATGTGCACGCTTTTGCTTTAACGTGGTACGGCATAATTGGTAAATATTTAGGCTGACCTTTGAAAAATACATATTCAATAACCTTCAGACGACAGGACCAGTGGGGATGTTTTTCATATCCACGCCATGGGTAGACCATAATTAATTGACTCAGATCCGATAGTATGGTACCGAATGTTACTTAAACTAAATCTGCGATCTAAGCCCCTATTCTACTAACTAACAATGTTATCACTCATGCACACTCAGCTGCGATCATTATATAAATTTCTCAAGAAAAAGTCGTGCACTTTCTTGTAGTTCATTGAATTGAAACCAAATTTTGGTACCATAATGAATACAGGTCGCATTGTCTTTTCTGGTGATTGTAGAACGAAAAACAAGGACCCTGAGGGGGACAGTATGACACGAGCTAAAACTATGAGTCCACCGCCTAAGGACATTCAATATGGAAGTCTTGAAACTGGACAAAAAAAGACAGGAGCTGATGACTTGCGAAAGCAAAGCTGCCGCAGCGCTTCTGATTCCGGCAATTCTAGTTGTACCCTCGGTCAGAAGAGTGGGCCAACATCACCGGAGAGGCCTCACATCCCAACGGAAAACGCTTCCTCAAAAATACCTCAAGTGTCTCTCCAAGAAATGTCAGTGCAAAAGTCAGTCCCAAAAACATTCGTAAAACCTGTTAGTCCCGCACCCCCTGTGAGCACATCTGCGCCAGTACTGACGGTCACCTGTATCGCAGACATTTGTGATGGGCCGCCCGCTGAGTTAACTGATTCTGCAACTGCAACCACAAGTCCATCAATTGCCAGTTCCTTGAGTGTCAGTGGCTGCAGCAATAGGAGCAATATCATGGAGCTTAGCGGCATTCTTAAAAACCTTCCGTATTCCTGTGAAAAACACGAACGCAAGGCAAGCCTACCCAGTTCTGAAACTCTCCTGGCTCCCCCATCACCGATTCCGCGACTTCAACTGCCTAACAGTGGTGGCATGGGCATTAGTAAGACGCACCGGAGCAGTCTGAACACGATCAGAACAGCAGATGATCCGATCTATAGTTGCCTGGGTACCTACTTCGCCTCACCACCCAGTCCTCTCAGTCATATCAAGCTACCATATGCAACACACACACCGCGGTCTCAATCGGTCGTTGTCCCACCAACTAGTAGCACGGGTTTGGAGAAACAGGCTACTTTACTTCCTCCTGTGCATTCAACTTCTGGGAACCTGGTTCATACCAGCACAGGCGTGTATGTGCATGCTCCTGAAAGTACGTCTTCTCATATTTCGGTGACCTCCTTTATATTAAGATGACTGAAATTCTGGGTGATATATTGCTTTTAAGTACTTCTTGCAACATTTGTGGACAGACTTTGAATTTAAACTTGCCAAATAGGCTAAAATAATTATAAGGCCTGTAGGTTAGCGTAAGCTGGGTTATATTGTCCAGAATACAAAATCCTAATTCTGTGCTGTACTTACTACTTTTGTAGATAAATGCGCACTCACTACTTTCATTAGCCAAGGAGACAGTACCTTATGGATCAATAAAACATAGCTAATTTGTAGATATATTTGGAGCCTTTATTTGCCTTACACAGTTTGTAAACTAAACTTAAGGAACAGGGAAAGTTGTTATCCAGGACTGCCTAACACCTGTCCGTCACATGCTTTGTGGGTAAGTGAACACTAAACTAGCACACTTTTTCTCAGTTCTTGAATAAGCTGAAACAAACTAAATAGCAGAAACTCAACGAAATTACACCAGATTGTAAGTGCTTGCTTAAGAGCAGGTTGGTTCTTCCGATAATTGTCACAATATAAATATTGCGTCTGTCAATATGTCCTGATTGCAGAAGGGAACTTGCAGAAACCCGCATATAGTGATGAGTAAATTGTGATAAGCCTTTGATACTTAACGCCGCTTTAACCAAATGAAGCTCTTTTTTGAAACTAGCATACTTCCAAACTGGTTGCACAAAGTGACCTCGCTTAATATTTAATGTTAGTTCCACACGTATGATAATAATAATAATAATAATAACGACCCAAGAAAATGGTCTGCAAATTACGCCCGTCCACTTCTTTTAACATACGATAACTTTCAACCTTGGTTAAATGTTTCTCTAATGTTAGAACAGCGTAGATTAGTTTTGCTCAAATTAATGTTTTTCTCAGCGAAAACTACTTCTAGTTAAGTAAAGACCATTGTAACGGCTGCGTCTTTCGGTATTTGTTGAGATGGGAATGTACATTTGAATACCGTTGTTATTGTAGACGTAAGCAAATTATGATAAATGACAAAAAGTGTGGTGGTTGAATTAAAAAGGAAAACCCTGGCCAGTGCGATCTTTAGGCCCGGTTCCGAAGAGGAAGGAGAAGGAGGGGATAACAGGTTGGAGGGTCCGGTACGAGGGTCCGGTATGAGGGTCTGGTACGAGGGTCCGGCTCCAAAGTATGTGGCTCTGGCAGGTAGGCAGCTCAGAAAGAGCCTGGATGAGTCACTATTTTAGGTAATTGGCCAGACAAAGAGGGGCGGACATCGATGCGTGTGCAATCGTAAGCAGCAAAGGGCGTTCACGTGTGATCGTCCGCGTGGATCAAGCTAACATGTCAGAGCTCATGTTGGTCATTCGTCAATTTTCCTATCCATCTTGGGGTGCATTAACATAGTCTCTGCTGCTTGCTCTGCTGTACACATTAGCCATTATATGATCTGACTATGTCTATTGACCTTAAATGTGGCTGTCTCCGATAAGAGGTTTAAACGTTAACTCTTTAGCTAAGTCGAAAACATTTTTTGTTCTTGTTGTCATCTTATCTTCTACTATGAGGTTTATCTGAGGTCGTCCCATGGGTTGAATGACAACTGCACAAGAAGATTGAACTATGAAATGTTTAACCGATACTTTTGGCACGGAACAAGTGGTCTGTCGTATCTGGTAACAGCCCGAAACCTGGCATCTAAGTGTTATTCAGTTTCTGGATGCGCAACTTTAATTTGTTGGGCTGTATTTGGGTACAAACTATCTAGGCTTTGTAAGACCGATAAAAATGATTTTCCTTTAGCTAAAAGGCATCAGGATCTGAATACTTAATAGCACTTACACTTAAAATGGCCGTATTTAAAGCTACTATTTTATTGGTTTTCTTATCCCCGATCGTAAGCTTTACATGGGGCCAAGGAATCCTAGGCTTATCAGTAGGAATTAAAGAATAACGTTTCTGGTACTACTATTATGTTTGAGGACATTAATATTTTAAATACAGACTTTGGTTTCAGCCACCCTTTCTGAAGCTATGTGAAGTTAAATGTTATAAGGAAGAAATAATGTTATATTTTTAAGCACTACATAATGAGTTTGACTAAATTATGTTTGTCGCATTCAACCAATTCTATGCTTTAAAAGTTAAGCGTAGGTGCAGTTGGCTGTGATTTTGCACAGATTTAATTGTTACTGATTGTTTATATTTCCACAATTATGTTTGGATTACATCAGTGCCATTAACTTACGCATTTCATAGTTAGACACAGGAATATAAATCACACTTGAAGTGCAATATATAGCCATACGTCTACTCAAAAAAGCGTTGCCACACTAATATTCTATATACTACTCTTATATCAAATCCAGCCAAAAACTCGATCAAATCTCGAAGGCAATCAAAAATCTACAGTTACCCTTCAGGTTGATCGTAACCCCACCTTAACCTAGAACGCAAACCTTTACCTCATTCTGCTACCAAGTAGCGCACGCCCGTACTAGGGAGGTTTCTATCTCGTCTTTTGATACTTGCAGGTTTATGCGAAAACAACTATGCCGCTGACAGATGCAGCTTCACTGTCTTAGTACTATTGCGGGTGCCAGCAATATTAAAATAACCCTTGCGCTTATGGGCAGTTCCACGTTCGAAGCAAACCAAAGGTGTTATAGGTTTAAGTGTGCACTGTCATTAAACTCTGTTCGGTTAAATGTTTACAGGAGGCTTTCTACGGTAATGCGCACTTAGGTATACGAGTGCTTAAACCCTTGTAGAAGTAGAGTGCAGCGGTCATCAGCAACTATCAAACATGTGCTTCGTTTATTTTTTTAAAGCCTGCCATATCTGACTTCAGGACGGCTGAGAGAAAATTTCAGTAGCCCTGATAGTTCGACTGTTTTTTTTCGGTTTTCAAAAAAATAGGTAACTAATAAGTTAAGGTTTTTTCCAGACAAATTTGAAGGAATAACTGAACTAATGTCACTCTTCTTGTGTGTTTTCTCTTTAAAGGACAGACCATTCGACCCGGATTGACAGCAGACGGTCCTTTTGCGTCACCGGTTAGCTTTCTTTCTATCACATCATATATTTCTCCTTTTCGAATCAACAGCATTGAATAACAGATCGACTCCAACTGAACGATATTTGCTGGCCCAATCTGATAGCCAGCTAATTTTTCTGTGATTAACGTCACTGTGGTTAGATTTACATGAAATAACATTCAAAAACTGATGGTTTTTAAGCAGTTTTAACCTAGATTTAACGTCTTACGCGTTTCTTTTATCTAAAGAGTGTCGTCTGTCTCTCGCATACTACTAGGACTTTGCACTTTTCTTATGTCAGTAATGAAAAGAGCTTATAGGCTAAAAGTTCTTCTTCTAAGACGAGATTATTGAAGGAAGAGTTAATTCTTTTTCATAATTTCTGATGACATATGTAGTAATTTTAATGATTAAGAATTTTTGTTAAGCTTTTGCTACACCCTTTTCTTAATTATATGAAATATGGAATAAACTGGTCGATTTAAAATCCCCTGTGTAAATTGTTTGTGCCTTTTGACGTAATTTGGCAATCTTAGAAACTTAGCGCGGCGGGTGTAAGTCCCTTTATTTCGGCATACCAGAAATTCTTGATTTTTTGTGTGTTGCAATAGCTGGCTCGTCATTAAAGAATGCTACTATGCTGAACCTTTCGTTAAACATGCTGAGGACGACAACTACATTGCGATTGACTATAGTTTCTCGAGTAAATATTAATTTTTTTGTGAAATGTACAAAATGACCAATTTGTCAGTCTATTCATTTGAGGGTTCTCTGTTGAATAGGGTTACGAAAAATACAGTTTTCCTTTTCAATGACTTTAACGCTGAAATCTACTTTTGACGCTTCAGAGCATGCACACTTGCAATGGTTTACTTGAGTGGTCATCTCAAATCCAAAATGTAGCCAGTGTGTACTGCACTGTAAGAGATCTAATGTCGTTTAACGAACGATAACGAAAATACGCACATACACACACACACACATTAAACCCTTTTGAAACAGTTCGAAATTGACCTTTTTTAAATGCGTTCAGGTCGCCCGCCTGCAAGAAGAACTAGACACCGCAAAGAAGCATGTTGCTTTCCTGTCCTGTCGACTCTCGGCTAATGTAAGTGTGTACCTCTTTGCGACAATTGAACATGTAACTGGCATTGAATACAGAGAAAGAATAACCAAAGTTTACGTTTCTAAACAGTTGCATTAGGCTAATAATGACGTCCTTTGTTAAAATGTTGCATAAAAATGGAATTCCGACTGTGCGTTCCCCCTTCTTCTGAAGCACATGTGTGCACAAAAAGAATTTGGTTTTGGCGAAAGACGACATACTCGCATAAATCTTGTTCTTTTCTTCCGCACTTTCCACGTACACAAACGTATTATAGGCATTTGGAGATACGCAAATTGTAATCAGAGTCTATGCAGCTTCTCTTTTGAGCGTCATCTTTAGCTATGCGGTGGTTTTAATAAACTGACGAAATTGGAGAAACATGTTTATCCATAACGAACCTGATTCTTGATTCAGCTCCTATGGCTCCGAATGTTAACTGTAGCTGCCCTTATGTCTAAGGGGATAACCGATGCTACTTATATCTATTTAACATTTTGTATTTGCTACGAAATATATTTTCCTTTACCTGCTCTGCTTGAACTCTTAGATCTTTGTGTGGAACCTAATTTTTCGTTCGCACAACAATACCATAACCAGATAATATGAGCGCTGATGGGATCAGCCATTAAGAACTTCAAAGAGGCTATGCACATATTACTAGTTTACTCCAAATTGTTGGCACGCTATGTTGGTGATACGTTCGCCATTGTTTAAAGGGGCCAACTATAAACATTGCTTAAAGCCATTTATTCAAAGATGCAAGGAATCACGTTTACGTTTGACAGAAAAGTTGACAGTTGACTCCCATTTCTTGACGTCCTCGTACAGCGGAATACTGACGGAACATTCTATACATCGGTTTTCCGCAAAAGAGTGTACGCGGATATTACCCTACATTACGAGAGCAACCACCAGCTTGTTCACAAGCAGAGTACTGTAAGCACCTTGATCAATCGAGCAATAAGGCACATTTCTAGTGGTGAACTAACTTACTTGTTCAAACTTTTTTCACAAAATGGTTACCCTAGGGAGATAGTGTACTGCTGCATGAAATGGTCAGAGTTAAAACCAAAAGAAAATAAGGCAGATTGTTTCGATCAGGCGCTCAATCCAAGGGGTTGGGGAACACTTCCATGTACGGAGAATGTGTCTGGTCTCGTTAAAAGACACCGGAAGAAGCACCAGGTAAAAGCGGCGCACAAAACAACGACTACACTGCGAAATTGGCTTGTACACCCTAAGGATAGGGTTGGCTATTTGGAGAGAAAGGAAGCCGTTTACAAAATACCTTGTAGCAGATTCAATGCAGACAGGAAATTTGCTTCTTCAGCCTTACGTGGACACCAATTAGCGGTAACGAGGCGAGATCACCAGTTTCAAGTCAGCATGCATACTCTTAAAACTGGGCACAAAGTCGCGTGGGACCAAATTGGCATTGTAGGCTCTTGCCCATCTAGGAATAGCCGTGATTTTGTCGACGTCATTTACTCCAATGACTGAGGCCTTAATAGGCAGACCGAATTGGATGCAATACATACCATTCTTATGGGAGCCTGAAAAAGACGGCAACTACAGCTCAATAGACGCTACTGATAAACATTATTAAGCAGTATCAACGGCCTGGTATATTTAAAATGCTCACTGATCTGTACATTTTCCACGCGTCTGAAGCCCTGGTATTCCAGAGTCGAAAATTCTCAATGCAGTTTGTGAGCGTTTCCCAACGCACTTCTTCAACCAAACATATATAAACCTGTAAAAAACATTTACTTATAAGTGTGTGGCCGATCAACGGCAGTATCGGAATCCTGACCTTAATGCATTCTTTGGGTGCAAAATTGCAATGCACGGATGTTTCCTCATTTCAAGGGACTTTTGTTTCCTTATGATGGATAAAAGTTCAATGTGTTTTAATCTTGAAAGCGAATATTGAGTTTTCCTATGTTTGATTACCAAAAGATTTTACTAAAACGTCCATCCCTCTGACCTACCACTTAAATAAGCTAGACCCAATCAATGTGTATCCCTTATGTGGTTTGCTCACTCGGGTGCAAACGCAAGTGCCCGTCTATACAGTGGAGGAAAGGCTTATTGAAACGAAAAGGCAATGGAAATTGTGATGGACTATAGGCTCAAAACATTGTTTTCATTGAATGGTATATTTTCGCGGCTTATAGCGGATTAACTTGCGAACCATGTCGAGTGAAAGTAAAGTAATTGCCTCAAAACGATCCATCGAATTATGCCTGCACCGTTACATTTTTTCGTAGCTTACTTTAACGAAGTTACAGACACTCTAAGGCCTTTTTATCGATTTATTTGACCAGGCCTTTATCAATGCATTTTTTTATCCTTACGTCATGGCACAAAGCTAAGTCCTGTAAAAATCCTGCCTTTTAGACCTCAGTTGTGCAGGCGTTCGAACAGAGCTTGCACAGTATGAGCGCACGCATGCAACAGATCATGAAGGTTTCCTCCATAAAGGTAAGATGGCTTTGAAAGGTCAAGCAGTCCGCATATTTTACAAGGTACAGGAATGCTAAGAGTGTACACAACTGGATATGACGAATTTTTCTCATTCATGCGTTGATAGAACGGGTGTCAGTATCCTAGATGAGCTTGTAATTTTGTCGCTGTTTATAGATCTAGGAGAATATACCTGGCAGATATTTACCTACTTTATTTTTTCTGACACATCTTTTACCCCGCTCACATTAGCATTATGCATTTGTGTATGATTCTGAGGTTACTTTTCATTAAAGGGAGTTGAATAACTTACAATTGCCGATGCGTGTCCTGAGAAGTATTTAAGAAGGCGCGTTACCTTGAACAAGAACTTGATTGACCTGACGATTAGAATTCATATTCGGAGCCTTCACCACAGAGAGCAGTAAATGCGAATAATATATACATAGGGAGTAGCAGTATTCAAAGATGCAGCAGCCATGCTTCCAAACACCTAGGACACTTAGGACGGTGCCCCCCTTAATCGTGGATGATAGCTTTTGATTTCGTAACTGCCGGATGGCCAGCAATTGAGTCATTAATCCTCGAAATGTCATCACCCTTTTTGGTTGTTAGCGGCATGATTGCTCGGTCATGTGGTTCATTGGCACTCGCGTCCTTATAAAGTGGCTGATTATGTTTCACTTTGAGCACTCAGTGGCGTTGGAAACTGCCTTTTCCTGCTTGATTCCCGAATTGTTGGAGCACGAATTTTTCCGGCTGGCGTCTCGGATACATGCTCGGACGCACAATCTGACATGGATTCCAACAAGCGTATGCGTTATATCATTCCCACATTGGAAGAACATTTCAAGGTCAGTGCTTGTAAGTCAGATGGCTGAGCAATCATCACGCCAACACCCTACTTAGATGATGAAATATAAGGGATTAGCAACTGGAATGCCATCCATCAAACAATTATCGCACCATATGATAATTATCATTGGGTGTTTATTTTCATAGACATACGCTGGCATATGGGCTATATACTGTACATGGTATAATTCCTGTGTATGAAGAACCCGTATGTGGTACTAGCTTGCATGATAGATTAGACTTAGATTCGAAAGACTCACACAAATCAAGTTTTTTTTCTTCTATTGAAAGCATCTACTTATTCTCAGTATGTATCTATTTAGTGAAAACACACATTGATTTATACTTCACTTAGATGTAAGCGCTGACATCTTGCTTGCTTTTTATAGGACAAAGAAGTGAAAGAACTGAGAAACCTCGTTGGACAACTTCGTGTTCAACTGTCGATTGCAATTGGACAGACAAGCGACGGCCACCGCAAAAACGAAAAGGAACTTGCAGATTCTAGTGAAGTCCTTAAACATCACATCCTGGGAATCCTTAAAAGCAATGAACACAGTAAGGTTAACAATTAGCAGCTCGAGCGAAAGCTGCAATTTATACGCGTTGTTAAGAAATGCATGTTTATTTAATAAGTCCTGATCTTCACTTCTGTTAAACATTCATAGTGAAAAGGAAGTATAAGAAAATTCAGTTAAGGCAGATAGACATTACCAGCAAAGAAATGG
>JAYGXS010000005.1:10833720-10883095 GCA_036362985.1 Ligula intestinalis
CAATTTGACTATGCTGTGACCTGCACGTCATGAATACAAAAAGGTAATTCTTGCATAAATGTGAAATACCTAAAAGATACCATTTATTTGAGTAAAAAATTTTAAGTAAACCTAATTTGCTATCAAAAAAGTACAAGAAAAAATGTTTCGTTCATGCTTTCCATAAAATATTTTTGTATTTATGAAGGCAGTCCAGTTAAATGAGAAAAAGGTATACAATAGATACATTTTGCTATTGGTAAGAACGAAGCTCAGTAAAAAGCCTGCATCCCATAATGACTGAAATGACTTCAGAATAAACTAAACGATAATCAGCATTACAACCTGAGTCAATGCCAATTAGCAAAATAGTCTCTAGGTTTCGCATATGTTGGCGTGTTGCGTGATTTTTGGTGACTTCTGTACACAACACTTTTAGAAGGCTTCTTGATTTAAAAGGATTTGAAGTTGAATAATAAGAAGATGCACGCACCTTTCGAACGTTATCTAAAATATTTGGCAAAAAATTATGCAAAGGTATTCTTTGAATTTTGTCAGTTAGTAAGGCTTTTTGATGCTCCAGGGAATTGTGATGTGAAACATGTCGAAAATACCAAGCGCTAAAATTGCGTGCAGTTTTTTTGTATCTACACTCCTAGCAGGCCATCGGAAAGGTGATTTATTCGTTTCGATGTAATGAATTCAACCAAAGCAACAGGTTCATAATTGAAATTTCGCAATTTTGATTGAAAATAACTTTAACTCGGTGAATCTATTGACTTCCAGAGGCTTCTGCTTTTGGAAAGGACAATTGCTTCCCAGGTATGAAAGTGGTCGAATGAACCAAGGGAAGACAGGCTTCGAAATTGAACAAGAATTAATAAACAGCGATGTTTTGAGGGCAAAAGCATGTAAAAATTTGTGATGTCCTACAATGGAACTGAAAGAAAGGTGGGGCGTTATGTTACGTCCATTACTGGGCTGGTATCCTCGTGCACGCGAAGTCGAATGCAGGGCCTTGTTCCAGTGTTAGGGTGGTGACTCGGCGCGAGCCGGCAACGATACGGGGCAGTTACTGTCAGAGATGGGGTTTCAAGAGGGCACCAGAAGAGCTAGGCCTATGCGCTTCTTGTTAAGTAATCTCTTTCCAACTGCTTTCTGGAATTTGCCTATTTGCTCCTATTAATATCACCTATATACATAGACATATTAAATTATCATTTTGTTATTGCGCGCACTATGCCCAAAAGGATTGCCAACGGTCCACTGAAATTCTGAATAATCTAGCCTTTTAGTTCATATCAACCATCATGAAGACCTGGAGCTTTAGGGTCTAGCACTAAAAATAGCTTTTAGTCTTTTTTTGTTGCATGCTTTGATGACTCAGACTCCAATACCATCCGCAGTTAGCGGTGCTAACGGAAAAATTCGTGACGTTCCTTGACAAAACTTCTCCATATTCATATGATTTACTAAAACAACTAACTTTTAGACCAAGTTCAGGTGTGCATGCTAAGAATCTATTTACGTTTTGTCCCCGTTTACTTTGTGTTCAATTCAATAGCATATTGACAGACGAAAAAAGGGGTTATGTTAGCTGTTTTGACACTTCTCATTTATAAATATGAGCCTCGAGCTTTTGATCATTGTCAAGCAAGCTTGTGATATTTTTGTCTGTCAGACCCTTCTGCTATAAAAAAATAACTGTCAACGTGTACTTGTCGGTAAAGAAACTGCCTTTTTCCGGATGTGCACTTCGTGCCGGAAGATACGTCAACAATATCTATACTTTTGTACGTTGCAATGACATAAGAACAGGCAGATTTTGAAACGCAACGCAGCGTGGTGATGGTAAACTAGGATAGTCGTCTTGCATTGGCATTGACTACCAATCAAAACTTCTCCCAGTACAGCACAGTTTAAATCCATACGAAGTCGCCCTCTCGTTGTATTGTTCACTATTTACGGGGCGTCGGCAACTACCGTCTTGACGCTTTGATTCACAGTACAGCCGTGCAGATTCAAATAGCTGGAGGCTTTACGTGGCTATCTGGCGTCGGAAGCATCGAGATTAATGTACATTCTTAAGCAATAACACCAATATAGGAAGATTAGACGACCAGGAGGTGTGATGATAAATGATCGAATATTTGCGTCTAATGTGATGGCTACCTATCATAATGTTGATTTGAATAGTAAATATTTAGGTTCTGTGGAATTCAAACTAAATAAAGATATTAAAAAGTCGAGTATTCTTAGCGTTGTCTCAGAAGATAAAAACGGAAGACTCCTCCGCTTTATAACTGTGCCTGTAGCGCAGCCTGTACGAAGTATGTGCACACAATTCTTAATTTGATAAACTCTTTAAATATTAACGCAGCCCTTGAATGCCTGAATGGTTAATAGCATAAGCCGTTGTATAAAAAAGTTGTTAAATATCTGCAAATATCTTCGGTAGACTATTTAATTTCAAATAATAAAGTGCACTGGCTTTTACCAGTAACACGTTCTTAAATTTGCTTACCTTTTATTTTAAAGCAACGCCTGGCAATATACTTTTTTAAGGATTACCTATGGAGACAACCGAAAATATGTTTTATTTTAAAAGGCAGTCATAAAAACGACATACTGCTAAACTTTCATTTCTTCACAACATAGCTTACGATTGTGCAGTTTAATGACACCAAGGCTTCATTTGGCCGCGCATTCAATTCACTTTGCAAATGATTTTCGTAATATTATCATCGATCACTTGCACAGGCCAAGTGTGTAACTGCGACACATATTTGCTGCATAAAAGCTAAAGTTAGTTTCTGGAACTATTTCCTTTACGGTCATTTGATGTACTTATTTTTCAAAGTAACCAAGTATTTAGCGATATTTATGAATTTCTCGCTGCTACCTAGAACTGCGTAGCTTAATAAATAAAAACCTTTCTTTCCATTTTTATACTTATATTGTTGTTAAATGTGACAAGGATGAAATCACACACTTTGGGGTAACCCTATAAAGAAAGGCTGCAATGCCTCTTAAAATATTTGTCGCACCGCAAAATTTTATGTTTTACTTTTCACGAAAAGGAGTACTTGCGGTTATTTCATTTCGGTTGGGTCCTAAATATGCATTTAAGGATTTGATTTGCATACAAAATCTATAAATCATGCGCGTTGCCAGTATGGCTCCAATAAATGCATCAACTTTGCTTTGCTTTTGGTAGACTGTCAAATTGTTTGCCCTCATATTTAACAGGTAATATTACGGACGCGGATTCGGCCAGTAATTTTCTTCGAAGTTCTAGCTACCAGGAGATGAGCCGAATCTCAGCAGATTCATCGCAGCAGTTGAACCCTTTCTCTACCCAAGAATCCCTGGAGCATTTGTTGCTTCGCAACTCTGGCAGACTTAACCGGGTTTGTGATATTTTTTCACTTTTTACTCCTAGGTAGACAAGTTATTTTAGCACAAATAATTCTTAAGACGTCTGAATCGGTCATAAGTTAAGCTTATCCAGTCTAATAAAATTGAGTTTTTTATTAAGTGATTAATGGCAAGCTATTGGTTTTTAATTTTGTATAGTGTGCTACTTGTGTTTTGACATAAACCATTGAATTAAATAACTTGCAAACAATCATTAAACAAAGACTATAGAACTTCACTTTCGTTTGCATTGCCACTACCGGTCAAGCATGCAGCTGCATTAGCACTAACATTTTTTTTACTATTTTTGGCGCCACATCTTTATGAACACAGATGCAGGGTCTAATTGCAGGCCTCAGATCTAATTTGGTAGAATGCTGAACACTGAAAACTACCTTGGCTACACTAGCAGATGTTGTCGTAATTCATTTATTTCCAATCCGCTTTCAAAGCGCTTTGCAGATTAACTTTCAGCGATCACCTTCCGAACGATTTGCCGCTATCCTAAATGAGTCTTATGTAAAGTACAGTAGAGTTCATCTGAGAATTAATTCTTTTAATTAATAATCATTGGAAGAGTGATGATAATATCACTGGCTGATGACGGCTAGTGAGCCAGAAATGGCCATCCTTGTGTCCAATGTCTTTGTTGGTACTTTTATTCTGCTTATAGTTTTATGTATCGGGGGCTAAGTCTGACAATATAATTGAAAATAATATGATGAAAAAACAACTATGGTTATCAGAACTAAGCTCACTTTCTTTTTCGTCCAGAGATCAAAATATGGACGTCATTGATGGACTGCAATTTGCAAACACTGGGTGCAAAAACTAGTTAACCCCACAATGTAGTTGCTTATTGACTTGTTATATTTTGTTTAATTTGAAGTGAAAATATTTTCGTGCGATCGGCGTCGGCGTTATTTTTATTTAGTAAACATATTTTAAAGATGAAAATTGCAACGGCTTTGGTCAAAAACTAGATAGCAGTAGCAAGGTTAATAAGGATAATACCATTTAACAGCAATACAGCAATTGGATCATAGCATTATGATGCAAATAAACCGCCTGCAACTGCCGTTTTTGACCCAAACATTGAAATTTTGTAAGATGCGATGGTCATCAATCTTGGAACCTACTTAATTTTGTTTCTCAGAGCGTATGTTTACAACTAGCTGTCTTACAAGCAAGAATCTTTGTCGAAGACACATGTTTAACTGACAAAACTGTCTAAAAAATAACTGTTTGCTGAGGATAATTCCCATTTTAGCGTGCTCTTCAAACAAAGCAATGTATTATTGTGCAAATAAAAACCCACCGTCTTCATTGTTCTTTAGTTGGGCTGTAGAACAAGTAAAAATGTTTGCGAAGAAGCTTACATAAGCAATTTTGGTTTTTATCAACTAAACGTTTCGGCTTACTTGCATTCATAACAGCCTGATACATAATGATTATCTTAAGTCTGTTCTTTATTTACTCATTCGCTGTAAGTGACCATGCTATTTTGGGGAAGGGTTGTGCTGCAGCCGTTCCAAGGTAAATTTCGAAATTCGGTCAAAACTAACGCTCAACACTTATTGCTTAGATAACATAATCATAAGTTATGTTTCACAGAAGTGTTAGTTTTCCACGGGTTACGCCTACATATTACGCAGGTGGCGTTATTCCTAAGTTTATTGAGCAAGCCACTGTCAAAAACTTTATCTGTGTTTACAGCAAGAATATTCTTTAATTGTAAATCGAAACTTTCAACACTGAATATTTTTTCCTCCGCATAGTGTGAATTCCAAGTTTGACATTATGCGTTTTCACGAATACAGCTTTGATTTGCCAGTTTTCAAAGGATGTTTTGCTTTTTTTCTAGTTTCGGTTGCCTTGACAAGAGAGCTTGATGCACAGGGAATAATTTATCTGTAGGGTATAAGCGTACCAATTCTAATCATTTTTAAACATACGCTCTATATGTAAATATAGTTTTCAGTCGACTATATTGTGTGTGTGCTTTGGTGTAAAAAAAACAGGAACAAACTGTGTTGTAAATTTTTAAAGCTGGCACAGAAGGCCGTCTCAGGACACGAGAAAAATGCGTGAAGAATATTTATGTCAAATTATATTTCTTGGGATGCCTATTTTCAAATTCATACTCTTCTGCATAAGTTTCATTCTTAACCGTTGCATTTAGATATGGGCTACCTCCAGAACATCCACCTTGAAAAATATTTCTGCCATTCGCTCTTACTAACTACATGGCACTACTTTAACCTTCTTATAGCAAATGCTTATCCAAAAGCGTCACCAAGCCCGGTTTGATACCCGCCTCGATTACTTTCTACTATAATTTCTTGTTTTACAATCAAGGTAGATTCATTCTCAATTTTAATAAGACGACCAGTTAAGGGAAAATAGGTGGGTAAAAAGTATCCTTAATTACAAACTATGACAGCCGTAAGGAAGTAAATATTCCTGAACTACCCATCAGGTATATACCCAGCACCTTTTCAACTCAGTGCGTGTGTTGAAGTATGGTCGAAACTTTAGGTAATTTACTGTGTCACTGACTGCAGTATCGATCATTCTAAAATGCAGTACATTGCGCCTAAATAAAGCTTAGATAGCTTACATTAAAAATTGCTAAGGACGCATTTTACGGTTAGCTAGTAAAAGAAGTCAGACATTCAAGCATTTGGTTTGTATGTGTTTATAAATCACCGTGGGAGATAAGATACTTTTAAAATGCTAAATCCAGTGCAACGGAACATATTCACCTGAATATCTGATTTTTTTTTCAAAAAGCAAACCAGTTTTTTGAAGTCGTCAATACATATCATAGTATGATAAAGACAAACGGGAGTCTGATATATTGCTTCAGATTCAGCCTATTGAGCTTGCTCAACGTAGGTGATACACAATATTCTGATACTCAGCAAACAGACTGTATATAAACTATGCTATTAAATTCTCATTTTTCAGCTTAAAACCTCCATAAATCGAGCATTCGGCAGAAGCAAAAGTCGTGATCCATGTGATCAAGCTAAAAATAAGCACAATATAACTTCTTCTCATCAGAGGTACGTTGGTTTTGTTCTTGCTAATATTGCATATTATTTCTATGCTTGAACCATATCATGTCTCGTTACCACTAATGCACTGTTTATAATGTTAATTTGTTTTCTGCTTTCTAATATTAAATCTTAAACCCTTATTGTTCCCACCAGCCGAATTTTCAGAACAATTGTTTAAAGGAAATTGGATTTAAAATATGAATCTTAAAACTTGAAGCTAATGATGACTCGATTGAGTCGTCTTCTTTTCAATTACTTCTTCGGGCTCGCATGTTCGCTTGCATAGACAGCATGCGACCTCATAAGTATATTACTTGTCTTTATGGCAAACAATGTATCCTCGTTGCGAGACAGCATTTACTTAACTGAATCCGCTATTCTCTTCCCGAAAATAATGTGTTATCTCAGCTTTGTACTTACCTCGATTTCATGAACGCAAAAAAATATTTTCTCTTCTCTGGACAAATTCAATTATAATGCTTCTGGAAGTCATTAAGTTTCTTTTATAGCACAACATGCATGATGAGGACTGTTTGATGCACAGCGTTTAATAGCGTAGGAAATTTCTTAGATATCAAGAAACGTTGGATTAGGCCAGCGTTGACCATCTTTTCCCCTCAATATATTGAGCTGGACTGTATTTTTTTCTAGTACACAGCATTTTGCGCCTTAGGTCTATTCAGTGAATAAAATAAGGAACCTTAAATGTGCGTTTAACTATTCTCTTTAGTGTTGGCACTCTTAAATCGACAGTGAGGACAGCTACTGTATATCAGTATCATTTACTTTTAACCCTCAAGTGACGCTGACGGCCACAACAGTCGTCAGTCGCCATCCAGTTCCAGTGCCGAATCACCCTCCACGACCTGCCCCAACTTTGGTTTTGATGGGCAGTCAGTCAGTTCCGATGATCTGTCGAATCTGCAGAACCAGCTGGCCGACAAGGATCTGCGACTGACGGACGCCCAGCTGGAGTCACTTTCACGGTTCCACCAATTACAACAAATGCAGACTCTGCTGACCAGCCTTCAAAGTGAAATTTCGTTGTTGCGTGAGGAAAATGAGCAATTACATCAGACCGTTGATCGGTGTTCGCAGAGTGGCGGATCAGAGAGTTTGGGCGCCAGTCTCTTTGCCCCGCGCATTCATAGTGCGGAGCTGTTAAAGAGTGAGTGTATAGCATCCTGAAGTTGCCTTTGTTTATAAAGATGGAAGCCAGCACATTTTGATTCAAACAAATCTTCTTGCTGATTTGAGGTTTGATATTAAACGCGTAAAGTTTTCTATCACACGACACCCAATTTCTGGTAGAAAAGTTAAGTGATAATTGATTTCCCTGTCTTAAATTTGCATCGAAAATCTTGTTTTAGTTTTCAGTGTTTTCACCTCAAGGGCATTCTTTTTAAGCAACCACTCTAGAGTTTTAAATAAATTCTGGTTAAACTACTCAAACGATTCGCAAAACTACTTTAGATCATATTTTATGGTTGGGTGTGATCACTGAAGCATAGATTAGGGGAGATTGTCGATTGCTCAAATTAGTTTTGTTTGGTACATTCACTAAAGTTTCGAGGGTTTTGTGTATTTTTAGTTAAATTTGTTCTGAACTCGAGCACTAAATGTGGTACGATTGAAACAATATTTTGCGGTCGTAAATAAAAAAACATAGATAAATGTTATAAACGAAACAAGAAGTATCCTTGCGTATTAAAAAGTACTTAGGTGTGACATTAGCCACATTAGTTCGGAGTTATTAAAACTTTATGATGATATTTATGGCCATCTTCTACTAAGCGAAGTTGTTGACTTTTCGCTCCGTATAATGGAATGTTTATATTCAAAAAATAGCTTTTTCTGTTAAGTGCATGTCACCCTGAGGCTTTTGCAACCGCTGCATTTAGTCCATCCAGTTGCCAGCTACAATCAAATATTTCGAAGTTCTTACCCAACATTCTTAAAGAAAACTTGTTTTTTTCAGCTTATTGCTTACACAAGCTACTGCAATTGCCGTATCTTTCTCTTCTTAAATGGGGCATGAGGCGACGCTTTTCATCCCACCTTTTGGCATTTATTTTTATCGATCTTTTAAAGAGTACCCGCAATTCGGTTTCTGGTCTCTTCTTTTTTGAATTTTACACAATTCACTGCTGTATTGGAATTCTTCATTCAAATATCTCGTTTGCAGAACTCTTTGTGCCAAAAAGTGCAAAGGGAAGCACCATACCGGTCTTTCTACAATTCACATCTTCTCCTGGATGCTTGGTCAACCAAAAACAAGGATCAAATGCTCAGACTCCGTTTTTATCTACACCGCAGAGCTGTCAAGCTGACAGTCATTCGCTCAACCTAAGTGACAGATTGCCCGGCAGTTCAACACAGAATTCGAGATGCACCATCCAAGGGCTCCCGGGTCTTCCGAAACTCCATCTTTTGGGGAGAATAACTCTCAGTTCCATGGGAAATCTGAAACTCTTGGAAGACCAAGTGAAAGCTCTTTTCCAGGTTAGTCCGAAGATGACTGGGATATTAATACTTCTCACCCAATAAGTTAATATATTCAGGTTGTGGCTGTGGTCCTGGCATGCAATTAAAAGTACCATTGAATAAACCATCAACTGCACCCTCCCGCACCCATCACCTGGTTGGTACCTTGTCTGTAGCTACTCTGCTCAAATTTTTCCTAACTTGCCAGTTTGCTTGAATTATATTTTGCGATCAGTTGCTTAATTTTTTCTCTAAACAAGCTCTGAAATCAGCCAGCTGTATTTGCGGTAGAGCATACTTAACTGGAGTTTCAGTCCACAACCTGAACGTATAGAATCGCAAATTAACTTACCTCGTGTCTGATGTGTTTTAGTTGTTTTTGCAAGATGTATGCTAAGATTATTTCAGTATTCGTTGCAGTAAAGTTCGTCTCTTCAGAAATAAGGAAGTATGCGAGTGTAGAAATGATCGGGGCATTGTCAGTGGTCTTTAAACTTTATGTTATCCGCGAAAAAGTTAGCAATTAATATTTTAAGGTTGTCTTGCATTTATATGGTTCCTGTTGAATAGGTGCAAAACTTAAAACATTTATTATGATACTTACAAGCTAGATGACTTCGGAATAATATCCACGCATCCCAGCGCTATTGACGACGAATGTCTTTAAAACCACACTAACGGCACAGATTACACATGACTTTTCACCACGTCTTGCAACAGCTTCTGAAAATTCCTTAAACTTATGCCTAGTGTTGTGCCCATATGACGATATCCTCACTGAAACTCCTTGACGAACCCTCACCGACCGCTAGCGGAGCCCATTTGCCCACTCCGCCTTCGGCCCTGACAGCAACTGTAGCAGCTAGTGGTATAGGCAGATAGTAATGCCGGCGCATACCAGGGGACTGTAATGGCTATTGCTGGCTCTAGCTCGTAAAAACTTTCAATACATTGTGATTACAAATTTTAGCAGTGAGAGATTTTTCTTAGTTTCTTCTCATCTTATAAAAATGTCTTCAGCGTTAAACTCACGGTGAGTCCCTCGACGAAAACAAACTGGTCAGGGCCTCTGCAGAGCCATAATGACTAAGCGAAGATGGGTCTCAAATCATAGCAAGTATTAATAGTTGTGCGAATTGCCGCTGCTTAAGAGACAAAACGTCAGCTAAAAGAAAACTCATATGAAAAGTAAAAAAATACTATCTGCTTATTTCAAGGACAAAAGCCCGAATGCAGCTTTTTGCCAATAACAGAACGTAGAAGTTCAGTAACTGTTTAATCTAATGCATAATCTAATCAGGGTTGCAACACTATGAACATTTTCTTCAGTTGCATCTTGATGAGAAGAAAAAAGTAAAATTACGGCCCAATGTGTTTTTGGCAACTTCTTTTTTTTTTACTTACAATATTTAAGTAACGATTGCTTATGGAATTGCTTAATTGCTCCAACTAAGCGTATTTACCTATTGACATTGAACATTGCGATTATAG
Organism: Ligula intestinalis; assembly: GCA_036362985.1. Lineage (NCBI taxonomy): Eukaryota > Metazoa > Platyhelminthes > Cestoda > Diphyllobothriidea > Diphyllobothriidae > Ligula > Ligula intestinalis. Next base: position 10,844,154 of record JAYGXS010000005.1, read on the forward strand.
ACAACTAAACGAGTACGATTTGATTGAAATTATTTTCGAGTTTGTTCATTTGTTCACTCTTGCAAGACGACTGAGTAAACTAAAAGCAACGTGTTGGTGCACTAAGTGTCGATGGGTCATCTCTAGGGAACCCGAAAACTGCCAAGTCTTCTCTCTCTCTGTAGTATTATCAATAAATTGGAGGTCTATCTCCTTTAACATGAGGCCTTGGCAACGGTTATTAGGGCTTATCCAATAAAACATGTTTGGAATTTGGAATTTATATTTTTCAGCGCCAGTACGGCACTATCTATACAAAGTTAATTTTGAAAAAATAAAAATTCAAAAAAAATTTGACAATATGTGCAAGTAGACTAAACTAGAAAACTAGACGTTTTTCTGTCGATTCTCTGTTATCAGTGGGGTTTTGCATAAATACTGGCAGTTCAACTTAAACTGTGGTGCACCGCATTCATTCACGAAGTGTGTCTATGTTGATCGCTATAAAAGTATATTAGCAGACAGATCACTATAAGCTAATGTTTGCCTTCGAGGTCTCTTTGTAAGGAGGGTACCCCTTAACCATCTCAAGAAATTAACGAGCAGTTTCTGACATTTTGGTTGATGCATATGTTGCTTAACAGCTTTTTCTGAAATGTGCGCGTGTATTCACGCAGATTTGGGAGTACAGCTTCATGATAAATACGTTGATTTCCGATCAATAACACTCCGGTCCGAATCCGAGTACCCTCTTAATAGACAACGTGGTCGATTAGCTGGAGCAACGTGGGGTTGGAGCAGAACACGGTAGTTGTTATCAGGAGTGTGCTCCAATAGCAAATGTAGCACCCAGGGAGAGGAATGGCACTCCTATGTATGACTTCCCTCCGCGCTTGCTACTTGTGCCCACTCCCGTCCCTGGTCTCCTTGGATGGGTCATGACACGGGCCAAAGAATCGAGGAAAAGGGATCGTGATCGATGCTGTGCAGGTCCACAACCATTATAAATTGCTTCACTTGCAATAAGTCGTCCTTGCACACAGCATGCCGTAGAGCACGCGGTGAGCACCGTCCACAACGACAGTCGATCAGCTGTGATACTTGCAGAGGTGTGTATAGGTTACTACTCAAAAGGTGCAATCAAACTTAAATTTGCTAAAATGGTTGCTTCTCTATTTCGACATGACTAAGAAATCAGTATTTACACGCTTGTATGGTGATGTTAGACTCTACTAAACGTTTACGTTTGCGGAATTTACTGAAACCATCCTTACTTCTATTTTCTAGACCTACTTGCAGTACCTAGACTTAGACGACAACCTCGGTCTCAGTGCGGACAGTATCGCATCACTGGTTATTAAGTACCACACAGAAGTGGGAACAGCTCAGGGTGTCTCCGGTGGACAGGCTTCTGAGCAGCATGTCCGTCTTGGAGATGACCAAGGAGCAGAGGGCAGTGAAGTGAACAGTTTCACACCTGACCGCGTTGCCGGAATAAAAGTTTTACTCCATGATAATGCCTATGTCGCTGGCCGAAGACGCACCAACTCAAAAGATGACGGAAAGCATCAGTGTCAACCATCATTCACAGTTGAGTCAACTTCTGCCATAGCTTGGATATCTCTACTGCCCTGCACTTTACTTCAGAAGATGATTGAATCCTTGCTTTCCAACAAATGTGCCATTATTTATGGTCCAAAGGGTGCGGGGAAGCTAGAGTTCGGCCGCCTACTTATTGATGCTATGGTTCGGATGTGAGTTCTTTCCACCTCTTTCATTCTTCTCGGGAGATCATTACTGCTTTAAGACACTATTTTAAATTTGCATATCTGTAGCGTTTCAAACGCCTGATGTTTGACTTGTACTTTTTAATTATGAGTTTGCTTACAGGTTAATAGAAAATAGCCTGGGAGCCAACGCAAAATCTACTGAATTAATTGATATGCCAAAAGCGACTCCTCTACCGCATACTCAGCGATAAATACAATTTACTCTCCGTGAACTGCATGGGGATTAAACAAGATGTGACCACAAGTTTCAATTATACTCATCTGTTTAAGTTTAGAAACGTTTTCAAAGCCGAAAGGGAACATTTCTACTTATTCGAATTATGAAGAAGACCTGAGTTGTCACCAAGCGAGTAGCACAAAAATTACTTTGCGTCGGATTATCGATAAAATATATTTGGATTTGCAAGGATATTAAAAGGCTATCAAACAAATGCACGCTAAATAAGTAGTCATTTTTATTGCCCTAGATTTCTTCAGGCGCCCGAAAGTATGTTTATTCAAACGCCGTCATTTTTTGTCTGAAGTATTTTGAGATAAGGCTTTAAGATAGTATGTGTTGCAATTTTTCCCAAGTCATATTTCCTACTCTAAAGTATACTGTTACATTTTGATTTATCTTGTATGAAATCGGGTAGTAAATGTAGGTTGACGTTGATTATTCTCGTCTAAATGAAGATATCTCCATAGCATAAGATTATGTATGGAACGCAGCTACTTCCCAATGCGTAACTTACTCAAATTTTAACAACTAGCATAGGACCTCCTTTCGGCTATGACGAGATCAGATAGCTTCTTTCGGTCATTCATCTTTCTGTGTAACATTTTCGAAGATGCGCAATCTCGCATCCTTCTATAATTGCAGCAACAAATTCATTTTCGAATCTGACGTTGGACTCATAAATTAATCCAGCTGACTATACCTCGCTCTTTTGAACACTTAGAAGCGTTTATGATATGGCGCTCATATATGACCTCTCCCTTGTAACTCCATCAGGTTACAATAGCAAGCAGGACCCTAGATAGACCTCATGGACCCGAGATGTTGATCTAACGGGTGCAGCAATTACTAGAAAAGAATCATCTTCAATAGCACCTTTATTACCAAGGTCCACATGCTGGGTGGCAAGCAAAACCTTTACAGGACACCACTTGCAGTCACAGTTCAAGGCAAAGTTATATACAACCCCTACTAGGGTAACGATGTCCTTCACGCCAACATATGTGTGTCATCTAAATATGACAGACACATTTTCACAATTTCGGGCCAATTACGCATATCGATTTGCAGGATTTTGTGGGGGGAGAATTACTCTCTCCACTTATCAGTTTCTTTAAAGTTCCTTTGTTCCTACCTTTGATTTTTTATTTCCACTTCTACTGAACAAACTTACTTACCACGTAAATAATTGCCAAGCTCGAAGTAAACAAGCAATAAAAATGCATTTTTTGAATTTAAAAGCTTCGTTCGTTCATTCTGTTGTCAATACCGAGAGCGGTTTGTATAGTTCTTTTCAACTTTTATAGGTTTCCGGGCTTCTGGAACGGGTCCCCGAGTGTTGAGTACCGTCAAGTTGCGCGTAGTCACAACGTGCAATGCGAACTGCGCCAGTTGCTCACAGATGCACTTTCCATTGAGGGTCTGTTGATCTTACGTCTCTCGCCTTCAAATCTGGTGGACCTGCTCGAAGTCATGGTGGAGGTGCCATTCCAGACCCATCCAAAAAAGTAGGCTTTCTCTTGTTCCTTAAAAAACTGCTGTTTTTGAAGGAATCTTAATTACTTTCTATGATTTTATCCAATAGTTATAAAACACACTATTTGAAGGTAAGTGAACGATGAGCGTGTAGGCTTCCGTGATGTATGTTTACGAACAGAAATCCTCTGCAGTTATGGGATTCTGAGTGGTAATCCGCATTCAAATATATTGTTCACATAGCTTTTTTTTGAATCAACAGCTCACAGGCCTTGGTGGGTAATTTTGGAATAAAGCTTAAGCAGTCCGAATTGCCATTTCCTTTCAATTAACATGTAGATAAATAATTTTTGCTGACAGTTTGCAATTTTCAGCCTCTCAAACCAATCATGTTTGATAGAAAAACCTCAATCTCCACAAAAGTACTGATGAATATTTGCTGTTGTTTGTTAGAAGAGGCAGATGATGTGAAAATACCATCACCAGATTATATGCAAAGACTACGGTAGTGTATTCTTAAAAACAACGTTTTCCTTTGTTACTCTATATATTTTTTGAGGTATGCTTTACAGAAGTGTAAAGGATTAAATCCAATCGATAAGCAGTAGCGCTTCTATTTTTATGTCGCATAATATTCTTTCTTATCTTTTGAGGGATCAGACTTCAGCCTGATATCAACGAATTATCACTTCGCAAGCCGGAGAATTTTTCAGTGATTTTTGCAGCTGCACACTTTAAAAACTTTCATTTTTAACAAAGTATTTCCTATTTTTATGTGCAGTATCTAGTTAGTTCCAATCGAAAGACAGTTTTTTAGTTGATGTTTACGCTCATTAACACATCAATCAACCATTTCTTTTCGGATGATCAGGGTGCTTCTGCTTGTTATAACGGACGGACTGAATTTCCCAAAGGAACTGACAGAGCTTCCGAACTGCCCTGGGTATGTTTAGTAATTTTGGATCGCTTTAAATATATATTATTATTAGTAATACTTTTAAATGCTAATATATATGTATATTGTTAGGGTTACAGGCAAGAAATACCCTTGAGAAACCTGTTAAAGTAACGCAAACAAGGTTAAATGCTAATATACATAATATATTGATACTTAACTATGCGCACACGCCTAACGCAGATAATCCCTCACTGCGGTCTATCAGATGGGGTGAAAGCGTTTTATCGGACAGAGGTTCATTAATGACTCGTCACTTGCTGCTCTCTGTCGCTGTAGATTGGATATTTATTCACTCAAAACTTTCTGCTCACTGATCCATTCAAAGAAACAAGCTCCGTATGAAAAACCGACGTCGGGAAAGTGGGTATACACGCCTGAATTGGCACTGACCAATTGGTTGCGGGACTCACTCTCAGGTCCCGGCCAACAGCTGCGCATTGGCAAATATAAAAGACAGCTCAACATTACTGACAAAGTCCATGGATACTGGAGTCATTACCAAACCCACATTTTCCCTATACGGTTTCTGGTATACCACCTCCATATTAAAATCAGATAAATTATTCTGTGAATTATTAAGCGCATTATTTGGAATTGGGTGGCTCGATCAGGATATCTTAGGATCAGAACGGAGATTATATGAACATTTTGGCCGAAAACAATCAATGTATGTGGAAAAAGTACGCAAATACTCATTCTATAAACGAGTAGTACCACGAGTTGTTTGAACTCTATATGTTAAATATTTTCTTCCGCACTCCCGCATAGGTTAAAGGTTAAAGCCAAGACACGTGTTTCACTGGTAGTTTGTCGCTGCTTGACGCAGCTGCGAGGTGTCCGGCTCCTCAGTGGGGTCCTGAACCTTTTCTATAGGATCTCTGGTATAAAACATCCAGCTAACAAGCCAGAAATGCTCATTCCGTTCTCCCTTGTCTTTCTCGGATCCACTCTATGATAGTATGAGTTCGCATAGTGACAAGCCTGATATCACTCATGTACGAGCCTAAAAACAGGTACAAGTTTATACCCTAAGCAGACAGATCGGATGAGTACCTTCGTTCCATCATATCCCCGATCACAACCGACAAAGCAACGAGCCCGTGGTACCAAGGTAGGGTGGTAAACCCAATGACTAAATGTCCGGGGTTCGAATCTCGGGGATTCCGAACTCTGAGATTGTGTATGACTGGCTGATGACGGCTAACAAGCCAGCAATGGCCATTCCGGTCTCCCATGTTCTTGACGGATCCACTTCATTTATATATATATATATATATATATATATATATATGAACTTTGTTTAGTTCGGAAGCCTATTTGATCGGTATTCGCACATGTCTGAGTGAATATATACCCGATCAGCAGTGACAGCAAATGGCAGGTGGCGAGGCGCTGATGAACTTTGCTTCGATTAAGTGCTTATGGCCCATCTGATAGACACTAGTGGTAGACCAACTGCGCCGTCTGTGAGTGCGTTTGTTTGTGTTGTCCGACCAGCTGGTGTTCAGGGTTATGCTTGGCTGATGAATGCTAATAAGCCCGAAACAGTTCTGTATCAGGTTATCCCCAGACGCTGTCATACCCCCTTTACTGCTATTATGACTTGGCCGGAATTGGCCTGGCGGGCCGTCACCCGTTGGGGACCTCTGACCACCACATGAGCTTTTTTTAGTTCGGAAGCCTACTCGATCGGTGTTCGCACATTCCATAATTGTAATATCCTGATGTTTCAATAACAGACAAGTTTCCGTCGTCGGAGGTAAGTGTTGTACCGCGCCTCACAGTACTTATAGGTAGGTGAAAAACAGAGTTCATGAGGGTTGTGAGTTTTGCGGGAGGTGGGGAGGGGGGAATTGGTCTGTGGCAATTAGGGCCCAGGGCGTTTAGTGACAGGTAATAGCCACCCTTGGGGTGTTTGTTCTTAGTCCGTTTGCAGCTGCACTCTGTCCAGCAGTCAGTCCAGGGTATATGGGGCAGGGGGAGGGGGCTGATCAATTCGTACTACTGCCTGCGGGGGACGGAGGTGATTTTGGGGTCTGTCCATCCGGTGTTTTTCTTCGTATGATGGAGCTGTTAGCCGCCCCCACATTGTTCTCAGCTGTTGCTCCAGGTTGGTGTTCTTGTTCAGACGTGTACAGTATCCTTCCCGACCTTAGCTGTCGCCCTAGGCTGAGACTCTCTCCTGCGCCAACGCATTCGTCTGGTTTCGCCTTTTAAGGCTGAGTAGATGAACTATATATGATTAGGCCAGCCTTTTCGTCAGGCCCGGGTGCTGGTGCGGCTCTGAGTGTGTCCACCGCAGCCTGATTAATGTTGGATCCATGCTCACGTTTGCGACTACGTTTGTTGAGCTGCGTTCGGAGGGCTTGGTAGGCTGTGGGGAGCACCACACAACGAATGATGGAGGTTATCCCCGTGTGCCACGATTCGATTGTTTCTCTGACCACGTGTTCATTTCTTCGGCCCAGAATTTCTGCATTTTGAAAGGCAAACGTGTGTCCGTCACCTACACAATGTTCTGCCACCAAACAGTGTGGCTGCATCCTATTCACTGCCCTTCTGTGCTCGGCCATTCGGGACTACAACCATTTGCCTGTCTCTCCAACGTAGTCGGCCGCACAATAGTTACATTTTATTCGGTAGATGAGGTGTGCGGTTTAGACTCGTGGCAGGGGTGCCTTAGGTCTCATGACCAGTTGTCGTATCATTGATTCTGGTCGGTGGGCGATGCCGATCCCCAGTGGCTTTAAGATTCCAGCTGTTAAACCCCCTTTAATTCTATTATGACTTTGCCGGCATCGGCATGGCAGACGGTCACCCGTTGGGGACCTCTGACCACCACGTGAACTTTATTTAGTTCGGAAGCCTATTTGATCGGTGTTCGTACATGTCTGAGTGAATATATACCCGATCAGCAGTGACAGCAAAAGGCAGGTGGCGAGGCGCTGATGAACTGCGCTTCGATTAAGTGCTTATGGCCCATCTGATAGACACTAGTGGTGAACTAACTGCGCCGTCTGTGAGTTCCTCTGTTTGTGTCGTCCACCCAGCTGGTATTCAGGGTTATGCTTGGCTGATGAAGCCTACTAAGCCCGTAACAGTTCTGTATCAAGTTATCCCCAGACGCTGTCATACCCCCTTTACTGCTATTATGACTTGGCCGGAATCGGTCCAGCAGGCGGTCACCCGTTGGGGACCTTTGACCACCACATGAAGTTTGTTGAGTTCGGAAGCCTATTCAATCGGTGTTTGCACATTTCTAAGTGAATATATACCCGATCATCATCCCCCAAAGAAGGTGGAGAAGAAAACAAGGCGCTGTCGTTGACCACACTGTAATTTTGCTGACTTTTCGGAAATTCGCTATTTTCCATAACCTGAGTGATGGGTTGTGTGTTCCTGTTTGCCGAGAATAGGACTGTCGCGGAGCCCATAAATAAATTTTATATTTTAGGCCCGAAGGGCCTCGTCATTGCAAACTTAGTGCTGTGGAAAAATAAATACAAAGTTGATTCCACTGCTCTCCGTGAACAACCACATAGGCAGCGGGAGCATTTAGTACTGTTGGCAGATAAGATTAATACACACCAACATATCGTCATTTTAAAATAGTCGTCAACACCATCTGAAAACGCATGGTGAACTAAAAAGGAAGCATTGGAGAAAAACTCCTACCATTAAAGCGGGGGCAGAGTTAAGCGGACCCCTGCTTAAAAGAAAACAAAACGTAGGCGAAAAAAACTGCTTCTGCAAAATTACGGAGGTTGGTCGATAGGATTGATTGTAGTGCAATGAGACAGGACTGCTTATGAGAAGGTTGGAAATGCTTCTTGCCAATTGGAGAAATCATATAGCAGCAGAGGCTGTCGGTCACCACTGTAACGCCGCCTGACTGACTTCATGATCAACCATCAAGGAGGTGAGACCGGAGGAGGCCATCGCGAACAACAGAGTCGACAAGATGAGGGAACATCAGAGGTCACGTGATCATCACCGAAACGCCGGAGATGCGAACTTGTGGACTGCGGAGTCCAGCGATGACCTGGCGCAAATAGAAGAACCACCGTGAGCACGATTAGATACAATGAAGCTCATCGTCAGGGTTGTAAAGCGCGGATCGGAGAACGGCAATGATGACTGGACAGCGATGGGGACGAAACATCGTTGCAAATATCACTCTATAGAGGAAGAAAAAGACATGTATGGAAAACAATTAAATATAAATGTAACCACCTCAAGTACCAGGAGGACCTTTTTCAAAGTCCGAAAGTCGTTTGTTTGGGAAGGAGACGGATAACAAGGACTTTATATCTTCCGAGGTTAAGTTTTTGCGTAATTTGACTTTAAAAAACTGTTATATTAGACGACAGCCTAAGTTCGAGGGGAACATTATTCCAGAGGAAAGCATATTTGGAGGCAAAGAAGCGAGAATGGTTCGATGTGGAGCTAACTGGGGTGCAATAATCCTGGAGGAATTATGAGTGGCATAAGGTCTATCTGTGAGAATAAGAGCGTCGAATCGTGGGAGGGTAGGAGTAGAGTTAAGTCGAAAAAGGAAGCAGAGGCCCGCTCGAGTCTTCTGACCCAAAAAAGTCATGTTTGCGAACTGACATCTCTCCATATGAGAAAAAGTGGCTCGAGGAAGAGCAAATATTTTGCGAGTAAACATCCTCCGTACATTTTCAACCTTACCGCGGTCAGAAGCAGTCATTAGACCAAAGAGGGGACAGCAGTATTCTAGGAAGGTAGAACATGCATGCAATCTCGTGTTGTAGCGATGGCTGACGCACGAGCGCTGAACTTCGTGCTGTCCGTGGATTGGCTGTGGCACCTCAATTGTGGGTGGCTGGCACCCGTGTGTCATCCGTTGCCTGTCTGTGTGTCTTAAGCGCATCTAAGTAAACCGGCCCGGAAGTGTTACCACTGTCCGACCTCCCCTCTGAGCCGGATGCGCGGATCAGCCCTCGTTCCGACTCCGGTTTCCGTCGGTGGGCAGGTGAGTCATCCCGGTCATTTGTGCGGCGAAGTGCCCCCTGTGCCCGTCCTCGTATGTCCCCCGTCGTCTGTCCGTTTGTTGTTGTTGCCATCAGGTCTGTGTGCGTATCGTGTGCACTTGGCCGGCTATTATCGGCTCTCCTTCCATACTCGGGTGGCTGGACTGGTTGGCATTCAAAGTGCGGACCAGGCTCACATGTTTGTGCTCGTCGGTGGATTGATGACTCATGTTGGCCGTTTGAATCACGATTAGTTCTCCTCCCCTGCCGCGTAGGTGACCACTAATGCTGAAGTTGCAAGTCGCTCGCTAGCGCCGGTGGCCTCGTCGGGACTGATTGGAGTCATGTCCGGAGGGCCTGATAGGCTGGATTTAAATCAATATTTCTGTTGATCACGGCTGCCCAACTTTCAAGCACCAAGCTGGTCATCTTGTCGTTGGATCTGCTGATAACTTTGGCGTTTTCGAAAGCAAACTTATGCTTCTCCCTGTCCATGTGGCCGTATACCAGTGACAGTTTATCCTCGTGATCGACTGCAAGTTGTTGTTCATGCAGTTTTGTGCAGAGGTGTTTACCCATTTCACCGACATACCTTGCACTGCAATTTTGCCATGGTATGCTGTAGACCACTGCTGATTGTTCCGTTGCCGGAAGCGGGTCCTTAGGTCTCATCATTTGCTTCCGGATGGTTGAATTTGGTTTGTGGGCCACCCCAATTCTGAAAAAGTTCAAGAGTCGAGCTGTCGATTCCGAAAAATTTTTCACGTAGGGGATCGCTAGCCCGAACTTTGGCTTAATCAGGAACGTGCAGACACCGACCCAATTGTTTGGTATCGAGTGGTCCCGAAACGGACGACTACCTGCCAGGCTGATGCCACCTGAGATGCAATCTCTGACTCCAGACTAACTAAATAGGCGTCGCAATGCTCCATTGAAATGCATAGTAATTGCAAAAATGTTACATTTTGCTTCCGCGAATCAGCCTTTTTCCCGTATTTCCTCTCCATGGTCTGAAGATAAATCATACGGCCTCATGTTTACTTTTCAGTATATTTCCTTTCCTGGCCGATCTACAGAGCACTGTTGCCTACATGAAACGTTGTATTAGACAGCGCTTCTCTCAATACGCCTTCCATTTCCTGGAAATGGAGCAGCAATCTCTGCAGTCACCCCCTCAACTCCCTAATCAGGCCTACGCTCCCACGGATTTTCACCAGGAGTTCAAGTGTGTTGCTGACATTCTCGATTGGCTGCCCGATTTCTGGCTCCACTTGGTGCGTCTTAAGCGAAACCTGACCGGGTCTCATACCGACACTTTTCCCGTCTCCCCATTCCGCCTGCTTGCCTGTCCTTTCACAATTCAGTCGTCCTGGACGTGGTTCATGGAGCTCTGGGATGCCGAAATCCAGCACTTTCTAGTGCACGGTGCCGAATCACGGGCTTCTTCCTTACCACCGGGTAACTTTTCGAGCACCGGTGGACCCATCACTAAGAGTGATTCACCTCGGCTCGGTGCGTTCACGCGCTGGATGTTCTCCACCTGGCCCTGGCCGGAGTTGCCTTCGTGCATAAACGGCATTCCTCTTCTCCAGCGTAGCGTCTTCCTGCCATGGGACTTGACTTCCACTGCCGCGGCGGCCATTTTAGGGACCACGGCGACGGGACCAGAAATATCCTCATCCTCAGCACGTCGTTTGAGTCAAACTGGCCCAGTGAGCCAATCCCTAAGCGTCTTGACAAAACTGAGTCTAAAGAATACTATGTGTAATTCCGATTTATTTACGTTAACTCAGTCAACTGGGGCTGTTACTGGTGCTAATGATGTTTATCAGTGTAGTGCGAGCCCTCGGGAGTCTTGCGCCGCTATTTATGATTCATACTCCTCTATTCCAGCGCTATTTCCTGGTCACAAGGAGGTAATCACACACCAGCTCCTTCAAAAATCACAACCAACGTCAACACCACCACTTGCCTCATTGTGTGCAGCGAAGCCTTCTAATGTGATCACTTGTCACCCATTTGTTTAGATATAGGAAATACTTTTATATACATATATATTGCAGTTATTTGCCCGGTTCTACCCAATGCAAACGGTGTAGCAGCAAATGGTCCATCCTTTTTAAAAAAACCTTTGTGCCTTTTGACTAAAACATCTTTTACTGTATTTGGAACGCTTTGTATTTCTTATTAGCGTGCAGTCCCTATCAATTAGTTTGAAATTAGCAAAACATCATACAAAAGCAGCCAAAAATAATACATTGATTTTTTTCATCAACTCGATGGCAGACCTGACTTTTTGCTTCAATTTGGTCAATGATTTGACTCACTGCCTTCTACAGGCCGAAGCTAAGCTAATTTTCTACCAGGAAAGCGTCTGCCGAAAAATTTACGGAACACTGGAATGGCTAGCTCTGCTTAATTTACCGCCATCATCTAGTCGTTAACCTACAACGGTACCTGAGATCTGAATTTGAATTGGCTTATTGTAGAAAATTTTGAGTCGATCATTTCCCCATGTCACCTAGCTCTAACAACTTAAACACGTTTTAAAATTATCTCGCACGAATATAAATGTGTCACGATAGCACTAGGTCGGGTCATCAAAAAAAACCTGATCAGCCCTAAGGGTCATGACGTAGCACTCTCCATTCCGTTTAATGCATTGGAGTTAAGGATTTACAGGTAGTGAACCAACCAAGCTCTCCGAAACGTCAGGATATGAATAAGTCTATTCCATTGAACCCGCCTTATTTTTTAACTTTCGATCCACAACTCCCGAATTCGATAGTTAAAACCCATATTTTGCCGTCATAGGTCTATGCAGCTTGCCATTATGAACGATTCACCCTATGGATGGCGTTAACTCAAATGACAAGCAGTTGGTTCCAGCATGTGCCACTTACAAAAATTCTCCCAAATCCACTGAGTTGCCGAGGCGGATTATTTAGCCCTTATGGACACTGGACCACAAGCACCAACAACTAGACCACTCCTCCAACTGATTAAGCTTGATCTGCTCGTCAATCCCCGGTTACTTACATTTTAAATATCAAGGTCGGCAACCATAGTTGCGTTACAGTCAAAATTTCTGACACAGTCGTCCACAAATACAGTGAAGAGGATGAGTCCTAGCACTGAACCCTGTAGAGCTCCACTCTCCACTGCAGCGCACAGCCTAACGCTGACACATACGGAAGTTATTGATCCATTTGAGGAAATAAGGTCTGGTTCTTAGTCGTTCTACTCTGTATAGTAGTGTCTGGTGTGGCAGAGTGTCAAAAACCCTTTCAGCAACTTCCTTATCCTTAGAAATGTAGGTTAAGTTGCGGAGAAATAATAGCAACTTGGCTGTGAAGGACATTACTTTTCATATATCCATAAGAAATTTATAATACCTTGTGAGCCTCTAGGAAATGCACCAATTCGCTCTTTATGCTCTTACCCATGACCTTGTCAGATGTGAATTTTAAATTAATGAGCTCCTCAATTGATACCGACGCCCAGCTACCGATGTTGTATGGGAAACTTATACGAGTCAAATTGCAATCGGCGGGAAATGCTTCATAGTCGAAGGAAGTTTGATATAGCATTGACAGGGATTCAAAGTGTACACTGCCAATTCTTGGAGAAGTTTGGATGGGATCTGGTCCGGTCCTGGCCCATTTGAATTTTTTAGTTTCTCTCATTACCTCCACATACACATTTTTTGAAAAAGTGATATCGCTAATGCTTGCAGATCCATGGCGAATTCCCATCTTTTTCGCAAAATAAGTCCTTTGGCTCCATTTTATTCACTTTTATATGTATTAAGGGATGCACACGAAAAGTATTTTGTTCACTGAACTACTCAGTCCAGCAAGGAGCATTGCTCAAATTTGCATTCAACTGCTCATTTGCGAGTTTGCTCAGGGCCTGTGGCCAATCCATGACCGTGTTTGCCAACCGGTTGAAGAGAGCCGTGCGCTTTTAAAGTGGTCTATGTTCTTGTCACGCCGGATATTGAGTGATTGTGTTGGTGAACTGAAAGACATCACTGTAAGACATTTTGCTCTTGGCCTGGACAATCCACACTCAGAAACATTGTTAAAGTAGGCATGGACAATTTTACATATCAACGGTGCCATCTGGCCGCTCTGGGGAGCGACAATTTTAGGTTAAAAATTGCTGCTTTGTATGCGAAGGGTATGCTTCAGGGTATGTGGAATTGCAACAATTATAGCTTTTTTCATATTGGGAAGAATATTGTAAACAGCTCATCATCCCCAATATTAATACCACCTGTGCGAACTATATGTTAACAATAGGTGCACATTGACGTCTCCCAAGTGAATTATCAACTGGTAGAAATTACTTTTGGTTGGCACCCATCGAGTTAGTTCGATAATGATTTCCTTGAGAATCTATTAGGAAAAGAGGCGAGTTCCTAGCCGAGCAAGTGCGTACAACAATATGCAACAGCTTCAGGCAACACTGACAGATGTCGCATGTACAACTCAGAGGCACACCATTGTCGTCACTATCAGGCATTCAAACCCGTATTTCCCATCTTGTAAGGTCGAAGCTTCTGAAGATTTAATTCATCTGCTAAATACGAATAAGTTGCTCGTAGACGCCGTGGCATGCCAACATCTATTTAACCGCTATCATATCAAGTGAGGCGGTCGAAATGAGACAGATATCAATGTATTAACGGCAAACGTTAGGACTGCAGGATAAGCGCATTTCTAACTAATTAGCTGAAGTCATCTGCAGTTACCCGACTTCATTATAGCCATAGGAACTGCCGCTACACTCGACTTCGATCCCGCGATCAGTGAGCTAAAGACAAACGTCCTATCCACTGAGCCATCGGGTCGGCGTCTTGCCCGAGGCAGATATCGTAAAAAATCTAGTGACTGTTTTAGTAGGCCCATTGCTTTGTCGAAATCTCTGTTGAAGTGGCAGGTCTAAGAACCAGCGATCTTTCATTGCCTGCTCATTTTTTCTGCATCATTAACGGCAGGTCTAATTTCTGTTTATTGACCCACACAAATTCCATTAGGCAAGATGTTCGTCTCATCGGATCACCGATGCAGTACAACTAAAGACAGTTAATTGGTTTTATAAGTTGATGTACCTGTATGGAAGGTGGCAAATTGTCCGTAGTTTTGGAAATGGCCTTCCACTTCCATTTTTTTGCGTAATGCAATGGGTGCTGGGACGGATATTCGATAATCTTCTTACGTGGAACGCTTATTGTCGCCATTGATGCGTATTGATGCATAGGATACGAGGTAAGCCGGTCGAATTATACAAGACTAACGTATCCCAGTGGTTATAAACCAGGAGATAGGGTAAGGTGTGGAAGGTCTGAGTGTTATGGATAATTCAATTACATGCAGGAGTAGAATGCAAGTAATTGATAATTGACTGCCAGACGAGTGCGGTCCAGCCATGAGTCTTACAGAAACGTTCAGTGCAGCCTGCTCTGGACATTCCGGATAATCCGGGGCCATAGTTTCTCCCTAAAATTGGAGGATTTCTTCCAATTAGCCACCACTACTCACCTGCGTGGCCATCCTTACAAGGTCATAAACGAATGCACCCAATTAGACCTCCGAAAATATTTTTTCAGTCAACGCGTGGTCCGGCCTTGGAACTTGCTACTAAGCGAGACGGTTTCCGCTGACACAATTGTGGAATTTAAAAGAAGACTTGATGTGATTTTATTTGACAAAAGGCGACTTTTACAACACTATTTCCTACTGCCAGCACTGTGAACACTTTTTCTGGCCTAAGACCGTTTTCATTCTTTTCCGTGAAAATTCACTCGAACTTCTGCTATAATATCATTTGTGCTCCCCCCGACTGCAAATTAACTGTAAGAATAACCTTTTTGCGTTACATTAATAGGGTCCTCAAGGGCATTTCTTGCCTGTTACCCTTAAAATATACATATACATAACTGAATCCAGACACGCATTCTGTCGGTGAGGTCACCAGGTCCGGTTGTCTGCAACCGGCAGTTAGGGCACCGCCTCCGTTAGTGACTGAATATAGGTGGTCATCGTAGTAAAGTTCTTTGTGAATCGGTCTTGGGAATTGATTAACCAGTAATGACAAACAGGGGATGAATACACGCCTGTGAGCTTTACTTCCCTTTGACATGCTTTGGTGCACACGTGTTTATTGGACACGAGAGGCAGACGCCTAGCCCAGAGGGAAACAGCTTAGAATACAAGGTCGTTATAGATACGTAAGTATATGGTGTGATACATATAAGACTACAATAGTCGTTGGTTATTAAGTTCACTTCGGGTCCAGAACAAATTGGGCTTAATAAGCGGTGGGCGCACTAACAGGAGAGTCCTAGTTCTTGAGTAGCAAACGCAGAATAGGTACTTTTCATTAGATACGTACTGTATTATGTTAAGGGTTTGGTTATGTACAAGAAAAGAATGCTGTTTGTCTGTATTTTACAAAATAAAAAAACTAAAAATGATTTGCGACACGTTTAAAAAAATTGGTCTAGTATCAGTTTTTTCGAGGAGAGTTCACTAGCATCTTGTTTTGCGTAAGACTGGCCAACATTATGTTACCATTTGCGTACGCAGAGAGGTGAGCATCTCACTCTATTCTGTTTGCGAATTGGGCTTTTTAGCCGGCAGATTTGCTATGTAAAATTCCGTCCCAAGCTGACTTGGGTTTAATACGTGACTGGGCCTATTAACCGTGGGCTTAATAACCGGCGACTACTGTATTACGATAGCCAACAGCCTGAAAAACTTTATTCTTGGCTACAAAATGAGGTCATAAAGAGTGTGAATCAAATTGGAACAAGAAGCTTCCATACGCATTTGTACGCAGATTGCGTGGTCAAGTGAGGGGATCCTGTTGGAAGCCACGTCATAACCATGCTAAATTGGTACGATTTGCCACGTCATCGCCACCTCTGGCCCCATAGGCAAGGCAAAAAAAACGTGAAGTGTGTTTTCGACAACTGCATGAAAGACCCACAAAGTGTTGAAATGAAGAAAAAACTACTAACATTGAGTGCTATTGGAGGTATGGTCAACGCTGGTAATGGCACAGAAAATGGCCCTCATCAGTAGCACGCAGGTATAATAATTCTATCCTATGATCCCGCACAAAAGCCTCTTAAGCTGCCAGTCGTTGCGACCGTACATTGTTTATGTGCTTAATCATTTTTAAGTTTACTGGAATGCACAGCATGGCTGACACCAGCACCCTATGCGCTCTATAAATCTTCACCGTCCACTAGCCGTAAAGAAGCAGGATAGCGTCATCCAGTCCAAACGAATCATTCCTTTTAAGGAACCGTATAGGTTCTCTTTTCGCCTGTCACCTAACTGTTTTTTAGCCTTGTTGTTGGAACTGTATCTTTTTATTTCTTATAAACGTTTGTGTGCTCTGTTTACCTAAATGCGCGTGATGACATACTACGAAATAATGAAAAGGGGACTACATCGAATTTGAATTCATGCGTAAAAAATCAAAGCAAAACACCAAGTTAGTGTTCAAGTGCCTTCGCTTAAACCATATTCACAGTGTCTTCACGCAGCTTAATGCGCGACACAGGTGCTGTTTACGATTGGGTGGGGATTCATCCACATCGAAAAGGAGCTCTTCAGGAAAGCATTCGGCGCGTTTTTTCGGTCCCACTTGGAGTATGCCGTTCAGGCCTGTCATTTGTGATTCAAGAAGAATTATCTGCAGCTGCAACGAGTACAGGCGAGGACTACAACGATGGTCAAGAATCTCAGTTTTCTGCCTTATGAAGACAAATTAACTGAACTTGATTTGTTTCCCCTCAAGTACAGGCAATTCCGCGGTGACCTAACTCATCAGGGATTAAGTCACTTTATAAGTCACTTTATTAAGGGAAGAAGGCTTTCGCCCTTGAACTATATTTCCACTAATAGCAATAGTGGAATCCCACCAAGGCCACGACCTTAGACAATTGGGTCTCTGAAATTATTAAAATCTGCCAACCCCCTACTTCCCGTAATAATAGTAGAAATGCTTGGCTAAAAAAGATGGGTATGTGATTTTATAACCGAGCGCACTGGGGTTCTGATATAGCGTGGCCTCCTTCCGATTAGGGCTGCTATTTTGTCCTTCGTTTGCGTCCACTGACTTGTGAATGCGTCGTCACACTATGCATCCACTAGAATGCTCGATACTTATAGCAGAAGTTCATAGGGTGGAAAGCCAGTGGAAATGTCAACAAACAAGGGTTCATTATAAATACACGAGTAATAGTCATGAAAGGATATATATAACGATCATACATAAATATAGCAACGACAGGGATGTTATTACACTGCAAGTTATTACTGGGAGTGCAACTGTTACGCATCACTCTCTAAAGGTGACGTTAGAGTTGAAGGCTGCTAGCAATTAAGGGACAAAACTGTTTCCCATGGACTGCGAGTACACAGCAATCTCGCCATATTCGAACAGATTCAAAGTAATTATAATAATTATATGTTTATTATGCCAGTTTACACGCAATTGTAAAGAGTTGGTCATGCACCTCTTGGGCGCCTTCCAAAACTTCGAAGACCGGAAAAAACCTTAAACAAACTCCCTATGTTGGAGCCAGTATTGGTTTTGTTACAGGTTTTGTGTTTTGTCAATGCTGGGCGAGATAAGGAGTTTGTTTTAAGTGAAAAAAAACTTGACCTCAAAGGTATGATGAAAACGTTATATATGTACAGTTGTAAGCTGAGTTGACACATCAGCAGGAGAAATGTTGCATATATTCGAACACATTCAAAGTAACCATGCCCATTTATTTAAATAAGGATACATATGTCTGTGCTGATAGGTCATACCCTGACAATTAATGGTGTGACGGCCCGTGAAGCTTGACGTATCTTACATTGTGGTACATTACTATCACGTCAGGGTATATCCTGTTACCTGTTTACTTTTCTATTTAAGCGATTCAATTATTTACTTATATCAAATTTACATACAAAGCTATTTCCCCCGCACGGCATCTCGCCCGGTAAAGAAATTTAAGCAAGATTCGGTACTGATGGTACTGGCGCTGGTAAGCGTCTTTGAATAAAACCTGTTGCCAGTATTGGCTTGTAGGTAGACATGATTTGACCCCGTGCTTTTAAGCAAGAAAATAAAATAAGGGCACCAAAGTGCTGTGCACTGTCTCCTATTATCGATGACTTTTCGAAATGTGAAAGTTAATAGGATCAACGTGGTTGAAATTCAATTCTGGAAGACAAACTGGAAACCAAAAGTTTTGATAATATCCATTTAAGTTTGCTGAGACTAAATTTTACACGTGAACTTTTCATTTATTGCAAAATGATAGAATCCAGGGGCAGAACGGGGAAATTTACTGATACTGATAGCCCTAATTCTAGTTATACAGGGTCGCATGCGGTATTTCTCGTACTTTTCGGTCAAAAAGCCACCTTTACTCATTATACTATCCTCGAACCCATTTGGTGAGGTATGTAGAGGCTATATCACTACAAATATACAAAACGTCTTGGCAAATACGCAATGGAAAACTATCTAAGGTAGGCTAACTGCTGGTAAGTGATTTACCAGACTATTCTAATGAAAACATTGTAAAAACCAGTATATGAGGATGACGATGAAGATTAGAAATGATAAAACTCACTTCAATCCTTCACGGTTCTGGCCGGCAGTAGTCAAGCAGTCGATTTGCCAAACGATGACTCCGTGAAGACCGGGATCCAAGTTCGTTGGACCGCGATTGTGAAAATTGAGAGAAATATCGGTTGCAAATTGTTGCTGGATTCTCCTGAGCCCGAGAATGATCACCAGAGTGGTGTCGTTGAAGGGCAAATTAAACACCGGCATGTGAGGATATATTGAGCCATGGAGAGTGTTTCGCAAAACAGTTGCTAGCACGCGTCAAAACGGACAGTGAGCAAGTGTGTTATATTCGAGTTTTAACAAAATTGGTTATTGATAAATTTAAACAACACACAAGTTGAGCCAAGAGCCCATTGGTACAAGGCGCTGCGATAATCCGTTGTAACGAATGAAGGAACTGCAGGATTGTTTTAGTACACCAAGGTCGTCACTTTTGGTGCAGACCCAGGATGGAGATGCTGTGATCGAGTGTCAGCGAAGAAACCACTGCCCTTTTACCTCACAGCCACTGACCCCCTTCCCGCCGCCGTCGTCGTCAATCTTATCACAGTCTCAAACACAATGTCAGCACTCCCATCTCGCCCCTGCAGTTGCCCACAGCACTGTATTCCCTGCCGGTAACTGATCAGACATTAGAGAACACACCCCACTCCAGGTGGGACTTGTATCTATGTAACACCATTCCCTTTCCCCATATTATTTTCTTACTCTGTACGTATTCTTTATTACTAGTAGATTCTTCTCCGTATATTCTCGATCCCTTTAACCACATCGGTTCGGGAACCCGAGTGTAGTGCCGGGAACCCGTCTATATCAGTAATGTTTCGTTAATACATATTGTTCTGCCCCACGCTCAGCTTCGACTGAGTTTGCTTCCAAGCCCCCCCCCCGCCTACTAACAGCGGCAGTGGGAATCAGAATGCATAGTCAGAATATAGATAACGATGAGGCTCATCTGTGTGTGCCCTTGAATTTAACCTTCCGCATGACGCTGCTATATTCATTTTTTTCAAATCTAACAAATTCGCCTCTAAACAGTTATACTCGTCTTATAGCTAAACCAATTATTTCTAGTACTTCGTGTTATCGAATTTTTGGTGTATTGATGAGGCCCATTGGGCCTGAAATATACAACTTATGATTATTATTACTCCGGCCCTGATATTTGTGTACTTGGGTGATGCTTATCAATCGAAAATCCATTTCCGAGTTTCCGCTACAGAACCATCTTCACGTCTCTTATCCTATAGGTGTGTGCCAACCTGGACATCCCTGGCGTGCAGCACCGTATTTAGAAGGGTCACGGCGTATTACAAACTGTGCTGCCCCATAACACTACAGTGGATGTATTTAGCACAAAATAGCTCATTACTGTGAATGTGTTTAATAAACATTCACTGATTTACTTATCTGACTGCCTTGTTTCCCTTAATGCGTGAAAAAATCTGGTTCAAAAATAAACCGTTCCTGTACAGCGCGCTTTTTATTCCAGTGCACCTTGTTGTGCTGAAAATACGGTATCTTAGATTTATTTAATTTTCTGCAATACATTCGTAAACACTATATCTTAGTGTACCTTAGTTCCGCTCACTACCTTGCTGTCTGATTTCCGCCTTTTTAGAGCGCGCTCACTCTGTTACGCCTTATTTAACGTTAATCTGTTCTCCTGTCGAGCGAAATTCTGTGCTGTCGTATCATTTGTATCTGATACTCGCAATTTCTTCAGTGCCCTGCTTTGGGTAAGTAAATAGTCATACAGGGTATGTATATTATTTCCCCGAGATGTCTAATTTCCCACTCTATGTGATTTTAAAATCACGAAGCAATTGCTTTAGGTTCATATATTCTTCGGATGTTTTAGCTGTTTTAACGTTTAAAAATATTCTCTAGTTACTGCTCTTTATTTTGCATAACTGGATTAAAGAGCCTTATCTCCTATTAATTCTGATGGAATGCAATTTTTCGCATTTTGATACAATTTCTTCAGCAATCCTAATTAGGATTGAGGCTGCTTAACCAGCCTTAGGGGGCTGCAGTCACGAGCCTCTCTGTGAAGAGGTAGCCATAGCTATAGCACTAATATATGAGTGCTGCAATTACGTAGAGTCTGGTGCTGGAATTTTCAGGCGTTTGCAGAGAATGTTTCTTTTTGTTTATATCAAATGTTCTTTTTAGTGTGCTTTGGCCGAGCTTTATGTTGAGGATGAATGCAAGCGCAATTGCGTCAGTGTCGCTCGAGAATTTTTGACTCGTTGTTGCATCTCGTCCGTTATTCTAAAGTGTTAACCGGTCTGCCAATGAAGCACATAATTTTGAAGACGGTGGAATGCGATTTACCTCAATATGTTGTCGACGTAGTCTGACAAATAAACTCACGTAGTATGAAAAGTGCGGTTACTACTTACGGTAAATTAGCGCGTTGATATGCTAAAATCGAAACTGCTCTTCATAGCATAGCATATGTAGACGAAAGTGTAATAGCTTGTGAAAATTTTCAGCTATATTCTTGTCTGTCCGACCGCTGAATGAATGTTCCGTAGGGACTGCGACTTCTGATCGACTTCATTTTCTTATGCTACTTTACTGTCATTTTTCATTTTCGGCAAAGTAATTTAAGTTCAGCGATGATACCCATTTAAGCATTCAAGAAGTCAAGGTAGGCGAACGAACGTTTTCGATTAATTAATCATCAGACGTGTACAATAATATAAAGGGGGTAGAGTTAGCAGAAGTTTAAGCAACCAATCAGTGGTATTTGAGGGGAAGGGGAAATGTTTAAAAGATCAAAGGGGAACGGGGGGAGAAAAGGAACGTGTCTTATAATATGTGCAATTCGCCATATCATGCAATTGCAAAGTGGCTGGCAGAAAAGCTGAAACCGATTCGGCAACAAATAGCACCGTACGGACTACGGGACACGTTTCAATTCGTCGAGTCCATAAGCAACACAAATATCAAGGGAAACACTATGTTATCCTTAGATGTCGCGTCTATTTCACCAACATTCTCCTCTCGGAAATCATAAAATATTTATGTGAAGAGATTGTTAAGCAGGATTTTCCAATCGGCGACCTAAAAGAACTACATTTCCGCTGTACATTAAACGTGCAATTCAGCTTCAATGGACAATTTTACCGCCAAATCGATAGTGTAGCAATTGGATCACCACTGGGACCTCTTTTAGCTGACGCCTTCATGGGAAAACTGGAGAGCAACGATCTTTCCCCTTTTATAAAGGATCTTTATTCCTATGCCAGATATGTTCACGATATATGTGTAATAGCAAATGGAAGTATTGAGTTGGACACTTTTTTAGCTAAAGTGAATCAGGTACACCCAGCAGTAACCTTCACTCTAGAAAAATAAGACAGACAGTGCCTCCCTTTCTGGACGTGCTTCTTAGTAGAAGACCGGATGGAACAATAAGTAGAGATGTATTTCGCAAGAAAACCTGGACAGGGCAATACACTAACTTCTACAGTTTTGTACCACTAACTCAGAAACGAGGCCTAGTCCGCTGCCTCGTGAACCGAGCCAGGAGAATCTGTTCACCAGAGACACTGGAGAAGGAACTCGTACTCATCAAAAACACCCTACAAGAAAATTCATTTTCTGAGAAGTTTATCAATAATTTGATGGAAGAACGTCCACCAAAATTGGAAGTGCCAACGGCTGAAAATAAAACCGTATTTTTTACGTTGCCATGTCAAGGTAATCCAACAAGCGAACTTCTACAGCTTCGCCTGAACGCTGCAATAGCGTGTACATATCCAGCAGCTAAGTTAAGATTAGTATTTTCAAGCACCCCACTTCTTTGCCTTGAAGGCAAGGATAGACTCCCGTTTCAGACCTCATCAATGTGCATCTACAACTTTACATGCTCCTGTAGGGCGAGTTACATTGGTTGAACAACTAGGCGGCTATCCAAACGCACGCGGGAACACCATCCTGCCTGGCTAAACAAAGGCACTTGGTTGACAGCGGTCACCGGATAGACATAAACCAAGCATTTCGTGTCTTGTATAAAGTACCAGCGAAACACTCCAAGTTCCTGCGTCGACGCATACTTGCGACGGCAGAAGCCGTAGCGATACGACTCACAAACCCGATCTTATGTCCACAGAAGGCCTTCGTCGTGGCCCTACGGCTCCCGTGGTCGAGAACAAGCTCAAACTCACCATGTGTCGGCACACATTCTAGCATACCGGTAGAGAATGAGCAGACAATAACAACTGGTGTCAAAATGCCGCGACCAGTTGACATGAACTTATTATGAGACACGTTCCCCCTCTCCCCACCCCGTTCCCCTTTGATAGCTTTCGAATTCGAGCCACCCATTTTTAGCTCTCCATTCACCTGACACAGCGACATTTTAAAACGGTCAAGCAATTTGCTGATCGCATACCTACTGAGGTTGCTCACCCTCTCCACTCTGCATTAATGACTGCAAAGTCTTCCCGTCCCATGCGTCGAGGTTTCCATCATATGTCTAGCCGCACATCAGCATATCAGCACTTGTTACTCCCATTCCTAGCACGCTACCTCACATGTAAAGAAGCGGGAATGGGGAAGTTGGAAGCTGATCTGTCTCCATAGTTGATGTGAATGTCGTAAAAAACTTGATTTGTGAGTATTGCATGACATTTGACCTGTTAAAATGACCCTTTATTTACCTTACCATCTGCTCTCCGTGAATGGAGCCATTATTGCTGAAAATTCAGGTTTGTAAAATCCTCAATATAGCATTCTTCTTCTTCTTAAACATTCACCCTCCCCCTCAAATACCGCTGATTGGTTGCTTAAACTTTTGCTAACTCTACCCCCTTTATATTACTGTACACACCTGATAATGAATTAATCAAAAACGTTCGTTTGCCTATCTTGACTTCTTGAAAGTAATTTGACATAAATTTTCCTTCTGAAATCATGATGTTTAACTTCCTTTTATGTTATTTTTACTTCTTAGTAGAAGTGTCAGAAGACAACGGACTTGGAACACAAATGTACAGAAAAGCGTTCAGCCGAATCGCAAAGGTGCTACTTGGTGGTACGATCGGTGCAGGTCTTCTAGCTGCATCCCCAGCAGGTGAACCCATACGCAGTCATGCCCAAAATGTCCTTCCAAGTTTCGTACGGGCACTGGCTTACAGCGCTCCGGCATTAGATGTTTCCAAGTCCTGCTTTACGCCCTGGAACTCAAACTGGGATGGACGTGATGTGGTCACTTCGCCCGATGGCACGTCGAATGGTGATAGCTCGAACAGTCCGCGGCGACCCAAATGCAGTCGGCACATAATTCTTGTGCGTCACGGACAGTATCATTACGCTGCGGATGATTCGGACTGCCATTTGACTAAACTAGGTCGTGAACAAACTGACTACACGGGTCAGCGACTGAAACAGCTCAATTTACCTTATTCCCGCATTATTTACTCCACAATGACAAGAGCAGTAGAGTCAACAGATGAAATTATCAAATACCTACCCGAAGTACCTGCTGTGCCTTGTGACAGATTGAGAGAGGGCGCTCCCTTCCCACCCCAGCCTCCTGTACCTAATTGGCCGTCCTCTGAAGACGCTTTCAATGAAGATGGTCCGCGGATTGAAGCAGCCTTTAATTATTACATGCACCGGGCAGATCCCGATCAGGAGAAAGACAGCTATGAAATCCTCGTCTGTCATGCTAATGTGATCCGATATTTTGTTTGTCGCAGTCTTCAACTCCCACCAGAGGCTTGGATCCGAATGACTCTTGATCATGGAAGTCTTACTTGGATCACAATCCGTCCCACTGGAACTGTCAGTCTTCGATGGCTAGGAAACTCGGGCTACATGCCTGCGGATAAGCTGAGTGTGCAGTGATGTGTTCCACTCTTCTGCTAACGTTCCTCTGTTCTTCAAGGTAGGGTGCGCTTTCAATGAGTCTATGCGCCTTTACAGAAGCCCTCACTCGCAAGGGAAGAGTTGTGACGCCTGGGAATCTCACTCTCGACGACTGCGAACGCGAGTCTATCAGAAGCGCCCTTCACTGTTTGGAACAAAAGATATTCTGATTTACTCGATTGTGGGTTTAATTATAGTTATGCTCTTTGCTTCCTCCCTTCCGATTTGACCGTTATTTTCCTGGAATGAATTACCCAGTACAACCTTCCCTTGTACCTAACGTAGACTACCCTTGCATCCAACACGACCAAGATTGTGGCTTTACTACAGAGAAGGGGTCATTAACGCTACCACTGCAATGTGGAAACCTTGCGTTCTGACAAACTTCCTAGCTGGGTGTCGTCTATTGGAAAACTCTTCCGTGCGTGTCGGTACGAAGTTAAGTTAAGGATCTCGTAGACAGTCAAAACTAAATTAGTGTTCGTGACGTCCCTAGCTTTTCTTTTTATTCTAGGTAGTTTATAATACGTCAAAACTTCCTAGCCTTTGCGTTAGACTTGTCTATGATATCTTTGCTATTAATTTATACTGCGATCAGCAGTCTATTCGGGCTCTAGTGATGCTTCTTTATGTACGCATCATATATTTATGGCTCTGATCAACCGATGACAGTGGAAGAAGTACATCTTTAAAGCCTTTGGTCAACAGTGTCGAACACCCAGCTTGGTTTTTGAAGTCTCAACCTCCTTTTCTAAAGGTCCACCTAACCCGGACTTTAAACTGTCCATTTTCATGCACCTGAGAGCTAAGCTGATCACCACAAACAAAGCTCCTTCAAGCTAGTTTTCTTGCAGCCCGAGCGAATCGACATTATTCTGTTCTTCCTAATTCCGACAAAATTTTTTTTCGAGTTCGTGAGTTCTTACGGCCTGTGTAAAATTCATTGGTCAATTGGGATTCAGTGAAGGTGACCTATCGGTGGCAAACGTTGTTGGTGCTGTCGTTTGAGACTTCCTCGAGTTTGTTATCATATTCTCGAAATGTAAGTGCATTTTCGTGTGAATTACCCTAATAAGTGGTTGACGCTTTGCGTCCTTAGCATATTCGCAATCAACAGCCTTTTGCATTCACAAAACTATTCGGCAGTTGCTTGACGACGGTCTAGGCGTGCTCGGCAACCATCGATGGAAATTGCTGACCAATGTGAATAATTATGTGTAGTAACTGTTTCTAGCTTAGTGCCCGTGGAAGGTCGCGTTTGGTTGGAAAGGATTATCCGTGGAATGGTGAGGACAGGTAAAAAACGAGAGCAGGAATCATTCGATGTAACCGCTGAATGTGTTCTTTGGAAAACCAGGGATTCCCATCAAATAATGCATGCCACTGAAGGCAGTCCCAAAATCATTGAGCGGACAGCACTTTTTAGATGTTTTGGATTCTGATGGGGACTACGTGGTTAACATACGCAGGTTCGATTGAATAAGGTTGGAAGTCTCACACTTCGGATGGTGACCGCAAGAAAATACATCTGAATACGAATTTGCTGTGCAAGTTCATCCTGCCGAAGCGGTAAAGCATTGATTTGACGCTGATCGAAAAATCAGAACTAAGCAGACTTCAGTAAAATAATTTTGGCGACCCGAAGCCTGCAGTGCTGTTGGAGATTTGGCGGCCACGGGACTCGGGTTATTTGCAAATGAAACGGTTTTTTGCTTGCTCCTTACGTATCCCGTGAAGGACAAGCCTGTTCGGACTGTTAATTTGAAATAGTTAGTTCCGAATATCCCGAACAATATACGACCCACCTCTCATATTTACGTTTCGAAGTAATGCTGCGTGTGTTCCAGTTCAACAGATTGGGCCCGCCGCACTGACTCGTTACAACCGTGAAGATGCACGATGTACAGGTTCTTGGGACTTCGCTCGAGTTGAATTTTAAGATTGCTAGTGATTGTCAGCTGCGTCGGGATAAGCAGGTCGAGACATGACAGACACAGAAGAACGAAGATATCTGTGTATTACCCGAAAAGCGTCAACTATATGAGTGTTGCATTTTCCGAACTGCTACGAATCAAGGGAGGTTGAGGATTTTCTGTGGGGACTGAATATATCTTAACATGTAATTCTTGTTCCCGAGGCCGTGAAAATAGGACACCTGTCTCTGTTCAGGCTGGTACACGCATCTATGGAGTACGACGGCCTTCCAGGGTTTCAGTAATCCAAAAACCACCGTTTTGCAAACACGGCGTAATAAATATCTAGTGACATACGCAGATCAGGTAACTAGGTATCCATAGAGGAAGGCATAACCTCGGCACTATACCAACCCCACATTGGCACCGGCGTTTTAGTTTCCTGCGTCAAGGATCCTCCAAGCGCTTGGACAATGAGAAAACTACTAAGGGACACTGATCTTTGCTCAACTGTGAAAAACTCGTCTCGGCGAGGGTCGAATTCATGACAAAGTCCGCCAAAACATCAATTAATTAATTAATTTGTGCATGAAATGCCATTCTCTTCTGTTCATTTCGGAATGCATATGATTCCAGGAAAAGATTCAAGATTCCTTTTGCAATGTAAGTGGGCTTACCGGCTACTTACTCGCCCTTCGGAGTGCTCTGGACTAACAATGTAATGAACAACTGCAATCACACATTTTCGTCGACCTATCCGAGGTAATTCGATTCCATCCACTGCGTTCCTGAAACTGACAGTGAGCATGGGTGCCCCATCAGTCGACATGCTTGTTCAAAAGTAACTGTTAGACTCCACATGCGCACGCCCATATCACCCCTACGACTGCAGTATAGCAGCTAACATAACTAAAAATCTTCCGCATCACGCGCGGCCTTCACACAATGAGGAACAGAGGTGCGGCATATTGACCGCGACATAAGGCGGTTAGATGACGCTGCAACCCCATTTGCATAGTGCGTCCGTTGTCTATCTTGAATATTGCTCGTCCAACACGCCTATCAGATGCTCTTACCGAATACTCATAGAAGGATAGCCATGCTGAGGGACGCTCACTAGTTCAGCCTAAACGCCGGCGGAGCTCTTGTGTGTATTTGATATGTTAAAATATCAAAATTAGGCCAAATGCAAAGGCCTGATTGGTCATTACTATTTAAAAGCGTCAGTGCCTAACGAGACTGTTCGAGGGGAAGTAAGGCGGGATGAGGAGAACATGGAATGACAATCAGGATAACGTAGGCAAAGTTGTCCGCTTCTCCTAAGAGAAGCCTTGGTAAGTAAGGCCAGCGTGAATTAAAAATTGCGACAGTAAGAAAACGCTGGCCCGGCAATGTGTAACTATACAGCGGTAGCGTGAGATGGCTTGGTTGATGGGTGTCTCAGCTCACCTTCCACCAGACACACCATCAGTAGGCTCCGTCACTTTGCCAAAAAGAGAGAAAAACTTCATTTTTTTGCGAATAACATTCGCTATGTCGTGATGTCAGTATGACTGATCATCTTTTTATATGTGAATCAAGTTGCCAGGTATAACCGCTGCACGGTTCACTGCCGCTTTCCTATAACAACTGAATTTGCGTATTTTGTAGTTAGTCTTCACAGTATTTGCCATTTGCAGTCAAGCCGGGTAATCCACAGCTAGCTTGGTAGGCAGGCCCCGTACTCCAAGTGACCTCAACGTTAGAGATATGAATCAAAGAAGGTAAATTACAACATATCCACGAAGCATATGCATATAGGAAATAAAACTGATGGTTCGCAGTCATAATAAAGCACCTCATGCCTAATGTTGACATTACTAGATAGCCACTGAAGGACGATACTTCAATGCTTATCCCTAAATATCTCACGAAGGAGATTGAGCGCCCAACCACCTAACAAATATCAAAAGTTGTGATTGAAAAGAAGGGTCACAAAGGAGTTTTTTAATTATAAATGGACAAATAACTGACTTAAAAGTCTAAATTGCTAGGGGCAAGAACAACTACAATCGAAAGATATTACTTGGCTGGAAGTTCTTTTTTGGGGACTTCTTGTGCATCAGCGAGCTTAGCAGTATTCTTTTCATTATCCCGGAATTTGGGGAATGACTCCCAGGGCGTGTTGAACTCAAATTTACGGAATTCCTGGGCCAATTCAACAGGCTCGATTACAACTCGCTTCAGTTCTTCATCGTAGCGCATCTGTAGAAAAAAAGAAACACACTCAGTAGTGCAGGTTTTTTCTGATTTCCGGAGAATCAATGAGAAGTTTTAGTGGGACGCTTTTCATGCAACAGTAGACAGTAAACCTCGAATTAAGGTCATGTACTACTATGGAAATTGGTTATCTGCGCTAGAAATGACAGACTCTGCAATGACTCGTGCGTAGGAACACCCACCTACCATTCCCCTCACGGAATGTTCTGCGACCCTCAAATAGGTAACTAGACTGCGTGGCGACTATCAGCAACAAACGCCAAACTGAAGTGTTTCAACCCATTTGACGCGAATTTCCATAAACGGTAAATGAAGGTACGTTGTTTCGGCAAAAGTCTGCACCACTGGAAAATTCACGTTGATCCCACCACTTTAAGCTCAGATTCAAAAACCTCTACCAATACAAGCGAGCATGCGAGTCCCAAGAAGCAATCTGCATACTTAATAAAAGTCTTGTCTGCCTCTGTGTCGACCTCCATTATCATTGGTGGATGGAATCTGTTTTTAAGTCGATCACGGAGTGTGGGCACACACGCGCGCAAGCAGGGCATGCGCTTCTGTCCGTGTATTAGTCACGCGCGCCGCCCGCCTTTCGCGCGCCAGTCTGTACGTCGATCACAGGGGACAGTGCTGGTGTCACTGTGTCTGTTTTTGTCCCCTTTATCATTGATGGCAGGCAGCTGTTTCAGACTCGCGATTGACACCCGACGTGACAGCCGGATGTGAATACGCCACGGGGGGGCAGGGGTGCGAAAGGGGTTTGATACTCACTGACATAAACCCCTTGACCTACTATCATTTGGACTCTCCCTTGCTTACGCGTATGTTGTCGCGGGCTAGCTCTTATATTAGATTGAATGGCCTACAATATAAACCTCTACGCTTTCATTCTAACCTTTACAAACTATCATTATGAACAACAGTGATGCCGTCAGAAATGTTCTGAACACCAACAACCCGACAAACGATAATGAGCCGGTGACTGAAGGTAACGTTTTGAACTTACTTCTTTTCTACCCAATGTTATTTTTTTTCAGAATAATAACCTATTTGTAGGTTCTACCGCATTAGGTAGAAAAGGAATTAGAGCAGCTGCGAGAACACAAGTTCAGACGATGGAACAGAAGAGATTTGCCAATGTTAATAGACGTTCGCAAGAAATACAAGCAGAAAGACGGCTTCGCAAGGAGACTAATGCTATGCGTCAGCGATATCGACGCTCCAAAGAAACCGAAGATCAAATGCTGCAAAGAAGACACAAAGATACGATTCGCCATAAAACTAATCACTCCCAAGAAACCGAAGAGCAAATGCTCCAACGAAGGCACGATTCGCCATCAAACTAATCGCTCCCAAAAAAACTGAAGTCCAAACTCTGCAAACAAGAGAGCTAGGTAGGTTAAGAGATTCGCAACGTCAGCAAAACGAATTACCTGGACGTAGAAGTGCACGCCTGGCTATGCAAGCATCACAAAGAGCGGATCAACGGCCCACCGATGCTGAAAACTCAAGTTCGCGGCGAACCACAGCAGATGCGTCTACGAATCGCGTTCCCATCCGCCCTCCCGGCGGCCAAGGTCTGCTACACCCATCTCCCTACGTTGGATCAACTCTCCCCTCCGCCCAATCCGCGTTTTTGATGACGGAACAGCCCCTCCCGGCCACGCTGCTCCGACTCCTCCTCCTCGCCGCCGGAATCGAGGCCAACCCTGGACCTCTCTGGTACTGCTCGTTCTGCCGAGTCCGTTTGGGCCGCCGCGACTGGTCTGTACGTTGCGGCTCCTGCAATGGCTGGTGCCATCTCCGCTGCAGTGGCCTCGCCACGGCCGCCGATTGGTCGCCCGCCTTCGCGTGTCCCAGCTGTCCCGTGCCCCCACCGATCTCCATACCTCCAGCCCGTGCGGTCCTGAACCCAAATCCTCTGGTCTCTGACCTTGCCTCACCACCTGGTCTTAAGATCTTACAATTCAACGCCAACGGCTTCCTTGGGAAGCTTGACCAGCTCTTGGCCTTCATGCGTTCGCACAGCATAGCTGTGGCGGCTATCCAAGAGATAAAGTGATCTAACTCCACTAAGGTTCCTTCCTGTGCCGATTGCACGATTGTCCGTCGCGATCGCGGCCGCAACAAAGGCGGAGGTTTGGCCTTCCTGGTGGACAAATCCATTGCCCATCACCAGCTACCCCTGCTTGGAGCCGATCCCACGGAAGTACTGGTGATTTCCCTTCACATTGGTCCGGCTCCGCTAACCGTCCTGAACGTGTACATCCCTCCAACTTCCAGTTGTCCTCCCGGTTTCACCGCCTCTATCGCTCCCTACTTACCTTCTGGAGACAGTCTGGTGCTAGGTGACTTCAACGCTCACCATGACCTGTGGTGCTCTAACTCGGCAGCCGACCCCCGAGGAGAAGCTCTGGCTGATGAAATAGAACACGATCCCTTTGCTGTTCTCAACGAAGACAGCCAAACGCGGCTCCCGACCAACGGCGCCTCCAGCTCACCCGATGTTTCCCTCGCCAGTCTCAGTCTGGTAACCTCCACCATGTGGAACACGGAAATCAGCCTGGGTAGCGACCACCTCCCCATTGTGCTCGAATTGGCCACCGCCGCCGAGCGTATCAAGGCCCCCAACCGGCACTTCATTAATTTCAAGAAAGCCAATTGGGCAGCGTTCACGACCGAATGCGAAGCCGAGATCGATGGCCTACCGCCTCCCACCTGTGTCCACATGGCGAAGCGAGCCCTTCGTCGACTACTCCTGGCAGCAGCAAGGCACCACATCCCTAAAGGCCGCATTCCCTTTCTCCGTCCTAACTATCCGCCCGAAGCCTACCGCCTGGAACGAGAGAGAGACGAAATACGAGCGCGTGATGCCAGTGACCCGCGCGTTGGCGAACTAAATGGCTTAATCACTAAGACCATCAACGATGGCAAACGCCAACGCTGGCGTGAACTAGTTTCAGATTGCAATTTCAGCGGCAACTCAGCTGCCAATTGGAAGCTTTTACGCAACCTGACCAAACCCCGGGCTGATACATCAAACCAGTCTATTAGCTTTGGGGACGGCAAGTTCATTTCCAACAACGGTAAGATCGCCGCGAAGATGAACAAGCTGTTCTCGCCCCGCTCGGCGCCCAGTCCCAAAAGCCAGCGCCCCCTTCTTCGTCTCCTCCATAATCCCGCCCCCAGACATTTCCTTTTAGGCTGATGCCATCCTCACCGCCGTCAAGAAAATGAGAGCTTCGAAAGCCTTAGGGCCAGATGGTCTGGCGCCTATCCATGGGCACCACATCGGCCCAAAGGTAGCTGCCTACCTTGCCGCCCTCTTCAACCTTTCACTGGGAACTTCAATCATTATCCCCCTGGTCAAAGCGGGTAAGGACCCCTGCCTAGCGACCTCTTATCGTCCAATTGCCCTTTTCAGTCCATTGGCGAAGATCCTGGAACGGCTCGTCCACCCAATTCTGACGTCCGTGGCGGAACTATCTTGCCACCAACATGGTTTCCAATCGGGTCGTGGGACTACAACGGCGCTTTTAGAGCTCAGCGACGCTATCCTCGAGGGCTTCAATCAACAGAAGCCCGCTTCGCGGACCGGGGTAGTCTCAATTGACCTGTCACGAGCCTTTGACTGCGTCCGCCACGATCAGCTCCTGCAGGACTTGGTCGCGCTGAACGTCCCGACTGGCCTGGTCCGATGGTTGGCGGCTTACATCCGTGGCCGTCACGATCGTGTCCTTTTCCGGGGCGCTCTCTCTAAGCCCCGTAAGCAGACCTGTAGCGTCCCTCAAGGCTCTGTGCTCAGCCCGACGCTCTTTAACATCTACATGCGAGAGCTCCCACTCCCCCGGGCACCTGTGCAAGTGGTATCCTATGCGGACGATGTTACGTTCTTTTGCCGGCACCATGACATCGATCAGGCTGCACAGCTCCTCACGGAGTTCATGCCTGTTGTCGAAAACTCCCTCACCCAGCGCGGAATGACGATTTCGGCAGCCAAGTCATCCGTAACTGTTTTTACGCTTGATCCGAAGGTGTTTAATCGTCACCCGGTCATCACCGTCAATGGGGCGTCCTTACCGCTCGTCCGCAAGCCCAAACTCCCTGGTGTGCGTTTTGATCCGCTTTTCACGTTCGCAGACCATGCCAGGGAGACCGCAAGCAAAGTAAGCCGCTGCACCAAGGTCCTCAAGGCTCTAGCAGGCACATCCTGGGGCTGCGCGAAAGAGACTTTGTGGACTGCTTTCAAGGCGCTGGCCAAGCCGCACCTCACTTATGCAGCATCAATCTGGCCTCTTACGATGAGCTCCTCCAGCCTCCGCCGCCTCCAGTCAGCACAGAACGCTGCTCTCCGCACGATCACGGGTTGCTAGAAAATGTTGTCTATAGATCATCTTCATGCGGAGGCTTCTGTTCTACCGGTCGCTCATCACAACACTCTCCTTAGCCAGCAGTGTTGTTGGAGTTGTTTGCAACCCGGCCATCCCAATCATCACCGTTGTACCGCTCCCGAGCCCTGCCGCAACGTCCGGCCGTCTATTCGAGCACTCCATAAGGAAGCTGTTGCCTCGTCTCTCGCGGATCTACCTGCTGATAGCTCTGCCACCAAGACAGGCTCCCAGCGTCTCCACCAGAGAGTCGATGTCGAGGAGAAACGAAGTTACCGTCCCCCGGTGCTTTTGGGTGGCTATCCACCTCCGATTGCGGCCTCGGAACATCTCCCGAGGGTCACTCGCTGTACCCTGGCGCAGCTACGCAGTGGCTACTGCATGCTCCCTCGCCAGTACCAACACCGGCTCATCTGTTCGCCTGCAGTTCTCGGCCAGGCCCCCGCCTCACTCCCGCGGACCTGTGGATCAAGCCGGTCGAGGTTGCAGCTTTTTTCCGTCTCCCAAATACTCCTAGTTTGGATTGCGGCGGGGATTCCTGATCCAACTACGGGCTACAACACACACACACACACACACGCACACTCAAGTTCGCAACCACTTCATATACGGTTTGGTGACCCTGGCCTGTGAATTGCTTCCATAAATGCTCAAGCATAGAAAAAAGCCTCAGTCAATTACAACCAAAGTCATGGTTATGCGGGAGATGCAAATGTTTCCGTTGGGAAGATGGTGGAAGTTTGCGGGCATTGTCAGGCGAAAAAATTGACTGGTGAAACAAACGGCATGTGCTGTTCCAACGGCAAAGTTCTCCTGCATAACTTCCCCTATCTACCAAAAATACTCCAAACATTGCTTGCTGGTGATAACGATGACTAGAAAAATTTTCGCTCAAACATTAGAAAGCGCAACCTCTTTTGGTGCCAACACTGTTCATAAGGTTGGATTTATGCCAACCTTTAAGGTGGAAGGCCAAGTTTGCGACCGGATTGGATCGTTACTACCTCCTCCTGATGGCGAGCCGAAATTTCTACAGATATACTTCGTAGAGCAAATCAACCTGCAGGCTCAAAGCTGATC
Source organism: Ligula intestinalis (assembly GCA_036362985.1). Taxonomy (NCBI): domain Eukaryota; kingdom Metazoa; phylum Platyhelminthes; class Cestoda; order Diphyllobothriidea; family Diphyllobothriidae; genus Ligula; species Ligula intestinalis. The sequence goes on from JAYGXS010000005.1 coordinate 10,878,742, forward strand.
CTGAGCGTATCCAGACTTAAAGCATTACATAATATTGTCCCTTCAAGACAAGCTACACCAACGCAACAGCTACGTTAACAGTTTCAAGTCCGCCTTGGAGATGCACGCTTCCATTGACTTAACTTTTGTCATAGATACCGATAAAAGTCCTCGTGGAGAACAGCAACGAAGATTAAATGCTCCCACATGTAACGAGGTGGCCATAATCATGTCAGAAAAGCAGCGTGGCAACAGGGATATTGTCTTGAGAAGAAGAGACGATATACTGCAAAGGATATATGAGACACACCGTTCATACGACGCTTTGCAACACCTGCTCATGCATGTTAATGGTGAATACGGTTACCACATCAAATAGGCATACATAAAACAGTCAGTTGTAAAGCCTTCTACTCATATCAATTTATGATTCGAGAACGATCTTAAACCAACTTTGTCGATTCAAAACGTTCCTTCAACTTGCTGTTGATGTTTGCCAAAATGGAAACAGAGAGACTTTTGTATTTTCGCACACACCAGAAAGAACTTCGCGTGGACAACTACATCCACCTTAGAGGCAATTTCCTTACTGATGTTGTTGATAATGCTGGTCGCGGTCAACGTTTCATCTTGCCGTCAAGCCACACTGGATCTCCTTGCTATATGCATCTTTGTTCTTGCTGTTATAGCTGTGATCATGCCTGATCTAGCCGGCCTCAATGATGTCACGAACGGTACCTCTCCATGCGTGGCGATTGGCGGCAGCGGATCTCGAAAGCTCCACCCAGTCCCTTCTCCAGCGACGTAGGCCGAAGATAGAGGGTCCAAGAACTGCTTCCATGTCTTGACGGACGGTGTCTAGCCAAGTCTTCAGTTGCCCTCCTCTTCGACGTTTCCAGGTGGGCTGCGGTGTCGGGTCGAGGGCAGCATAGGTAAGCTCGTGGGGCGGACGACGGAGAACGTGTCCAAGCCACCTCAGTCGCCTTTCTTGAATGGCCTGAGGTATCCTCGTGATACCATCGCAGCGGATGCGGATTGTCTCATTTGAGATGAAGTCGCTATACTTAACTCGCAGGATCGTCCTCAGGCACTGGTGGTCAAAGACCTCCAGTCTTCGCTCATCTTCAGCGCGCACAGCCCAGCATTCACATCCATAGAGGAGGACTGACCGGATGGATGCACGGTATACACGAATCTTCGTGGCGATGGAGATGTCACGTCAGATCCATAGGGCGCTTTCGAAGGATTGAGAAAACCCAGCAAGCAGCATCGATACGGGAGACAATGTCGTCCTTGCTCTGCCCATTCGGTAGCAGCCTCGCACCGAGGTATTTAAAGCTGTCTACTTCTTCAAATTGATGGCCATTAATCCCCAGGAGTGCCTTTTCCTGGTTAGAGATGCAGCTCGAGAATAACTTCGTCTTTCCGGAATTTATGGACATGCCTACCGAGATAGCGATCTCATTAAACCGCAACACTACTGACTGTAGACCATCAAAGATTGAGGCTAACAGCGCAATATTATCGGCGTAGTCAAGATCAGTTAGTCGGCGTCCGGGTGCAAGATCAACACCGTCCTCTTCATGTAGGGCTTTGCCGAAAATCCAGTCAATGACGTAGTTAAACAGAATAGGCGGAAGGACGCAGCCCTGTCGGACACCAGTCTGAATATCGAACGACTGAGAGAGATTATTGTGGCTCACGACTCGTGCGGTAATAGACCGATAGTAGGCCTTAATCATCGCAATGAGTTTGGTCGGCACTCCATCCAGTTCCATTATTCGCCATAGGGACTCACGATGGATGGAATCGAATGCGGCGGCAAAGTCGACGAAGCAAACGGCGTCGGTTGCTGGTAGCTATGGCATGAGAAAACTCAAGATGCGTTGGTTTACGTTAGACATTTTGGACGCAAGAATCTATTCATTACGTTAACCTGCGATCAATCATGGCCTGAAATTACTGATAAGCTGCTCCCCGGTCAAATGCCAAAGGATCGCCATGATTTGTCCGCGCGGGTATTCCAGCTTACGTTGAAAACCACGATGAAACACATAAAAACATTCAACATTTTAGGTGACGTTCAGTGTCATATGTACACTGTAGAGTGGCAAAAGAGAGGACTGCCCCACGCTCACATTTTGGTCTGGCTAAAGGAAAATCTGCACTCTTCTGATGCCGACAAATTCACATGCGCAGAGTTGCCTGACCGGTCCGTTGACCATGTTCTGCTTGAAACGATCAAAACTCAAATTGTGCATGACCCATGTGGTCAGATAAATCCCAACAGTCCTTGCACGAAGGACGGTAAATGTACAAGGATATACCCCAAGCGATTCCTAGGTGCAATTCAGACTGATGGCGATGGTTACCCTCTCTACAGAAGGCGACAACCTGAGGTTGGCGGACTCGAAGCAGTTATCAGTGAAAGGCGAACCGGTGGGGTAGTAATTGATAACCGTTGGATTGTGCCGCATTGTCTCCTACTGTCAAAAGTATTCAACGTCCACATCAATCCTGAATTTTTCAACTTAGCGAAGTCCATCAAGTACGTCTGCAAGTACATCAAAAAAGGTTCTGCTCCCCTTAACGTAGTTCCATTACTGGCAACGCCACATGTTCTGCATCACAGCTATGTACAAAGAGGGAGTTTAAGGGTATTTACCTATATTTCCCTAATAAAACTGAACTGAACATAATTATTTCAAGGGGTTCTCATATACGGATTACCTAAATAACGGACAACAACATGTAAGGAAGCCCAAGACGAAGCTGGGCTTCCACGCTAGTTGAGAATACGAGCCGTCTTCTCAAACCTCTCCCATCTGTTCAATATTCATTTTGGCGTTTAGCAAGGCTACATTCCATGGGCTACCATGTTTAAATAAAATATCAGTTTTATTTGCGAAAATACTGCCTGCAGCTCGAACAGTGCCGATTTCGCCTCAGAGCATAGACAGACTGAGCTTGGTTACCGTGACGATATTGTCCTGCTAATCTTTCACTATACTGACAGGCATAACTTTTGGCGCACCGATCAATAGGCGTCATTGATTGAAGACCAAGGCCCGACTTGCTAGATTTTGTAAGAGAGTTCATTTGCGTTAATAATGAGCCTCATTACGATCTGTCACAATCGTTCAATATTCAGACTGATAGTCAAAGGAACGCATCCCTCAGTCATTCTCAGCAAACACCATAATGCATCCGGATGTCGGCCGGTGTAACCTGACTACAGCGATTACATCGCGCTCTTAACATAAATTACTGAGATTTAAATAACATCACGGTATCGACTAGGTGGTCCACTAAAGCTGTGCAAACCATTACCTAACAGAGAATTTTAGCGGGAGAGCGTAGTCCTGACGACCGACAGTGTTAGATTTACTCCCAGAACCAGAAGGCAGAAGCAGTGCAGACAAAATGTATGCGGCCAGTAAGGCTTTCACAAAACTTCGAAGGGACCTACCGGCTCAGTACAATACCCGGTTATAGGTAGCTTTTACCATATGCATCGCACGCCCAGTAGTCTCGGTGCGTGAACAATAACACGAAATGAATTCGGTCTCTTGAGAACATCTTGATTTTTGCGATGATCCACACCTGCGAGGACAGCCGAATAAATTCTGGAATAGGAGCCCGACTTAGGACTCAGCTCTTTTAGATCCCAACAATGCTCAGATTCTCTTGCTCGAGGACATAGGTCCAAGCCCACTGAAACCGTTATTAAAAACTCTGGTGTGGACAGATGGTTCGAAGAAGAATCACAAGGTCAGCTTAATCAAGGACCGCAACAGGTGTTGGCCTATTTGAGGGGTACACCATTATTGGAGATGAGACCCAACAAAAGCCACGTGCATGTTGGTGAAGCGGTGAAAGCCACTGATGATTGCGCAAAATCAACCTATTTTGGACTTATTTTCGAGCGAGCTGTAAAACTACTAAAGGCGTGATCTAGACACTCACCTCAGTGAATCCAGATAGAGGGAAATCCTTACGTTGAGGGTGGCCCTGGAAGCCATAATCCGTCAAAATCCGACGCAGGTCTGGATGATCGGAGAAAAACACGCCGTACATATCCCATACTTCTCGTTCAAACCAGTTGGCAGCTTGGTAGACGCCACAAATGGAACTTATTGGTGTGAGTTCGTCTGTGTATGTCCGGACGCGTGCTCTAGAGTTGTAACGCAGGGAAAGAAGGTTATATATAACCTGAAATATTAAAGCGACGTCGGCATACCTCAAATCGGAAGGGTCGAGATGGTACATCAATGGCAGTAATATCTATAAGCTGTGAGAATTGTGCGTTTTGATTGTTTCGTAAGAACGATATAACAGGGATAATTCCGTCCGGGTGAATAAGAATGTCCAGCTC
>JAYGXS010000005.1:10886382-10898587 GCA_036362985.1 Ligula intestinalis
CCCAACTTGTGCGTTGTTAAAATTTTATCAATTTTCAAATTTTGTTTGAACTTGAAAAACAACCACTTCCGCTTCCGACCATGGGCTCCTCGCAGAAAATTCCCTGCTTTAAACTCTCCACAGTTGAATATCTCTCCTCACCTGCCACTGTTCCGTTTGCCCTTCAATGACACAAACATGGGATCACACGCCTCCCAGAGAAGTTGCAAAGTGAATTGTCTTTTCCAGCCCCGAAGTCCATAACTCATCTCCGCCGTTTCATCGGCATAATCAAGTACTACCGGCGTTTCATACCGAATTGCGCCGTAATCCTGGCACCTTTGACGGATCTTTTGAAGTCAAAGACCAAGTCGATTCAACTTTCATCCCGTACTCTTGAAGCATTCGAGGCAGCCAAGAAAGCACTCGCAGATTTCACCCTGCTTCATCATCTGTGCACCGATACTGATACACAGCTTATTCTGACCACCGATGCCTCAAGCATTGCAGTCGGCGCAGTTCTGCAGCAATAGGTCCATGAGCAGTTGGAGCCACTAGCCTTCTTCTCTTAGAAGCTGCAGCCAGTGCAGACTCGCTTTAGTACTTTCTCTCGATGTACAGTTTCTAGCAACGAACCTCTGTTTTCAGAGGGACTAGAAACTTCTGATCCATTTAACTAATTCTTGCGTCTTATGTTACTGTGTCGCTGAAAATGGAAATCTACGTTTTAATTGATGACCATTTGAATGTCATCATGACTGATTATTAACCTGGTACTTGGGGGCTCGTGGCCCAACTTGTGCGTTGTTAAAATTTTATCAATTTTCAAATTTTGTTTGAACTTGAAATACAACGACTTCCGCTTCCAAACATGGGCTGCTCGCCAGCAAATTCCTTGCTTACAACTCTCCGGAGTTCAATATCTCTCCTCACCTGCGACTGTTCAGTTCGCCAATCAAGGACACCAACATGGGATCACACGCCTCCCAGAGAAACTGCAAAGCGAATTGTCTTTTCCAGCCCCGAAGTCCATAACTCATCTCCGCCGTTTCATCGGCATAATCAACTACTACCGGCGTTTCATACCGAATTGCGCCGTAACCCTGGCAACTTTGACTGATCGTTTGTAGTCAGAGACCAAATCACTTCAACTTTAACCCCGTACTCTTGAAGCATTCGAGGCAGCCAAGAAAGCACTCGCAGTTTTCCCCCTGCTTTATCATCTGTACACCGATGATGATACACAGCTTATTCTGACCACCGATGCCTCAAGCATTGCAGTCGGCGCAGTTCTGCAGCAATAGGTCCATGGACAGTTGCAGCCATTAGCCTTCTTCTCCCACAAGCTTCAGCCAGTGCAGACTCGCTTAAGTACTTTCTCTCGCTGTACAGTTTTTAGCAACGACTCTCTGTTTTCAGAGGGACTAGAAACTTCTGATCCATTTAACTAATTCTTGCGTCTTATGTTACTGTGTTACAGAAAATGGAGCTCTACGTTTCAATTGATAACCATTTAAATGTCATCATGACTGATTATTAACCAGGTACTTGTGCGGTCTTGACTTAGCTTTTGCGTTGTTAAAATTTTATCAATTTTCAAATTTTGTTTGAACGTGAAATACAACCACTTCTGCTTCCGACCATGGGCTTCTCACTCGCAAATTCTTTGCTTACAACTCTCCTGAGTTCAATATCTCTCCTAACCTGCCACTGTTCCTTTCGCCCTTCAACGACACCAACATGGGATCACACGCCTCCCAGAGAAGCTGCAAAGCGAATTGTCTTTTCCAGCCCCGAAGTCCATAACTCATCTCCGCCATTTCATCGGCATAGTCAACTATTTCCGGCGTTTCATACCGAATTGCGCCGTAACCCTGGCACCTTTGACGGATCTTTTGAAGTCAAAGACTAAGTCGCTTCAACTTTTACCCCACACTCTTGAAGCATTCGAGGCAGCCAAGAAAGCACTCGCAGATTTTCCCCTGCTTCATCATCTGTACACCGATGCTGATACACAGCTTATTCTGACCACCGATGCCTCAAGCATTGCGGTCGGCGCAGTTTTGCAGCAATAGGTCCATGGACAGTTGCAGCCGCTAGCCTTCTTCTCCAAGAAGCTTCAGCCAGTTCAGACTAGCTATAGTTCTTTCTCCCGTAAACGTTTCGCCATTTACCTGGCCAACCTACTTTTTGGCCACCTGCACAAGGGGAGAGATGATCAGTTCCAAACTGAGAACAAACCTCTCACTTACGCCCACAAAGCTAAGCCGGATTGATATTCGCCGCGTGAAGTTTGTCACCTTGACTACATCTCTCAATTCACTTCAGACACATGCTATGTCCGTGTTGATTAGAATCTCGTTGCTGATGCCTGGTCCCGTCCAGAGGTCTACGCTCTTATCAGCACGTTTGTCCTGACGAATCTTACGGAATCGCAGGCGCTTGATGACTCCATTGTTGAAATGCTTGCGTCTTCTGTGCTTCAGCTGAATGAGGCTCCCCTCTTCGCGGCACCAGGCTCTATCGGGTGTGATATTTCTACTGGTATCTCTCGTCCTGTAGTACCCCAATCCTACCGGAAGGTTTTTTCGACCAACTCCATTGGCTATCCCACCCCGGTGTTCGTGCCGGCCGCAATTCATCGCAGCCATTTCGTCTGGCCAAACGTGAACACCGACATTACTACCTGGACCAGGCAATGCTTAGCCTGCCAAAAGAATAAGGTCTAGCGACACACCGTTTCACCCCCTAGAACGTTCGTGGTTCCCGATGCCCGTTTTTAACACGTCCACATGGACTTAGTCGGACCGTAACCCCCATCTCACAGTTTCACGCACATTCTGACCGCTGTTGATCGTTTCACACGATGGCCCATCGCCGTTCCCATCTTGGATACCTCGGCAGAGAATATTGCCTTGGTTTTCCTTACGCACTGGAAAGCCAATTTCGGTGTTTCAGCTACCCTCACCACTGACTGCGGAAGTCAGTTTACATGTGCACTCTTCTTTGAGTTCATCAAACTGCTCGGGTGCTCACATATCACCACCTTTGCCTATCACCCAGCATCAAATGGCCTCATGGAATGCCTTCACCGTCAGTTGAAGTCCGCGTTGATGTCTCAACCTGCCCCGCACAACTGGAACGATAAGCTGCCGTTCGTCCTCCTCGGCATTTGCTCGGCTGTTGAGGAAGACATTAAATGCACTGTCACTGGTCCCGTTTACGGCACAGCCCTCCGGTTATCTGATGAGCTCGTGCAGTCTTCCTCCATCGCCCCCTGATGCCACAAACAACTTCGTGCAACAGCTGCAGCAGCGCATGGCCGCACTGTGCCAAACCCCCACTTTCACGACACCTTGACGCCTTTTCGTGCACAAACACTTGTACACAACCCTATTCGTGTTTGTCCGGCACGACGCAGTTCACAGGTGCCTTTGCCCACCATACAATGGTCCCTTCAAAGTGCTTGAACGGAAGAACAAATATTTCTTCATTAAAAGGGCTGATGCTACTGATACGGACTCAATCGACAGACTGCAGCCAGCCTACGTTGAATGCACTCCACCTTCACCTGGTCCACCACTTCCACGGCACCTTCACCCAGCACTGCACATGCTGCCCCCAGCCGACCGCCACCCTCCCCACCAAAACCAACCCCCATCCCTATCACCCCCTCCCACTACTGCCCCCCCCTTTCCACTCGTTCCGTTAAACCTGTTCGTTTTCCTACCAACCTGCGAGACTTTGTTGAAACTTTTTGTACATCCTCTTTTGTCGAGCGTTTGTAACCCACCAACGCTCTGGTTGGGCAGTTATGTGGGCTCTTGGCCCAACTCCTGTGTTGTTAAAATTTATCAATTTTTGAATGTTGTTTGAACTCGAAATGCAATCACTCCCGCTTCTGACCGCGTGCTCCTCAAGAGCAACTTTCTTGCTAACAACTCTCCACAGCTCAGTTTCCCTCCTCACATGCCGCTTTTTCTTTCGCCCTTCAACAAAACCGTTCTGTGGTGATCATTCTCGGGCTCAGGAGAATCCAACAGCACTTGACAAACGAGATTTCTCTCAAATCTCACGATCGCAACCCAATGAACTTGGATCCTGGTCTTCGCGAATTCATCCTTTGGCAAGTCAATTTCTTGACTAATTGTGACAAGGATCGCGAAGGATCTAAGTGAGTTGTATCATTCCTTGACCTTCATTATTATCCTTGTATACAGTTTCTACGCCTTTTCTACTAGGATAACCTGGTTAATTACTCTCTTGTGGTCAGCTAACACCAGAAAGTTGGTCCGTTGCGATTTTGCTAAGAAATTTTGTATATTTGTAGTGAAAAATCCTCTACATACTTATATAGATGTTTATTATGCCAGTTTACAATCAATTTTAAAGAGTTGGTAGAGCACCTATTGGATGCCTTTCAAAACCTCGACGACATGAAAAAAACCTAAAGCAAACTCCCACTTTTGCAGCCAGTGGTGGTGTTATTTCCATTTTGTGTTTTTTCAATAATGGGCAAGATAGGGAGTTTGTTTCAAATGAAAAAAAGCCTGACTTCGATGGTTCGATACAAAAGAAATACATGTACAGTTGTAAACTGAGTTAGCACCTAAGCAGGAGAAAATTTGCATATCGTTAAGGGACATTAGTTCGGGACAGAGAGGGTAAGCAGAAAAACACTCTGTTCTTAGTCTTCCTTCTATGGTTGTCGGCAAAAGTTGTGCGCTATCGGTTGAAGGCTTAGCTAATTGCGGGCCGCAGCTTCAGCAGCATTATCTTCAGCATTAAGCCTGGCAGGGTTCAAAGTCCACGACCGCCATCAGAGTAAAAGAGAGATTCCACCGAGTCAGCACCCAAAATTCGTGAAAGTTGTCCTGAATTAAGAAAACTAGTGATAGCCCTCTTAAAAATAGAATAGCTTTGCTGGGTTTAAATACTTCTGGGCAGCTTTTTCCAGATTTATATGGCATTTGCCAATAAGAATTGACGGTACTTAACTGGGCGTGCCATTGGAGGAACTAAAAACACATCTCGATGACTGGCGCACCGAGAGTGCTCGAACTGCCTTATTGAACTGGAAGTATTAAAGGTTTGGCCATTCAAAAGTTTAAAAAGTAAAAAATAGACCCTTCTGCAAACTACGAAGCCACAGGCGATCTAGCTTTATAAGTTCGAACCTATGTTGGTAAGCTAAGTTACGGTGTTCTGTAGTGAAAACTCTTCTAGTGAAGAAGCGCTGCACCGATTCTTTTTTCTTTTGTTCACTTGTGCGCAGAAGACTGAATAGGGGTGAGCAGTATTCAAGACTAGGTCGCACGTTCATATGATAAAGGCTATTTCTAACCTTTATGCTCTTACAATTTCTTAGGATACATCCGGTGGTTTGGCATGCTTTCGAGACTATCAGGGCACAGTGCTCTGACAAATTGAGACTATTAGAGTAGAATATGCCCAAATCATTGACAACTCCTGGGACATTTAGGTCGTGGCCGTCAATGCTTAATTCCGGTATATGATCGTTGCCAACAACCATAACGGAACATTTGGGCCATGAAAGGGTGAGGCGCCATGTGCAACACCACTGGGCGAAGGTCTGAAGACCATTTTCTATCAGCTCGAGCACGATGTTGCGATCTGCCGGTTTATATCGATATGTGACTTTTAAATCATCAGCGTACATGAAGGGTCTGCCATGCTGAAAACAATCTAAAACGTTGTTGACAAACAGGCAAAATAGTAGCGGACCCTGTACACTACGCTGTATAACTCCACTCCTCCCATGAGTGGGGTTTGAGATAATATTGGAAATTTTTACTTGTTGTTTGCGAGCATCCAAATAGGAAGATATGAAAATCAGAGGCTTGCTTCCTATGCCGAAGGAGGCCAGTTTCAGAAGGAGGAGGTTATGATCGACCCGATCAAAGGCCTAAGTGAAATCAAAATCGACGCTATAAATGGTAAACCGCTGTCTCTAGATTGCAGCACATAATCAAAGAAAGAGAGCTGGCAGGTGTCTAAAGATCGTATCTCGAGAAAGCCATAATAAGGCTGAATTGAGCAGGTTGTTCTCTGTCAAGTGACCCATCATCTTTGCTTTGATCTAGGTCTCCAAGATCCTCGAGGCTGCGGGAAGTGTATTCATTGGCCTAAAGTTGTCGAATGACGTCGATCGGTCATGGTTGCGAATAGGCATTATGTGCGATTACGCAGCTGCGTTTGTGACCGATTGGATGGTTGCTGTTGAAGTTCAGGACTTGAATAGTGTTAGTTGCTTTCCTGAACACTTTAGTTTTAAGGCCGCTGTCGTCTTTGCGGCAAATGATGACATCCAGGAAGGCCAGCTGTTTGTTTTCTTCTTCCTCCATTGTAAATTGAATGTCCGGGAAGACGGCGTTTAGACGTTCTTTGAATGTCAGCACCTTATCCCGCTCAAAAACGACGAAGGTGTCGTCCACATACCGAGCCCAGAGTTTCCGTCTGTGGTGTCGAAAAGCCTGCAACTCCAGCCGTTGCAGGACGACCTCTGCTATGAGGCAGGAAATAGTCGAACCCATAGGCGTGCCCTTCACCTGCTCGTAGATAGTTCCGTTGAAGGGAAAGTACGGCTTCAGGCAGAACTTCAGGAGCTGGAGGATTTGAGCGTGCACGAGGCGATTCTCCGTTTCATCCTATTTCTCTCGAAAAAGTAGTTGGATAGCCTCGATGGCCAGGTCCTGTGGAATAAAAGTAAAAAGGGACGTGACATCGAAGGAAACCATGATATCATTTGACTGGAGAATAACCCCTTTAAGTTTCTCCAAGAATTTTGTTGACGACCTGACTGTTGTTTCTGAATCAGCGGTCAAGAATTTGAGCCGTCGGAACAGCCACTTTGCCAGTCCGTAGGTCGGAGTTCCTTTAAGAGATACGATTGGCCGGAGAGGTGCGCCCTCCTTGTGCACCTTGAAGAGACCATAGAAGCGAGCCAGGTCCGTTTCTTGCGCTCTCGCCATGCGTCGATCAATTGGTGATATTGCACCTGACTTCTCCATTGCCAACAGCGTTGTGTTGATCTCGCGTGTCAGCGTTTTCATGGGGTTATATTTGCACGGGACGTAGGACTGACGATCATCCAAAAAAGTCTGAGCTTTGTGAATGTAGTCTGTCCTGTCCAATACGACAGTAGACCACCCTTTGTCCGCCGGCACGATAACGAGGTCACTGTCGGCTCTGAGTTCTCTAAGTGCCTTACGTTTGACCTTGGAGAGAGCGTCACGTGGTCGATGTGCCATGGATCTGGTGTAGTTGTGGACAAAGTAACTATGTCGGAGAAACTGGGAGAATATTCCAGACGCGAATGGCCGAGCATGCAGCGGTGGTAAGGGAGAAAGGCGTCAACTTCCAGGTTTCAGCACACTCAACGGGACCCGGCCATATTTTTAAGCTTGACGAGGCCGAAATACTCGCAAGAGGGGACAACCGCGTGAGCCGTGAGCTGCTCGAGTCATGGTTCTCAGGCCCTCAGTCCATCAACAAGCGCAACGATTTGGCGTTCCCATACGGTGTACTGAGAAATTTCGTGAGCAAGAAAATCAGTCACATGGGAAGGACTGGGTGCAACTCTGACGACAGCGGGCCTAATTTTCGAGCAATTATCAAACCTGCATCCGACGCGGACAAGAACGCTGTTGCAATTAATGCGCAATCACCGGACCAATTAAGACCTTCAGTGGTGGCTAGAGGAACGGACAATTATAGTACGCATGCGGGTGACCACTGTGAACTATAAATACTATGCAATCTGTGCATGTATCACCCCTTATCTGCGCATGTCTCAGTTCTGTTTACGATAACCTATGACTAAGGATTCCCGACGGAATCCGAAACGTCAGGAAAATAAAGTCCTTGTTCCAGTGATCGCATCTTCTTCTTCGGATCTGTTGCCTGGATTTCGTATATTCTCCTCTATTTGCAACATCAGGACCCATCGAACCTAAAGTACCGGATACATATTCGCCCGCTTGGTCGTTACTCCTGAACTCGCAACCGATGCACCAGTGAGTCACAAGCAGAATATAGTTGTAAAAGGGGCTCCAAAGATAGCATCAACAAATACACAAGAATGAGTTGACGCTGATATGGACTTGGATTTGGACATGTCTGACGACACACCTGAAACCTGCATATCAGATCATCTGTCAAACCCACGGGCTACACCATCGTCACTCCGCCTAAGCGACACTAGCAATTATCGGGATTTGCATCCTAGCACCACATCGTTGCTCGACTCTGCACAAGAAAGCGATGACCAAGAGGTTGACAAGATCATAAATCAAAAGAGGCATAAGCCTTAGAAAGCCAAACGGTTAAGGGGTTTGCACTCAGCTTACCTAATAGCCAGTACATTAGAACCGAGTGTACCGGATACAAGTGATCCCTCGACCGAAACACGTGAGTTCGCAACATATGCCCCATTGAGTCGCAAGCACAAAATAGTTGTGAAGGGGGCCCCAGAGTCAGAGTCGTCAATTGCACAAGAACGAATTGACCATGACGTGGGTCTTTTGCGAGTTTACACCAAACTGGGTCTTAAACCAGGCAAGTCTTTCCGCATTCTTAAGGCATTTCGAATAGGAAAGGCTCCAACAGCTCCAGAATAAATTTCTCGGCAGCGACCTTTAAAAGTTATTGAAGAAACTGAAGCACAGGCAAAACTCTTGCTGGAGCGCAAACCATCCTTACGGAGTCTGCATTAGCAAGTTTTCCTTTTAAGCCGGATTACGAGTTGAAAGAGCGGAGAAAGATGAGGCATCTAATAATAGAGCTGGAGAAACGGAGAACCAATGTCGAGACAAATCTCAAAATAAGAGAGGGACAAATAGTTCAAGTCAAAAGGACATCACTCTGGTCGAAGCCGGTAACAGTGACAGCCTAGCTGTCCCGCCACCGAAACCTAAGACAAGCCCTCTTTACTTGGTCGGTTTGAATGCCAGATCACTGATGAATAAAATGTCTCTGCTCCAGACTCTGGTTTTCATCAACCGCCCAGACATTGTTATGGAAACTAAGACATGGGCATTGGCCTGTGTAGCTGACTCTGACATCTCTGTTCTTGGCTATGCATGCGTTCGGAATGATCAAAAAACTGGCTGTGGCGAGAAAGCTGCATCTATATAAAGCAGCCACTTGCATTACTCTCGTTGGACTCGAAACAATTTACAGCGGTAGAGGAGGGCTGTTGGCTACGAGTTGTTCTACAAAACAAATACTCCTTACTTGTTGGCTGTGTTTATCGCCCACCTAATGCCAATGCGGACAACGATCTTTGTCTGTCGCAGACATTTCATGCCGCAGCTGACTTGAATCTTAAGAATTGCTTGATTAAAGGCAATTTAAACCTTCCTGACGTGCGTTGATTTCCACCATCCGGTCCTTCAAAGTTCGAGAACTTAAATGAGGCAATAGATATTGGCATGTGGGATCAGGTAGTCGACATTCCCACTCGAGGAGCAAACACACCGCCTAATTTTTAAAGAGAATGGGAACCAATGTCAGCGCCATCCTTAGACGCACTTGCGAGTTCAGACTATCATGCAGGTGTTAAGGGACACGAACTGGAGGTGAATGAAACATATTCCCAAAAGTGTAGTTTTTATCATGACTTCCGATCAGCAAACACAGGGGGACCTACCGGCACATCTAAACGCTCTTGACTGGTCTATATATTTCCAATGTTCAGATGTTAATGTTTGTGCCGATGCACTGTACAAAGTGCTGGATCCACTCATCATCCACTTTGTCCCCCGTAAGAAAGAAATGCATGTCAAGGATGAAGTGTACCTTCCTCTGTCTTTCCACCGTAGGCTGCGTAAACTCTCTCGACGTTTGCATCGGCAGAATGACACTTTCGTTTTGCCCTTGATCACACTAATCTATGTGACGGCTAAGAAGCTCTCCGAAGAAAAGCAGGTAGCCGATGAGGCCCACTTCGATAAAAATCCGTCCCTTAATTTTGCGAAACTCTTCTCGCGTAAAGTAAAAGTGCAGAGGAAAATGCAACACCCCATACTTCAAGACGCTTTAGGAAACCCCATAGCTGACGCTTAGTTGACCACCGATATCTTCAATGCGTTCCCATCCAAAACGTTAAGTGAAAACTCATTCGCTGCACCTCCGGCTATCCGGGCTTGGACGGGTGCCGTACTCTAAACCATAAGTTTTACCCTCCGGGACGTGACTGTAGCCATTCTTCGTTATCGTCAATCTTATAGTCCACGAGCAGATGGCGTCCCAACTAGCCTTCTAAAAGCTGAAGCGAATGATATCTATACGTCTATCCTTTGTAAGGTATTTAATCTTGCTCTAGAGAGCGTTATGGAAGGAATCGCACATAATGCCTATTGGCAAGCACGGCCGATCAACGTCATTCGACAACTTTAACAATAATAATAATAAGGTTTATTTGTAAAGCACATCTTTGGCGCCGTCAAAAAACCCCGGAAGGCAGGAAAAAACCTAACCAATAGGCCAATAAATACACTTTCCGCGGCCTCGAAGAACTTGGAGACCTTGATCGAAGAAAATATGATGCGTAACTTGACAGAGAATAACCTGCTCGATACAGCTCAAAATGGCTTTCTCGAGATACGATCTCGTGACACCTGCTAGCTCTCTTTCTTTGATTATGTGCTGCAATCTAAAGACAGCGGTTTTGCCATTTATAGCGTCTATTTTAATTTTACTTAGGCCTTTGATCGGGTTGATCATAACCTCCTCCTCCTGAAACTGGCCTCCTTCGGCATAGGAAGTAAGCCTCTGAACTTCATATCTTCCTATTTGGATGCTCGCACACAACGAGTAAAAATTTACAATGTTATTTCCAGCCTCATGCATGTGAGTAGTGGAGTTATACAGCGTAGTGTACAGGGTCCGCTCCTATTTTGCCTGTTTGTCAACGAAGTTTTAGATTGTTTTCAGTATGACAGATCCTTCATGTACGCTGATGATTTAAAAGTGGCTTATCGATATAAACGGGCAGATCGCAACATCGTGCTCGAGCTAATAAAAAAGGATCTTAAGGCGTTCGCCCAGTAGTGGTGCACATGGCACCTCACCCTTTCATGGCACAAATGTTCCGTTTTGGTTGTTGGCGATGATCATCAACCGGAAATTAGCATTGATGGCCACGACCTAAATGTCCCAGGAGTTGTCAATGATTTGGGCATATTCTACCCTAATAGTCTCAATTTGTCAGAGCACTGTGCCCTGATAGTCTCGAAAGCACGCCAAACCACCGGATTTATCCTTAGAAATTTTAAGACGATAACGGTTAAAACCAGCCTTTATAAGATGTTCGCAAGAACTAGGCTTGAATACTGCTCGCCCATATTCAGTCTTCTCCACAATAGTGAACGGAAGAAAATAGAATCGGTGCAGCACTTCTTCACTAGAAGCGTTTTCACGACAGAACACCGTAACTTAGCCTACCAACAAGGGTGCGAACTTATAAAGCTGGATCCCCTGTGGCTTCGTAGATTGCAGAAATGTCTATTTTTACTGTTAAACGTTTGAATGAGTTACGGTGTTCTGTCGTGAAAACTCTTCTAGTGAAGAAGTGCTGCGCCGATTCTATTTTCTTGCGTTCACTACTGTGCAGAAGACTGAATAGAGGCGAGCAGTATTCAAGACTTGTTCTTGCGAACATCTTATAAAGGCTGATTCTAACCTTTATCGTCTTAAAATTTCTAAGGATAAATCCGGTGGTTTGGCGTGCTTTTGAGACTATCAGGGCACAGTGCTCTGACAAATTGAGATTATTAGAGTAGAATATGCCCAAATCATTGACAACTTCTGGGAAATTTAGGTCGTGGCCATCAATGCTTAATTAGTAAAATCAAAATAGACGCTATAAGTGGCAAAACCGCTGTCTCTAGATTGCAGCACATAATCAAAGAAAGAGAGCTAGCAGGTGTCACGAGATCGTATCTCGAGAAAGCCATTTTGAGCTGTATCGAGCAGGTTATTCTCTGTCAAGTTACGCATCATATTTTCTTCGATCAAGGTCTCCAAGTTCTTCGAGGCTGCGTAAAGAGTATTTATTGGCCTAAAGTTGTCGAATGACGTTGATCGGCCGTGCTTGCCAATAGGCATTATGTGCGATTCCTTCCACAGCGAAGAAAACGTTTCGCTCTCAAGAGCAAGATTAAATACCTTACAAAGGATAGACGTATAGATATCATTCGCTTCA
>JAYGXS010000005.1:10898687-10936658 GCA_036362985.1 Ligula intestinalis
AAAGACTGTACCAATAGGGAGTTCAAAGGTATTTACCTATATTTCCCTCAATAAAACCTGACCTGGCCTGACCCTCAATAAACTGATACTGATACTGAATCCTTGACATGTATTACTTTCTTACGGGGGACAAAGTGGAGGATGAGTGGATCCAGCACTTTGTACAGTGCATCGGCATAAACATTAACATCTGAACATTGGAAATATATAGACCAGTTAAGAGCGTTTAGATGTGCCAGTAGGTCCCCCTGTGTTTGCTGATCGGAAGTCATGATAAAAACTACACTTTTGGGAAAATGTTTCATCCACCTCCAGTTCTAGTTCAGTAACAGCTATGTATGTATGTCGAGTATGTTTGCTCCTCGAGTGGGAAAATCGACCACATGATCCCACATGCCGATATTAACTGCCTCAAGTAAGTTCTCGAACTTTGAAGGACCGGATGGGGGAAACCAACGCACGTCAGGAAGGTTAATATCGCCTGCGAGCAAGCAATACTTAAGATTCAAGTCAGCTGTGGCATGAAATTTCTACGAGAGACAAAGAGGGTAGTCCACATTGGCAGTAGGTGGGTGATAAACACAGCCAACAATTAAGGAGTATTTGTATTTTAGACAAACTCGTAGGCAGCAGCTCACCTCCACCACCATGAATTGTGGATGGTCCAACGGGAGAAATGCACGGATGTCATAAAACAGCAACAACTGATGTATGCATATTCATCTTGAATTTTGAAGACCTGCGAGCCTACTAATTGCCATGGTAATCTTTCCTCAGCGACCGAGTTACTACTCTTATATCTGAATTTATGATCAAACAATTGGAATGGAATTTATTACCATTCTCAAGAGAATGTCGTTTATGAGACACATTTGATAGTACAGCTTGGCGTCGATAACACTTGGAGGTTAAGCGGTTTTGTATACGAGGTCGTAGCTTGCATCTGTAGGGCAATTCATGCTCTAGACATCCTTGGATGGCAATTATACAACAATACTCTAACACAAGTATTCTGTCAGTGAATATTGCGCATAGGAATGTAAACTCTTCGAACATAGATAGGTCGGTTAGAATGAGCACGTGCATTTTCGTAACAAGTACTTGTAGGTCATAAAGTGAGAGTCCACATAAAAGAGATCACTTCACGTGGTAGATACGCTTAGTTAACCCCACCCTAGCAAGTAGGGTTTCCGCGAGGTCATGCGCTGACCTGCAACCTCAACACGGCAACCGCATTCAGCCAACTGGCTTAATCGGCAGGAAAAGTTTGGCATGCATGAGTTTGCTTTCGGCGGTCCCTTCACTACTGCCTATCGTCCCTAGACGCAAGCAAACACGTGTTCTAGGCCAGCGTCCACTGAAAAAGCAGAAAGTACCCAAACTAATTTGGATGGTCCCCTAAAATGGATGATCAAGTGACGTACGTTAAAAGTAATTTGAAACATGGGATGACTAAGCAGGCGTTCCCATGCATAACACATCTTGCTCTTATATGAGTTCCTTAACGTAGGGACTGCTAAAACCCACCATCGGCCAGTTGGTAGTAAATTTTAAAACACAATGCTGTTATACGATGCTAAAAAGCAGCCACTTTAACAGTTGGTCGGAATGGCAGCCCTCAATCTTGAAGTCAGGTATTCTTGTTCACTTTCGGCATAGCGTACGGCAAGTGCACTCGCAAGAAGGATAGCTTTGGCCCCCGAGGATGTGTTTCAAGACCACGTCGACATTGCAACCGTTAATAAGCTCTACTTCTTAAAACATGAACAAGTGAAGGAGGAAGATGTTGGATACGTAGACTGTTACAAAGTTCGAATGCAGAAGGAGGCTGGTGACATTGAAAATGACGCCTTACGACAACTACTGCGTCCATCGCAACGAATCAGCCGGCTACTCCGTAGCAACCAATGTGCCACCTTTTTAACTCATATGTATTGTCCTCTTATTACAAGGCCTGGCAGTGCGTTGGATAAATTCAACGTATATTGGTACTTCCTCCTAGGGCCTGTGCCGGAGGCTGACAAATGCAGTGTCCCTGATATTAAACTCGAGATGCACCAGCACGGAGACTGCATCCGATCAAAATGGGATTGGCGGCTGTAAAAACTATGCCTCAACAGCAACCGAAGGAACTGCCGAATAGTGGCTTGTGTCATAAAACTGAACAAAATTCAAAATTAAGAAAAATATGAAATAGCCTAGTACAGAGTTTTATTTGCTTGAGGTTTTAAAATCCGTCGCGAATACTTCTTCACAGATAGTAGCAGAAACAATAGTAGAAACGGGGTATTAATGCACAGGGATTAGCAGTTTTTATAAGGTACAATCATTATGATACTCCACAATACTGACAATTAAAGTCTCCTTAATCAAGGATAATTGCCCGCTGGTGTGCTATTTGTTTGATAAACCGCGTGTGGGTCGTGACCAGGTGAAATTCCGTCCCTCATGGTGTACATGGACGTCATGACTGATCGGCCATCTGGTTTCATGTCGATGCTGTTAGACATCGCGTTGGTCTGTGGGTTTCCCGAGTGGTGACTTGCTTTGACTAAATTGAGCCTCAGCAGTAAATATAAATTGGCCAGATCACTGCATTTGTTTAAACATAAGGTGCCCGTGGACCATGACTCAATTAATTCGTGTCTCACAAGATTGCCACCTCTCACGAGAATTTCGGCCTTATCAACTTTGGATACATGGCCAGACCTCGTCGAACGAGCTACAACTTGAGAATTGACGTCATTTCTCAACACTGCTGTCGCGTGTTCGCCAATTCGTGAGGCGTGCGTAATAGGGGGGGTCGATGAAGGAAGGCTGTTTAAGGGGACAGGATTTGGTGCAGCCAGTGTAGGGGAGGTGGGAAGAGGATGGGGGGAGGTGGACAAACAAAGCATGGATGAATCCATGTCGCTAAGTGACTATCGGCCGCGCCAGACGCGGAGCTTGTAGGAGGTTCTTCCGCCTGATAGTGGTCGCTCCTGCTGTTGCTAACAGTTGCTGACTCAGGGACTTTGGATAGTTTGGTGAGACTTTATAGATCACTTTGAAGGTTCCGTTAAGGTCCACATGATGTCCGGAATCAGCCATCTGCGCCAGAATAGAGCTGGTTATGTTCCTGACTTCATTTTTTCTCCGCAATGTCGGAAGACGTTCCTTTATTCTTTTTCAAAAGCGCCGACTCATGCGACCAATATAACTTGCTCCACTGGAGCATTAGTGGCCAGCTTTTACCAGGCAACACAGAACCAAACTTTCAATTGCTACTTAGTTTATGTTTGTACCTGTAAATGTACTTCAGCGGCAAAGGCAGGCTGGGGTACGATTAAAAATCTGTACATTTGGCAGGCAGCATTACCGTCCATGGCTAGATATGTGAATGGCTTCATGGCGAGTTGATTGCTAGCTCGAGTACGTGGTAGGAGGCATTTTTGCAGTCCACAAACCTGTCGATCAGTACCAACGTATTTGAGGGATATGTAGCAAGGATGCCTTCGATTTTCATATTCGTTCATGCTTGTTGTGTGAGCAAAAAGATAATACCTAAATTTTTCAGCGAGGCCAATTGACATGAGCCATAAGGGGAACATAGTTCAAAAAGAGCAGACACTAAAAACGTTCTTTGAGAGTTTTTAGGAAAAAAAACCTGCACCTCTTGAAAAATAAGGAGTCAATTTACAAAAAAGCTAGGAAAGAGGTTGATAAACTTGTCGACAGGGAATGAATTAGATAATCAGGGAGACAGAGACCGAGAATATGCAATTGAAGCGAAGTAAAGAATGCGATCACGGCCAGCTAAACTGCATTTACGCTAACCGAAAAACAAATTGAAATTGAAGGGAATATAATCTCCCTTTTTTGTCTCATTATTCACGACTATTTACAGATTGAATGAGTGGCGCTGACCTGCTTTCACCAGCCTACATTGACAACCTATCACTCGACAGGGCGTCTACAATTCCACTTCCGTTTTCAAAAAAACCATTGGATCTCTTACAAAACACATACGATTTCTAATACAGAGGAAGTCAAATGGGTTTAACTACTGTTTTTTTGCGAATCATAGAAGACTATTTCGGCGAGTGAAATTGTCCTCATCACAACATTATAATAATTATACGCTCCAATAACCCCGATTGAGTGCAGACTAGTTCGGCGTTGTTTGATGTTCCCTGTTATATGCCCTACGTCTATCCTTAATGCGGTAAACTCTAATAGTCTCAGACTGACATCACAAATATAGCAGAAGCTGCATAGGGGAGGGGCTGGGGAGCAGACATACATACAGAGTTTACATGCTAACCTGTGTGCATGCATTCAGTCAAATTTGACATACTTACAATGACATAAGATAGCGCTGATGTTTGTACCTAGTCTTCTGAGCTGTCAGCTTCGCCTTATTGTACGACCGCATGTTCTGTTAAGAACGAGTGAAGGGCTTCCACAAAGCAGTGCTCGTATTTGCACGTAATCTGTCGGGCATAACAGTTCTGGCCTAGGGTCATCCCGTTTGCTATCGACTATCCACTGCCTGTCTTACATTGCTAGCCGATGATGGCTTAAGTCAGCACTAAAGCTGTTAGGCCGGGGACGGCCGATCTTAGAAGATCGCTCCGCCCCAGCCTCGGGCTATGACCTTTTTGCGGTAGAGGTGTAGGTAAGAAGGGTACATATGTCTTATAACCACCTATTTACAACTTTTAAGTAGGTTGAATTTTCCTAAATCTTCCAGTATTTCACACGCCAATTCGTTGGTCCAGCAGGGATTGGGTGATGGTATTGAACGGTAGAGTGGTCCTCGGAAGGCCACCATGTACAATAACCGCTCTAGTCAGCGTATTAAGTAAAATGGCTTTTCAACTAAACCATGGGACTAACCACTTACTCAAAAGTTTTAAGTATAGCGATGTTTCAGTATGTTACACCTTCCTCTTTTTTGCCGTTATTCTACTTGCGATTAGACTGAAATATACTTTAATGACATCGTCCGAGGTCACGTCCCTTTCGACATACATCGCTCGCCGTTGGTCAAGTAGGGGATAGTGATAATATTAACATGCTCTTCGGTGCCCTCGGAACTTCTTGAATTTGCAGGACTAGGGTGGAGTGATTTTTTTCCTGACATGCCCCACCAATACCAGCCCCTAAAATCAGCTTGTCGTAAGACCGAGGTGTACGCTTGACGCGCACTCAGGCGGTCCCACGACGAATTCCTTCCGAGTTTTATGCTGTGCGATGAGCGTGGGACGTTGATAATTTCGATTATCGATCTGCCCAACGCTGCTTTACATAATGGCCTGGTGTGAGAATCGGCCGACACCGACTGACTCCCATACCACGCCTCAGCCAGTAAACACACAACACACACGGGACTGATAGGCCTGGTAAAGCGTTAGTTGGTATTACTAAAAGCAACTTGGACTATGCGGAATTTGCAGCCTTTTGGTGAAGGTTCTTTGGGAGTGTGAAGATCTCAGGGGATGTAAGGGGAACCGTTAAATGCAAGCTCATGAGGCAGAAGGGCCCTATGCCAAATGCACATTGAATAGATCTTTTTCTGATATTCTAAACAATGCTCGCTACTTAAATCCTCTAATACCTGTTAAATTACTGTTAAAACCTATCCATAAATTCCGTGCTAACCAGACAGGGCAATTTTTTGAACATTTACAGGTCTGTGAGTCCTGCAAGCAACTTTCCTAAACTTCTAAATGTTTGATTCCTTCTCCCATTAAAACAGTAACGCATTTACGAAAACTTATAAATAATAATGAGGAGAATTGGGCATTTTCAGTACAAAAAGAACTATAAGACGTACTAAGTGTTTGTTAAGAAAAATAAAATTTTCTCGATAATTCCCAGCTTCTAAAAACGTCAAAACTAGCTTTATTTTGTTGAGTATAAAATTTGAAGCCACCACTTTCTTAATAGAAAACGACTTGCCTTATATCAAATATTTGGTACAAATGGTGATGAGCGGATACATAGTTACTGGATATTTGTGTATTCATTGATTCGTTTACTTATTGTCCCTCCATTCGGCGTTTACATCAAACCCTTTAAAATCAGCTATAACTAAACAGAATTTACCTAAAAAAACGAGCTTTTGGATATTATTTTCTATGTAGATGGCTATGAAGGTCAAATTTGAAAAGTTTCAAAACAGCAAACCACATTATCGAGTATACAACATATCTGCTTGATAACACACATACTCTTATTCCTCAGACTGATTAAAAAGTTTTTATAATAGTTGCCTGTATAAAATTGCTCTTATTTGATATTTAGCTGACGAACTTCTGCGTATAATAACTTTTTCTAAAGTAATCTTACAGGGAAATTTGGGACATTTGACAATTTCTTTAATTTATCTATGGAAAAATGATTAAATTTGACTGAAGAGGAAAAAACAGACTTTTTTTTATTATAACGGATTATTTTTTCGCTTAAGGAGATTTATTCCAAAATCCATAGAAAGCGTGAGAATGCAGAAAAAACAGGCCATATGTATGACAATTTTTGAAGAACTTAGTATTCTTCTGTCTGTTTCGTTTCTAAATAACGCTTGATGGGATCGTATTGTTAACATCACTTATATTCACTTAGGCTTTATAAAGAAACTTTGTCTACACGCACAGCCAGCTGTGTGGTCCAAGAAAAAATTATACCAACAAATTTTGTCACTGCATTGTTTGCAAAATACTTCGCAGAATTACTAAATATGATTTTTAAAACTTCTTTTGCTGCTTGTTTCTGAAAATTAATGCGATTCCTTAAACTTCGCTTGAGTTCTATTTGAATAAGTTTGCACAAATTTTTTCAGCACTAGAAGGCATAATTATTCCACCTTTTTATACTAACTAAGGAATCCTTCCACAGCACAATGCATATAAACAGAAACTTTCGTCCTGTCTTTCCTTAGACCATAGGGGATTTCTTAAATATAAAAATACTCATGATTTAGCCAAAATGAGAGCCTATTTTCCCCATAACTTTAGATAAGAGGGTAGTTTTCCAAACTGAAGCCCTTCTTATTATTAAATCCACTCAGTTGAGCAAAATAACCTGTCCAGATATACGCTTATTTACCAAGGTTAATTTCGGCATGAAAAATGTTTGCAGGATTCGCAGAACTATAGTTATTGGGCAGGTACGCTAATTATCAGATTTTCGCGCAGATATCTTTTGAACAGTATATGGATCCTCAGTGCGGCCGTATCTGAAATTATGTGTACAGACTTTGTAGCCTTGGCTTCAAAAAGAGATAAAAAATCTTGAAGGTGTCCAACAACGTGCTACTAAGGCGGTCCCTGAACTTAAATAGTTGACGTACAAGCAGCGCAAAACTGCCTAAAACCTCTATCCTCTCCAATTTAAACAAGATAGCGTTGACTTTATAGCAACGTACCAGTTATTATGGAAACGGATCTGCATGTCATGTGGAAGGATCTCTTTGAAACGACTTAAAGAAGGAACCACAGACAATTCGATTGTCAAATAAAGAAGCAAATGAGCCATAAATTGCAACGCTAATCCTCCTTCTCTAAAAGACTCATTGCGAGTGGATCTCTTTTCCAACGTTTGTCGTGTATTCTCTGCCGTAAGCGTGCTCAAAAGACGTCTGTATAATCTCCTCTTGAAGGCCAACTCCGAGATTCACACCACTGTCTAACAGGTGTGAATACAAACGTATTTCTTCCTTTATTGGTTCTGGTGAACGCGTTTTACACTGCTATTACGCAAATGCATCACCTTTTTAATTCTCCACATTTCTCAAATATTTCAATCCATTTTCACTAAAAAGCAACCTGCAGCAATGTTTGCACATTCATTACTTTTTATGCATTCCTGAACCTTTTTTTGGGTCGTCTGGTATTTAATAAAAATAAACTGGCTGATGCTGACTGAATGAATGACATTGATATCCAATTGCTGCAACGCCTGTTTTTCATGTCTTGTGGTCATTAGCTAGCCGCACTCAGTGTCTGGTGTTGCTACTCAGGAAATTTGAGCCCGCAAAGAGCCTTTGTTAAAGATCTATTTTGCGAAAATGCCGGCAAATTCCTAGGGACATCGTTTGAAGATAAGCCTGAAGACCATGGACAGTTCCACATTACAATAGCCTAAAAGAGGTTAAATATGTGATACCAAACTGGTGAAGTGTGTGGCAAATCTTAGCTCCTTTTTTAAAGAAGCATTTAACATTGTAATTGGATTTGAGTGCATTCTACTTAGTGGTTTGTTGTGCATATGGGTACCGCTTTGATGACTTAATTAAATTTACTACCGCTGCCAACCTGCGAGCTCACCATGTTAAATTGCGCGTTCGGCAGATGGGACAGTAAAAAATGAAGTTCTGTCTGCCTACTTGGGTTGTCTGACCACAAAACGCCTTCTTTGCCGTATAATATTATACTGTTATTACTAGGCAGATTTATAAGGAGCTTTCACGTACTTCTATTTCGGGAGAAATGACAGAAGTGTGAGATTGAACTTCAAACCCGTCATTCACGCATAGAGTCTTTTCATTGTAGATATTTCTTTGAACAGTTTCAGCACATATTATGTACATGCAGGCCTCGATCAGGGGTATAGCGGTGGGTCAAAAAATTAGTAATATAAAAGTGGTCGCGGTCATATGAGATCCACCTGTATAACTTTAAACCTTATCCTCTGAGTTATAGACAGTAACGCGGAGAATTCATACCAACTTCTCGTGTCAGGCGTAGCTTGGACTGTGCCAGCCTGTGTGATGAAGTTTCTCGACTCGCCGCTAAATATTATCTTCCGGGGATATAACCCTAACCTACGTGTGCTCCAAGAAAGACTAGATGTGAAGAAAAATATTTTTTTATCTAAGTGAGTCGTGGAACCGTTGAATAGCCTACCCTAAGATGAGGTTAGTTCGTAGACTCTGGTGACATTCAAATATCGACCTGATGTCCATGTGCTGCAGCATAATGTGGGACATGTGATTAATTTACCTTTAAACACCTGCGAATATTGACCCTTTAAAAATAATCATGAATATAATTTTACCACTCTGTTTCTAATTCTTAAATTTAAAACGTAAAAATGGGGAGTTCAAAGACAAATATATTTTCCTAAAAAAGACTGACTGAGTACCCGTATTACTTTGTGAATAGTTTACTCAGTGGCTTTCGTCTGTAACTCATGAATAAAATGATCTGATTTTCCAACGTTACGAAAAAATATAGAAGCATTGGCAAAGTACCTTCTTAGTATTCCCGAGGGAGAATGAGTACAAAATTATAACTGATTGGCGTACTTTTGTGTTTTTAATCCTTATTTTAGCGTATTAATTTTTTTGCTCCAGTTGAGAATTTAATTGCAAATATAAAACGAAAGGCATCAATTGCATGCAACAGTTCATTTAGCCAGCACTTGATATCCAGGTCTCCCTTGCTTTTGACGATATTCATACCGATGACCAGATGGGCATGCTACCCACATGAATCCAGTCAGGAAATATTTCCTGCACTTTGGTACTCATGTCACGAAAGCTTTGCCTAAAGCGATTCTTGTTTGCACAGGTAAACTGGCGGCTGACTACTGATCGTTTAACTTGTTTGCAATTATATGCAAGTAAATATTTCTTCGCTGCCCCTGAGTTGATTCTTTTCGATTTGCACATCAGCTATTGGTGTTTTTGTGCTATTATACCTTTATTTTTTCACCCATTAGGTTCCCTTGTTATCAGTTAATGTCCCATCTGTACGACATCACAGTAAACCACAAAAGGAGGTTGTTTAAGTTGCCAGATACAACATAAAAATGCACGCATCCACCCTAGATTTTACGACATGAAAGGAGCTTATACAAGTTATTGTTGATCTTACTGATGCTCAGTGATTTGGCGGTATCAAATGCCAATTGACGAACATTAGCAAAATCTATACACAGTGGGGATGAACCGAACAGTAGACGTATTTGTGTGATATCAGCACATGCTTAGTTGATTTTTGAATAATAAAAAAATGCATTGGATCATAGAAATAATTCAGGAGAAAAATAGACAGCAGCCAAAGGTATGACTGTATTCAATAACAGGGAGAGTTGGTGACTAGGATAACTGGATCTCGCAGACTTAAGTTTTTGCATCGATGTTAACTCCAAACGGGCTGCGGGGTAAACAGGTACTCTCCCTATTAACTAAAAATGTTGTCAACTGTGTCATATACTGCAAATAAAGTAACGATTGATCTTATATGGGACCGAATATAAGTCAAATGACATCACCAACAAAGATAAAGTAGACTGGAAAGGGAACTATTAGCATAGTTAAACCCATCAAACCAGCCATAATCCAACTGCAAGTGTGCGACCCCCAAGCAATTGCACCGAAGGCTACGTGACCAGTTGATTGGTTGCAATTCTGTATATTACTTAATTTGGAGCGCATTTAGAGTGCAATCATTCCTGCCATTGGAACTTCACACAGGATCTAGAGCAGCACAGTTGGCCGCGCAGCTGCTAACTTTAACGCAAAATGACATAATTGCCAGACACATCGGAGATCACTTCGGCGATTAGTGGCTGGCCGGCCGTCATCAATCGACCATATACAACACCAGTTCTGCAAAGGTTGATGGTAAAATTCGTGTGTTTTTTGGCTAGGTCCCGTCGAACGAGCTACACTCTGCCAGCTGAAGTCATTACTCTTTCCAAGTGCTGCGTGATGACTTTCCTCGATTTCTCCTGCGTAACCGTATCATCCACAACTACACCGTGTCTGGTCAAGGATCCCATATGTTTAACGCGAGGAAAAACTGCACTTAAATTAACGATGTCACATCCGCCGAACTACTGAATGTCCCTGGGACCAATCAAACTGAGGCATTTTGAAGCATTTACCACAAAATAGCAGAACTTGGAGTGGTAGATACTCTTCCGCAGATAAGCTCCCAAATTAATTCAGTATGTGAACATCAAAGTTGACATCGAACTGATGTTAGTCAATAGCAAAAAATAGCATAGATGCAAGATATTTTCAGTAAAGAGCGTTGTGGATTTACTCAATATACAAACAAAACGTTAAATCATAAATACAAATACGGGGCTCACGCTTCCGGTAAGCATGGCAACTGATTATTTGATAGATACTTCTAGCTTTCATTCATGCAAACATGCCGGAACTTGGCAAGATTTAGATAATTATCATGAAATCTCTCTTTGCAGAGTTTATAGCAGGATACTGACTAGCATGTTAATTGAAAGTTTGGTCGATGCAAACGGGAACGATCATGTTGCAATACACGTTAGACTCAAGGTAGGTAGCAGCGCTGGTTTCCAGGGGTGTGTTAGATTATACGTCCATTTATCTTGTATTGGTACATTCTTTGCCATCCTCTGTTGCCTATGCAACTACGATTTAGGTAAAGTCCGCATACTACACGTAGAATTTCGACTAGCTATGTTCAGGACCAGTACTTCTAGCCATTGAGTACAGACGCATTTGCAATTCCAGAAATCGCTCACCAAGTTGCAGCAGCTTAGGTCAGAGGAAGATATTACGCGCTGCAGCCTTAATTTCCGATCCTTAAAAGGGAGAGAAGCTGAATGCCAGTAAAGTGAGCATTGCCATCAGTTTAAAAAGAAAAAAGAATCGATGTGAGCAAATTAACGGCCAGACGAGGGTTCAATTCGAGCGCCGTCTGAGTGCTACCGAGATAGTTATCGGAGTGCTTTGAATGATAATATGTCTGATTCAACCTAAAAGTTAAATTGTCGGTTAAGGTAACTGTGAGTGGTCTTAAGCCACACGGCCATAGGCGGAGCGTAGAATCAGACACCCAGAATAGTATCACGGCAAACAAAACATTGAAGGAATTAGGCATGTCTGACGAGCTTCCTTGTTCCAATGTATTTTTTTGTAAGTAGGGATTGTCGCCCTTGTTTGATCACGGAGCATAGAAAAAAATGGAACCTGATATAAACAAGTATACAGCATTGTAGACAAAGATAAGGAAGACTTGAATGGATATTTCTGGCTTATGATCCATTGTCAGCCAGTTATGCCCAGCCCAAAGTAGTGGGCCACTTGAGGCTCGAGCTCGTGACCCCTTGATCAAATGCTAATTCCCTAACCATTGACCCCAAGTTTGTTGTCTTGCCGACTTAGGTTGGGAGACATTGACAATCGTTGATAAAAATTTACCGACCACTAACGGAACTAACTTATTCCGCTCCGTCTTTGCATTTTCTCTGTCATTTCTCGGGCCCTGACAGCAGCTGTAGCATGTTATACTATAGGCAAATAGTCTTACCGGCAAAGACAAGGGAGACAAAAATGACCGTTTCTGGCTTATTGGCCTTTGTCGGCCTATTAAGAGGTACCATGCAAAGGACAAAACCCTTGAACTTCCTCTAATAAATGTTTTTGACTCATTAACCTGGGCGTCTGAATTAAGCGACAGAAATGTGGAATGTACTGATCTTCGCACACAGACAGCATATCTTTACAAGGCGCCAAATAATGGAGCCAAAAGTAAAGCTGCCACGATGGAGAATGACTGAAATCTTTTACTGCAGATAATTAACGACGATGAGACTGAAAGAGCACAGAGGACACGGAGTATCGAGCATTTGCTACCAGAAATAACGAGGAGTGACACGAGATCTCAACTTACACTTCCTTCGGCGCTACCCTGCCAGTAGCACTTTTAAAGAGCCCGAAAATTGTCAGAAAAGCGAGAATTGCATGTGACCTGAGTAGCTTGGATAGTTGATCTCCAGCCGGGACACTATTAACAGCTTCAGTTGATGAACATCTCAATGCAGTGCGTTGTTTGAGAAAAGTTACTCGCGACACCGAGGGCGCACAAGCAATCTCCACGACCAACGATACTTTCAGTGGAATAACTGACGAAAAAGAGTTATGTCAACAAAAAACGTCGGTACTGCGGTACTAGCACAACGGATGAGGTTAGTAAGGCAATCCTTGTAGAAGGCACGACCATCTATACAGAATGCGATTGGATGAATAGAGGCTGACTAAGCCCGGAATATAAATGCAACAATTTCCTCCATCGTCCTACCTCTCCCCCAATATGCTGTTAGTTAATGCACAATCTATGCATACTGAAACAAGTGAACTTGCATCGACGTCAAATTCAAGGGGAAATTTGAAAACGTTGTTGCTTCAGTGCTCACCAATATATTATTTCAGGGGATTCTGGGAACGCGCAATTTCGTATAGACTTCCGTAGGTTTCTTGCAATTAGAACTATTTAGAAGAATATAGGCCACCCCTGGCCGAAGACAAAGTCAAACAGAGGAATGCCGTCACAGGTTTTTACACTACCTGCGTTTAATGAAAATGATCTAAGAGTGCGCTTTCCAGGTCCTTAGCTGGCTCTGCACTCTTAGGGTGTTGGGGCAGATGGGAGGATAAAGTTCACGTGCAGTTGCCAATTGCTGTAGTCGACTTGCGGACATTCAGTTCTGCGTCTGGGTAATTAAATGTTCCTTCGAGGTGACTGAGGCCTTTGGTAGCTTTCTACTGACTGGAAACACCCGAACTGCAATATGATGTTTGATCCTATTTCAGCACAACATCGATAAAAACAGAATGGCAGTTGAAAGCCAACTTTTAAAAGTGCATACCTGGGATTTTGAATACCACAACTGGCTCTGCTTTGACAAGTTCTGCATGATCTATTTTATTACCAAGGACGCTCGATATTATTGATGGGTAATTTGAATGTTTGCGATCAAATAAAAAAAACATTCAATCAACGTGAAATATGACTTCTAGAAATGCATGAACCAAATAAAAGTACTATAGCAGTAAAGGGGCAACATTAATCAAACACCTTTCGTTAAAAAAATTGCCTTACTAGAAAGATTGCTATGAGTTTGAGTTAATCAGGGAGCGATCTTATGAGTAAATGGTGCATTTTAATTCTTTAATTAACCATGGGCACATGCTTTTGGTCAATTACTGACATTAAAATGGGTTGCTTAGTCAAATTCAACGCTGATGAGGGGAACATAAACCTATGAAAATAAAATTATCCCTGAGAATCCAGTCACATACCAACTAAACTTCCGCAGGGGTTAGTTGCCTTGGATAAATTTAAGTCGTAAATCTTATCTGCACAACTTAATCAAAGCCGTTTTTGTACGAACTGAAAGGCAGGCAACCCAAGAAATGTAATTTTGAGGAAAGGCGTCTTTTTGGAAAATGAGTAAGTTTATTCAGTAAATTTTCGATACTGGATCCTTAGGTCGTCATCAGACTTGAGAGTAGTGTGCAAAGATCATCAAGCATTTCAAAGTGCTAATACAGTTATATAAACAGCGGTAGTGGGCGTAAATTGGGGGTTACAATTTGCGTCACATCGTCGAAACCCGTATCTGCTACTGCTCTCTGGCTCTGTTTCTGATGAGGAATCAGCGATGGATTTTGAAACGTCAGGCAAAACCCTTATTCTGTGGCTTGTAACGCAAACGTGATAAACCCCAGACCAATGTGAATTAAAGAGGCTACTTATATTAGAAAAGCAGCGAACCAGTCAAGTACTGAAACAATTTTTTAGTATTCTAAGCAGTCAACCTCATGTCGGAGCTCGGCGACAGATCTGGAAGAAGCAGCAAAACAGGTCACAGATATAACGGATGGAAGCTGATCAAGTAAAAATGCCGCAAGTCTGACGTGATTGCACGGAAATCTGTACGTCGCCGCCAAATCGATGCATCAACTGATTGAGTCCCCATCAAGCTTCAGTCAATTTCTGGCTTGTCTTGTATAAAGCGGATGTCAAAAACATATTAGCCGGACTTTTGTATCGTGCATTTTTCGGCATGGGGCCTGGCCTAACTATGCTTCAAAATGACCTCATTTCGATGTCTGTGCATTTTCTTGCATTTCTTTATTCAGACGGCGAAGCTGTAGGCTGCGGTGGTCTGGTTTCTTTGAAGCAATTAATAACGGATAACGCCTTCCTATACCACTAGACACACAACATCATTTTACAGGGACAAAGACCATATCTGTTTCTAGATGCTGCTTGTCTGTCGGGGTTTAGCCATTTTTTGTTTGTTAATATTTACTTGCAAGCACACGTTTTCATGGTCAGTAATAAGCAGTTTCGAAAATGGTTAAATCGTTCAAAGATGAGACGACACCGGACCAGTTATATTGGGAGAATCTTGTACATTGAATCTTATTGCCCTAACTCAAGACGTACAAGCCGTAAAAAAACAAGCTTTAAGACATCTGCCATAGATTGCAGATATCAGGCTCTTGTTGATCTGCCCTATCCCCTCCTCCTGGCCAAGTCCCGAATTATTTGGCGGGAATTTGCATAGATTAATACACTGAGATGATTCTTATTGAAGTCTGATATCATTCAGAAGGCGGCGCCTTAGTCGAGCAGAAGGCTCATTCTATGCCACCGGCAATCCATTTTGAGCCCTTGTTTCAGCAACAGAACCCTCTCATACAGAGCCAAAATGCTTCTGACGGCCTCAAATGTGTTGATTTTTCAAGTAAAACGGAATGTATGAAAGTGCCGGAAATGCTGCCTTGCTTTGACACTTGAACCAAACATTTCAAGATCATTTCGTTACTTTCGTTATAAACAGTATGAAAAGGCTTTGTTATTATTTTGGCTAAAAGTGGGTAAAATCATGTTTTCCGTAAAAATGTTAAACAGAACCTGCACATGTGCTAGTTTAACAAATGGAGAAAGGATAATTTACTCAATGCTCAAACGAGTTTTTAATTGGTTCTAGTTTAGAACCAATGATGCTCATGATGTAATCCCATATTATATATAAAATTGGAACTGAAAAATCTTGAGAGACATATTTGTCCGTGTGGACATGTTAGGGAACATAAGTCATTCAGGTTTTTTTTTAAAAATCAATTATATTGCGTTGGCTAACTGAATGCACATCAACAGTTTCCTGCTTATAGCGAACCAACCAAAAACGGTTTCAGGTAACATGGTTGAAAAGGAAGCAGCAGTTATTGGTTAAACTTTTTTCTGTTTTTGGCGTACGGGCTATGTGCTGCATTTGCACCATTACCGGTGTGAATAACGGCTCTAGGCATCCCAGTCACATGGTTGTTGTGAAGGGAAATTACTTTGGAAATTCCAAACCTATGACTTCTTCTTTTCTATCACAGTTGACTGGCCAAGAACAGGCGTCTCTCATGAAGGCATACGGGCCCAGTTAGTTTTTTGTACTTCAATGACCACTTTTTGTGCTAATGTGCTTTTCTGCGCCACTGAAAGGAACATCATGCGACAGGCTGACAAGGTTTGCTCGCAGAAGGAAGTAAAGATCATTTGCTTTCACATAAAACTGAAGGCTTCGTTACAGCTTTCAAACCTAGCGAATATGAGGTTGGGAATTTACACAGCCAAAACACTGAAGGGTGCAAATGAGTGACTATCTACGCGCTCATAATCCAGTATATTGTGGAGAAATATTTAGAGATTGTTCAGATCAATAAGCTAAAACTCTAAAGTCGCTACGTTAGTGACCTACAGTAGGTGCACTAACTCATGAAATCCAAGAATTTTTAAAATTCACTCCTTTTTACTCAAAAGCAACCGAAGCTGTGACCCCAAAAGTCTTATAACAATAAAAAAATGGTCGTTCTTTACAATCGAGCATTTTGTGATGTATGAAGGAATATAGTGTTTTAAAAGAAATACAAGCTTTTTAGCACAGTGGAAAATGCCGAGAAAACTGGAAATCGTGCGTACTGGGTTAACTTAAGTTCTACTTGTAGAAGATGCCTGTTTATACAAAACAACCGAGTAAATATAGTAGGGAAGTAAACAGACGTTGAAAAATATTCATTTTGTTAAGTTTTCATACATATGTGCTCCCATATTACATTTAATGTAATCTATGGATGTTGCCAGACAACCCAAATTTCAAGTATATATTTCAATAATTTTTACGAAAATTTCCAGTTTTTTCGTCTATGTACTGCCTGAGTTGCGTTGGACTAAAGCAACCACAATTACGCTCGACTTAGCCCACTAGGAGATCACAGGAGTAAGATATTTCGGAAGCTCATGTGCGGAAATGCCAGTCAGTGAATAATCAATTAAAATTTAATTGTCATCTGCGATTATAAACGTACCATTTTTTGTACACCACGAGTAATTGCCTTCCAACAAATATGGTTTTGATATTTTGGGATTTCGATAGCGAAGAGGTTCAGATCTTCCTTGAAATCTTAATAATGACTTTACAATTTTCACTGGCTTCAGTCAATTGACGA
This sequence comes from Ligula intestinalis, assembly GCA_036362985.1. Classification (NCBI taxonomy): domain Eukaryota; kingdom Metazoa; phylum Platyhelminthes; class Cestoda; order Diphyllobothriidea; family Diphyllobothriidae; genus Ligula; species Ligula intestinalis. Next base: position 10,915,957 of record JAYGXS010000005.1, read on the forward strand.
TTAATAATTATAATATTCTACGTGCTTTACAAAAAATTCAAAATAATATGTATCTTAAAAAGGTTTTACGTAGGTAGGTAAACAGATTCGCAACGTTAGCAAAACGAATTACCCAGATGTAGAAGTGCACGTCTGGCTATGCAAGCATCACAGAGAGCGGATCAACGCCCAACCGATGCTGGAAATTCCAGTTCGCAACAAATTCACATACGGTTTGACGACTCTGGCCCGTTGGTTGCTTTCATATATGCTCAAGTGTGGAAAAAATCCTCACTAAATTACAACTCATGTCCATATTATGCGAAAGCTGTAAATTTTTTGATTCGGAAGATGGTAGAAGTTTGCGGACATTGTCAAGCAAAAAAGTGGACTGGTGAGACAATTAACATGTGTTGTTTCAACGGCAATGTTCTACCGAATAACTCCCATCTACCACCAGAAATACTCCAAACATTGCTTGCTAGTAATACCAATGACCCAAATAATTTCTTTTGAATATTACGTTGCTTTTTAAAATAATCCTTTGGTGCTAACGTTGTTCTCGAGGTTGGATTTATGCCTACTTTAAGGTGGAAGGCCATGTTTGCCACCGGATTGGATCGTTACTACCTCCTCTTGATAGGGAGCCGAAATTTTTACAAAAATGCTTTGTAGAAGACATCAACCTGCAGGCTCAAAGCTGATCCTGAGTGTATCCAGACTTGAAGCATTGCATTATATTTTCCCTTCAAGACAAGCTACACCAGTGCAACAGCTACGTTAACAGTTTCAAGTCCGCCATGTAGATGCATGCTTCCCTTGCTTTTGCCGTTGTCATTGATGCCCAATAACGCCCTCGCGGGGAACAGCAGCGGAGATTTTATTCTCAAACATGCGGCGAGTTGGCCGTCATTATGTCAGGTACGCAGCATGGCAACAGGGATATTGTCTTGAAGAAGAGGGATGATAGACTAAAAAGGACATATGAGACACACCGTTCATACGATTTTCAGTCGCTACTTTCTGCGCAATTTCTCGTTTTGAGCATACACATACTTTTCGTCGAATCAAAATGACCTCAGAAATTCTGACCAACTTATTTTCTACTTCATTATCATTTTAAGAGGTTCTCATATAAGGTTTGCCTACATAAAGGGACAAAAACATGTAAGGATGCCCAAGGCGAAGCTGGGCTTCCGCGCTGGTATATGATATAAATTTAATATAGAGTAGAGCAAAGAACAACCTAAAAAGTCTATTGTTCAATTTTATGACACAAAACTTTGCAGATATTCAAAAAATATATTTTTAAACTTATTTTGCTCTTTGCTAACCAACATGAATGCAATATCTCCTTATTACACTAACCTCAATTTCATGGACGCAAAACTAAATTTTTCGTTTTGTGAACAGGTAAAATAAAAGTTTCTGCTCTTCATGAATGTTCTTTTATAGCGCAACATGCACACAAACGAATTTTTTTCCGCAGCGTTTTACAGCGAAGAAAATTCCTCGGATATCAACAAACGCTGGTTTTTGCCAATTTTCGCCTATTTTTCATTCCAGTATTCTGATCTGAACGGAATTAAATTCTAGTAAACTACACTTTGCGCCTAAAGTCAACCCAATGAACTAAATAAACAACCTCAAGTGTGTATTAAATCTTCCAATCCCCAACCTCTCATCAAATATGTAATCTACTGTATTTGCAATCTTGCCAACGACAACCGATGCAGATGCACGCCTAAGTGCTGTCAACTGAGCATACTCGTCAAGTAGTTGCAGGTTGGAGGTGAAAAGGGCAGACTCGTTTCTTTCTTGGACGCCCTCGAAAGTCGTAGGCCTGATGGTAGCGTCCTAAAAGTGTTTATCGAAGGAAGACCCGGTTTGAGGGCACTTTAGCGGTTTCTTACATATCCAAAGGGAATAAAATCTAACCCGCTGTTTAGCGAAAAGGGCTAAAAAATTTACTCGGCAGACAAAATTGAGAAAGATTTTAAGAAAATCCAGGATTTGTTTTGCAAAAACGGGCATCCTGACAGATCCATCACAAACAATATTAGTGCGACACAAGTTAAACGCACCAAACTTATTGTGAAAAAGGAAATTCTATACCTCAAAGTCCTCTTTCAACACGTGAACTCCAAAGAAGAAATCTTGACTAAGCCGTGTTACAAACTTTTCCACCAGCGAGATTTCAGATATTATTCTCAACCAACCCGGTCTTGCAAGGGGAAGGTAAGGATAGGTTGTCAGCTCAGACCACCTTGATCTGCGTCTACTGATTTTTTTTGCTACTGTGGAGCAGGTTATGCTAGTTGCACGAGTCGGCGCATATCCAAAAGAAAAAGGGAACACCTCCCAGAAAGACTGATAAAAGGTGAAATAAAAAACATCAACAGCGCTATTTTCACGCACATTGTTGATTCCGAACATCGTGCGTACCCCCACGGAAGCCTTCCGGGTGATTTATAAGGGTTCATTCAATTATCCCAAGGCCCTGAGTCACCGTTTGTTTGCGAAAACATAATGCCGGTAGTTTGTGCAAAAAATAATCTACAATTTCAGTGCCTGACATGGCCAGCCATAGTTCAAATACATACGCTTTTTCTCCTTCCCCCTCTCTCTCTCTCGCCCCGTGGACCGGCGCTGCAAAAAAACTCACCGGCGCGTGTGTAGCCGTCTCTTATTGGCCACATCTGCACACTCCCCCCGCAAAATCCTCCTATTACCATGAATCACTTGGATGAGATGGCAAACGAAACCACACGTTTTACCCTTGACCCCATTCCAGCAAAATGTAATGGTCCGATAGGAATTCATCGAAAGCTTACTTCTGCCCACCAAGTGCTTTTCCCTCTATACAGTATGGCGAATGCTGCATAAAACATTCCGCAATTTGAAAAAGACCGGTAGTCACTCAAAAAGAGCATTGAGCAGGGTTGCAATACTGTTAATCATATAGGTCAATTTCAATTGTTTTCGTTCACGCTAGGATGTAGACGCTGTGATGAGCTTCTTTCTGACTGCTGCGAAAAAGGTTTGTTCTGTAAAAAATGGCTACTTCAATAGTGTGCATTTTTATCATTGATTTTGACTGCCATCAACAATTTAAATATATTTTATAGAAATCATGCGCGGCAAAATATTCTCTGGTACTATTTTCATAGCAAATCATGCCTTTTTAAATTTTTATTCTTAAAGAAAGGGTTTTCTTCAGTTTAAGAAAATTCGAATTTTTCGTTCGACTGTGTGGTGTTCATTCATTATACATCGTATCCGTCAGCTAATTAATGCTGACACTGATATCTACATCATGATTCATGTCTATTGCAAACTTTTATGAGAGCTTTGTAATCATTTTCTCAAACAATAAGCAAAAAAGTACTTTTCCTTAAACAAGATGAATGCAGCATTGAGTTTGTAAAACTTGAATTCAGTTCTTACAGTCGGTAGCTTTCAAAATCATTCGGCAATTTATAAAATTTTGTTAAAACCAGAGAAAGCCACCTTTTAAGAATAATATTAAAAGAAGGCGTAATTTTCTATCGAATAAACGCAAGAGAGGATTTTTTCTTGCATGTTTACCAAAAAATATAGTTGAATTTGTAAGGGCATTCAAAATCAATGATAAAATGCACACTATATAAATATCCATTTTTACAGAATCAACTTTTCCACAGCGGTCATAAAGAACCTCATTGCAGGGTCGATATCTTAGCATGATCGAAAATAATCAAATTAAACTGCATGAAAAACAGTATTGCAACCATTCTTAATGTTGGTTCGCGAGTGATTACCGGACATTTTCAAATTGCGGATTGTTTGATGCAGCATTCGACATGCTGTGAACTTACCAATTTTTGATGTACTGATAAGTTGAAACCTATTGCATTTATGCTGAATGGCCGCAAGCGAGAAGCCTGGAGAATCCAGGAACTGTTGACTTGCGAACACTATGCACATAAACTAAAAAAATCAAAACAAAAGACATGCACCTGATACAGCATCGATTTACCGTTGGCAATATTCACTGATATTTCGAAAAATATATTGCCAAAATGACGTGTTTTACTTTTGCCTCTTCGACGTAAAAGAGATGCTTTTGTCTGCTTTGCTCACGCACCAATTTTGGGTAAAACGGGTTTCATGATTAGTGTAGCTGAGCGTTGAAATTGGTGGTGATTTGGCGATCATTTAGTTACAAAGATGAAAAGTGGAGTACTTTAAAAGTGATGTCAAGTATATCCTCCTCACATTATGATTATACTTACATTCATATACTGTAGCAGGCATTTTTTGCAATGGCTTCGAGAATAAAGATCTGATGAACACTACAATTTGTCCCTTTGATTAAAAAAAATGAATCAAACTGACTGGTGCTACAATGGTTAAGATAAGTTGAATCACTTATATGATATGGTGAACATAACTGGTCGCACGTTTTACCGTTGACCCCGTTCGCATACAAATGTAATGACCCGATAACAATTTATCGAAAGCCTGCGTATGCTCACTGACTACTTTCCTCAATGTAAACTTACCGATGAATGGATACGAGCAGAGGGCCTGGAAGATGCACGAACGGTGGAGATACCGGCAGTATGTACATAACACTCAAAAGAATCAAAACTGAAGACATGCAGTTAAAATAGTATTTATTGAATGCTGGTAGAATTTAATGAAGACAAATACGTTTTGATTATTGGAAACATAATTTTATTTTTCTGAGCTTTCCGGCACTACCGAGTGTCTTTTGCCAGCAATAGGACCGTCAAAGGTAAACAAGCAACGGTCATAGGGAGCAGGAGCTACTCAACCTTTATAGCGAGAGGATAATTATTAATCACCAGTGTCGACCGTGTGAATATGCCTGCTGTGGGGGTGTATACGGGCGTCAGCTCGGTACATCATTCGCTTGAGTTGGCATCCGAGGTCCAGACTTCAATTTGTTCTCATTCTGTCTTGTTGCCAGCGTGGGCAATTTTCTTCACCGCTGTGAGGTTAAATTTGTGGCCAGTCTCATAGGTGTGGGCAACCGTTTGTGACAATGCGTCACCTCGCCTGACAACGAGCTTACGTTCGTGGTTGCGCGAAACAAGCACGAATTCATTCTGTCAGCTGTACTTTCGGGAATATTTAAGTCATAGTATACGATACCCTACGCCCGACAGGAAAACATATTGCCAAATAGACGTGTCCTACTTTGGCCTTTTTCAACATAACAGAGCTGCCTTCGTCCGTTTTGCTCACGCACCGATATTGAGTTAATCTGGAGTGATTTTCATGTTAAGTGAAGCTTAACCATGGTGGTGGTGCTGCTGTTGGTGGTGGATATGATGCGAAAATGACAAGTGAGATACTCGAAAAAACTATCGAACCTCGAGATTTTACCCCCATTTATACAATACTGCGGGCAATAGCTCGGATAATATAAAACCCACTCTTAACCACCATTTGCCCAGTTTATTACAAAATTGACACAAAGTTGCCGATGCTAAGATAAAATGGATTTTCCATAATTGTTTCATGCCATTCTTTCTCTCTGGTTACTCAAAGGAACTATGAATAAATTTGACAAGTCATAGTACTTAGCAAATGAGTATCACATAGTAACACCATTAAACGGAACCACGGCTTGAGCGTGTCCCTTAATACAGTCGATGTATGTTTTCTTACAACTGCAACATATTTTATAGATTCTTAAACTTCAGCGCAAATTCCGCCTATGCGCTGGTCCGTCCATGCAAACGAACCAGACTTCAATGCTTAGTCTCTGCGATCATCGAGAGGGCCCTTGCGTACGTGAAAAATGTTTCGGAAGTGGTCAGACGTCTGCTCATCCCACTTGGATTTGGATTTGCGCACAGGCCAGAAGCAACCATCAGGTGCCGGGTCATGAGGCCGAAAGACTCTGTTTTACGGCAGGAAACGACTGGAGTCGTTTACCAGATCTGGTGTAGTTGTAGACAAATCAACAACGTTCGAGAAACCGGAAGATTACTCTGGACGCGAATGGCCGAGCATGCAGCGGCGGTGAGGAACAAAAGACCCCAATTCCCAGGTTGCAGCTCATTTGACGGGACCTGGCCATATTTTTAAGTTTGATGAGGCCAAAATCCTCGCAAGAGGTGACAACTGCATGAGTTGTGAGCTGCTCGATTCATGGTTCTCCAGCTCCCACTCTATGAACAAGCGCAATGATTTGGCGTTCCCATACGGTGTACTGAGACATTTCCTGAGCGAGAGAATCAGTCATGTGGGAAGGACTGAGCGCAACAACAACTCTGACGACAGCGGACATAATTGTCGCGCAATTATCAACCCTGCATCTGAAGCGGACAAGAACGCCATATTTAATGAGCCATCACCGCACCAATTAAGACCTCAAGCGCTGGCCATAGGAACTGACAATTATAATACGCATGTGGTCGACCGCAAAAAAACTATAAATACCGTGTTATCTGTACATGTTTCAGACTGTTTTTCGATAACCTACGATTAAGAATTCCCCAGGGAATCAAAAACGTCAGGAAAATAAAGTCATTGTTCCAGTGATCGCATCTTTTTCTTCTGAACTGCTGCCTGGAACTCGTAGATTCTCCTCTATTGGCAATCCAGGTGAGAAGAGATTCAGGAGCCATATTACGAAGCCACTAAAAATGGAACCTCAATAAAGGCAGGGAAAATATGTATCATTCACGGTAACCTGAAGATCCACGACTGGAAGCACGCAGCGATAACTTAAAAGAGTTTTGGATTAGTGACAGTAAGCAATGTGCGGAATTGAGCTGGGCTCGGGCTCACATTCCTGTTCCGTACTAGCGGCATGACTTAGCCAAGTTGACTATAGACAAGCTTGGACAAAGAAATTGAAGTAACCGTTTCACTGTCCGCCATTAGGTTTGACGCTGCCACTTTATGCTCCCTAGGTTAACGTACGTGTTGTCTGCCGCAAAGATGCGTTCCCACTCGGCGATATGCAACCCTGTGTGGGACAGTAAAGTTTACCATAATTGAAAAGGGTGTTAAGAAAGTGTAAAGCCGACCTTGGGGAAGTAGCGAGCACGAACAGTTCAGCCACCAGGTAAGTCGAAGGCTGATTGGTGGGAGGCTTTTTAAATCAAACACTAAGCGGAAATACGCAGGTTGCAAAAAAAGGACAAATGTGCTGTCAGTTTTTTAAAAAAGCAAAAGACTCGACCCCCCCCCACCTCACTCCTTACACCAAGAACACCCACTTAACTGGAGTCTTATTCACAGTGGTAGGCCAAGTAGGCAATCACGAAATCGGAGCTAGTCCCTTCAGCGTGGGCATCAACTTTTTCTTCACTCCAATAACCAGAGCCGAGAAGTCAGCGACGCTTGCGCCTGCAAGGCCAGGAGTGTGCAGTCGCCGTACACACGCGGACAGAACATGCACCGCCCATGTCAATGGGAAAGATGTCCTTTGAAAACACCGGATGCCCAAACATGGTGTGCGTATCACACGAAGGCGGACTACTCCAGCACTTTTATTCATTCTGCCCAATTCCAGCGGTAGATAGTCGAAAGAACCATGCGGCAGGGAAAAGAGAATGAGGCAGCCTCCTAGGGGCTACGGTTATATGACACACAGTGCGCATTCGTCACGCAAATGACGCTCACTATAAGTTAAAGGCTGTAAACGCACTCATCATCCACATAGGTAGTTGTGGCTTGGTAGCCAACGGAAATAAATGGTGGCGACAAGATCCAGCTGCACAATTTATGGGCGGTGAATTCAACCAAGAGGGTATTTAGAAGCCTCCTAGATTCAGGTAGTGTTAAAGTGTTCATGTTTTCGTTTGTTGATTAGTTTACCACTCTCTTACGCATTGCCAATTAGGAAAAAAAGACGCGAATGTAGGAACATGGCGTTCATCACCCTTTTCTTTCGGATTTTCTCTCGAAGCCATCATCAGAGACTGTCGCAGACAAAGATGGTGAGGGCGTCAGGCTTGTTATATTATAGGACGCAGTTGTCATGCAGCCACATGCCTAAGAAAAGTATCAGATAGCGCATTCATTGTTAGTGGCTGCACGTGATGCGACGATTGTGTTTTAGTTCGCGTCCTTAATGTTGCCACTGCTCTTGGTCCTGGGAATCATGACGACTCGGCAATTTGGCTCGCTAGCATTTGGACCTTCGGTCGCTTGCGTGCCCCCTTCCCCCCCTCCCCCTCCGTGTTAAGTTACTTGAGTGTTCCGTTTTATTGGCTTGAGCTTTAATACTTGCTTGTCGTTTTGAATTCTGTGGTTCTTTTTAACCTCAGCCGATTAAAGTATGTCGCGTCAGGCTAAAAAATGCCGAAAATAATATTTCTATTGCCTCTAACACTTTCTGTTTGCCTTTCTCACTCTATACTTATATCTAACTTATTTAATTAAGCAAAGCAATCGGTCTTACACGATATTGACATATGCATCCAAATTCATTGAGGGGAGACGAGCCACTGACTACCCACCGTGTCATATACGACCTCCACCGAGGAATTCGGGATGTACTAAGTGGATTAGGCTCATGGCTACATGGAAGGCGTGTACTATGAACACTGCACTATTGACGCCCTCATCATTCTTATCTGTGACTGTCTCAAATTCGAAATGTCAGCACAATAGACATCATTTTCTTGCATTCAAATCTTTTGCTACTAACTAACCAGGCTTTATTGCCGTCAGCGAATCGTTGAAGTCCTTGCAATAATAACTACATGGGCAATTGCGCACATGACGCCGCTAGAAGATTGGCGTGCTAAATAACAAACAAAATCATAAAGATATTACATTAGCCAAAAAAGTCTAGTAGGTATTTAAATACAGATATATCTGGTCTCGATCGTTCTTTTGCGTTCGGTAGCAAGGCTTAAATACCCTAAATGAGTCAGGGGTGCGTATGCAGCGTTGTCTTATTGTGAGCATCAGTTGCACAGCATTGGCCCTATTCCTTTTTAAATTCTTCTCTATCATATGCATTAAATTCGAACTTTTGAAGGCGAGAATAGATGCACTGAATGGAATGTGAACGAAATCGTATGTATAACCATTAAACACGGGCTGCACTTCGTTTATTCGAATACTCTAACAACAAAATTGCATACGAAGACCATATTTTGAAGAGCATATTAAAGCCTTATCGTCTGCTTTAGTAGAACTTTGGTGTGTTGCCCATTGGCACTCACTGAAACTCCGACTTCAGTTCGTCAGATAAGCTGTAAAGAGTAAACAGAGCGGCTTTCTCCATCCCCTCTTCTTTCCGCTGTATCTGAGAGATTTTCAAGTCGAATTTAATGCAAAAAATGAAACCCTTTGATAAACACAGCATCACGCAGAATGTTTTCGAAAAACAACCCAATAGCTGATGACGACAAGCATACACGTGTGCATGTACTCAAAGAAGCACCAGGCGCAAACCAAAAGCGAATGCTTCCCTATAGGAATGGGGCTTTTTGCTGTTCCAATATAAATTGGGAGAGTTATTCGTTGAATAATATCACTCTCAAACCACCGAAAATGCTTCAACAGGCTTAAGTTTGTTCTTCTTAGATAAAGCACAGAATACAGTGATCAAATCACGACAATTGAGCATGTACTTATGGAAAGAAATAACGCAGATATTAATTGGAAGATTTATAATTTGAGGTCATCTTTTATTCTTTTTTTTAACCTGCATAACCGACCTTAAACCGAGCGAACCAATTATGCTAATGCCAGTGTGTCATAGCTGATTATTTGACGTACTATGCAATGAATAAAGATATCTATATAGGAATTAATCAAAAGCATTTGAAAGACGGAGAAGTATATGCAATCGCTTGGACAGGAATGTTAGTTGACCGACTTTTCTGATGCCTACGCAAACTCATCCTCAGCGACAGTGTCAGAAACGGAAACCTTGTACACAGCAAGTGACAGTTTTTATAGGAAACCGTCACTATGCTACCTACCATCTGTGATAATTATAACGGCTCTATCCTCATCAAGGATAATTGTCCCCTTGTGCGCTAATTGGTCGACGGTCGGCGTGCGGGTCGTGACCTGCTGAACTTTTATCACTTGTGCTGGAGTTTGCCCTGATGACTGCTCGACCATCTGAATCAGCGGCACTGGCGTTGGAAGACCTGTTGACCTGAGCGCCCTGCGAGTCGTGAATTTCTTTAGTTTAACTGGGTCTCGGTACCAAATATGCGTTGGGGTGGTCTGTGCACTTCTTTCTAGACAGGGGCCCGTGAACCAGGACTTGGGAAACTTATGGTCCACATGACTTTTACTTCCCACGAGAGTTTCGGCCTCATCGAACTTGAATGTGTTTCCGGGGTTCGTCTTCTAAACATTGCATTTTTTTCCTTGAAATTACTATCTGGGACTCGTGTTTTCGTTTGTATCGACCCTTAAAAGACTATTAAAATGGAGTATGTTGCTTCTTAATATAACTATCTTCAGTGTAATAAATATTGTGCACTAGTTTGCGTGCGATTACAAGGACGACGATGAATCTTCTTCTGATCTCGGACGTAGCATGAATAGCACTAAGTGGGAGAAAAATGCTGCTTTTACCAAAAACATTAACATCTCTGAGTAACCCGGTAACAGACACGATAAAATGCAGCATTCCAAGTCACTCAACACAAACTGTCCAAGGAAGCGGTAACCCGGTTTATCGTTTAATGTGATTTATAATTCCAAGGCAAATTTGTTCGCAACTTTTTATTAACTGAAAAGCGGCCTTATCAAAATTTCTAGGGCCTAGGCCAGGATAACTTTATTAGCAAAATAATATGATTTTAGTCAAAACAGCACGTTCTAGCGCGTAGGCCGTAACTAATCAACACAACACCACACTTATATTGTTGTTTGTATATGATGTTGAAAACAATTAATTCTGACAGCGGTTAATATAAATAACAAGAGGTTTGGCGCATTATCTTGAAATCGCAAGAATTTTTAATACTAAATTCACCACAACTGTCGCATTAATTGGCGTTTTTAAAGGCGCAAGCATAAGTATTGAACTCTGCATTACGACAGCTGTGAGAAAAGAGGACAAAAATATGGACCCTCTCACATTATGCACGTGTATCGCCATTTCACTAGTTGCTGCTTCTACTGGATGTGGTTGAGTGTCCCGTTTAATTAGCTGGTCAACCAATCTTTAAACAAGATATGCAATAATGTCATTGCTCAGTTTTAATTCCTACAATTTTTAAATATTATTTTAGGCAACTGAAGAGAGAATAACAAAATAACAATAACGTAGGTGCAGATCGAAATTTTTTTAAATATTTCAGTCAATATATGCTGGCATTTGAGAGCTGTAACGGAATAGTTCATCCTTCTCCAAGCTTTCATTCACGCTGCGTCGTAAACCTTTATTGCCGAGAAACGCACCCATGCTTAAACGAAATTCCGGTTCACTGAAATGGCTGAACTCTCGATCACCTACTTGAACTGTGATAAGGCCACTCACCACCGCAACTGTAGACTGGCGTTGACCATTTTAAAACAAATTATATATTTAACTAGGAGAAAAAACAAGGCCATTGGAAACGTTTACCTGATATTAATAATAATAAATGTTTTCGAAATGTCGAGCTCTAATAACGAAAATCATATGGACAATAAGAAAGGCCAAACGAAGTAACCTCTTACCTTTAATTGTCGTGAAATATTAAGTCGCGAACTCCAATTTGGGCTATCGGCACAGAGGAGCTCTCAAAGCTTCACATTACTTTGGAAATGAAGGAATGTTATGTTGTAAAATTATCAACGCCGAGACATCATTGTCTAATTACGCCTTATTTGAACCCCCAAGGTGAAAATCAACGACAAGGGTGCACAATTGGAAGTCATCAGAATGGGAGTTTTATTGTGCACAGAAACTAGCTTTGCTGCCTGAGGCAGAAGTGGCTGCTGGCCAAGTCAGCACTAATGTTGACTGCTTCCAGTCACGCCTGAGAGCGTCTCAGCGAATGGAGCCATTTTCGCCGAAAATAGTGGAATTTCTTCCTTCAGAATAAAGTGTATTCCCTCCCTCCTCCTACCTCTTCTTCTCATCCCGCCTTCTACCACGGTAATGAGGTAGCGACATGAAATGATTTTCAGACCCCTTCGCTTCTTTCCCTCTCTGCTCGCCTATATGACCTAAAATCTGACCCCGTGATCCCTTAACATCTCGCCACTTACTTACTATTGCTTCGTTGCATAACAGTTTGTTCGCTCTTCCATCTGTTTACCCAATGATGAATAATGGAAAACTAACGTTCGTCTAAAATGACTTTCTGTCAGGAGAGAGCACAGAACGAGGATAGCTGGAAGAATTTGTTGAGAACTCGTAAAAAGAGTTCAGACAATTAACAACTTTTTTTTTCCAGCAGTATTCCGTGGTGAGCATTACTATGCACTGTCCGTGTTTTCAACTACTAGATCTACTATTTGTTTCAAATATTTGCTGTTTCCGTGTTGGAAAACCACATGTATGAGTATGGAAACGATGCCGGTAGTTTAAAGCACTAGGATAGTAGGAAAAAAAACTCAGCTTAAAAACCAGTTAACACTTACAAACAGGATTGTAGGAATCTATTGTTATTCGCAGAAAAGATGGCTGAAACTGACATAACGATAAAATCGCAACCATAAACCGACTCCGGACACTTCAATTCTACAAATATGCTGGTACCGGATCCATTTTACATAATGGCAAAAAAAGTTTATGCAGGCCCACTCATATACCCCAAGTCCTAGTATTTCTTCCTGCGGAAACAGTGGTTTTAGAGTTTTTGGGGGGCGGACAAAAAGGATAGACAGAGAAACCGTTTACTATAAGTAAGTGTTAATTGAAAACTGTAGTCGAAGTTGCTTCCCGCGGCCGCACGGAGTAAGTTGTTCCACATCTAAATTAAATGAGTAGGTGGCGCTACGCGCCGCGGGCTACACTTATCTAACTCAGAAACTGTATGTTGGACCACAGGTAAGTTAAAGTAGATGACCTCCTAACCGCCATTTTAATTATTCAGGAAATTACAAAAAAACCTGCAATTTGATAATCGAGTTTTTCCACAATAAGTTGAACGATAAAACAGATTGAGAAAATCTACAGATATAAATCAACATCACTTCAAAATACAGTAAAATAAAAATGCATTCAGAATCTATCGAGGTATATTCCACTGCACGTTCTATTTCCACACTCATAAAACCCTTTACCCACAGGTTTCATAGGAAAACCTGCAGAGAGTGGCGATAAATGAGTGAGCTTTGGTTGCAAAAGTAACTCCTTTTTCAAAATGCCAGCTTTTCTAAACACCTAGATCCCTCCACCAGTATGACAGGCGTAGCCTGCGGAAAGCATAGGAGGTAGGCTGGAGGCTTCTTGATGAACCAAACTCCTCTCAAATTTGTCATGCAGTGCCAAAAAAATTGACAGAACACGTATTTGAACTTGTGGTTACTATCTACACTGTAAATGCAGTGGATCCATTAGCATATGCTTACTACTGATTGCCTATTGCAAACTGCTTAATATTACGTGATTGAGAAGTTGCAATCGCTTGGACAAGACTCTGATTCGCCTGATGATTTGATGTTTATCGCGGATTCCTCATCAAAGACATTTGCATAAGCAATAACAGAAACTGATTATTTTTCAGCGACTGATTGATTTCAGCTCGAATCTTAATTGCAGTCTTCAGGCGCAGCCTCAAAAATTTGTCCTATATCGGTGTTTCAATTGCTGAATCCTGAAAAAGAGGGAAGGTGAGCGAAACCATTCTGACAAAGTAAAGGTGAAACTAGATAAGTCACAAAAGGTGACAGCCTTTTAACAAGCTTCTTTCTGACCGCTAATAAAACGTTTGCACTGTAAAAAGTGCCTTCTTTATCAGTTTGCACTTTTATCATTGATGCTGACTTCCTGTATAAATTCAAATATATTTTATGGAAAACACCAACAAAAATATTTTTTCCTGTATTCGTTTGGGAGCAAGAAAGGCCTGCTTTAAATTTTATAGGTAAAGAAAGGATATTTCGGTTTTAAAAAGTTTCTGAATTGCCGAATACAGTTTTAGCTTACCGACTGCTACACTTAAAATCAAGGTTTTCAAACTGTGCAATGTGTACATCCTGTTTAGGGAGGAGTACCTGCTCACATATCGTTTGAGGTAGAAGTCAGATAGGTATTTATAAAATATTGCAACAGTTGTGGAACATGCTGTATACATTAAAGGCAGCATTATAAACTGACGGATGGGATGCATAATTAATTAACACCTCACCATCATTAAAACGTTTATTATAAGAAACTTCATGAAGACCAAAACATACCCTCACTTTAAGTATGACATTTAAATATGGGTTATCTTGCTACCAAACGAGTACAGGAAATAAATGTTCGTTAATGTTTTTCATAAAATATATTTGAATTTATAAGCGCAGTCAAAGGTAATGATACAAGTGCATACTAGTCAAATAGCTGCCCTTTACATTACATACGTTTTGCCAGTGGTCAAAGCGTGTTAAAAACCAGCATCCTATTGTGAATGAAATGTCTTCAAAACGGACTGCACAAAAATCAGTATTACAACCTTGCACAGTGCTTATTAGCAAAAAAGTGTCAAGCTTTCGCATATGTCGGCACGTTACACAAATTCTTGATCATATTGAAAAAGGCTTCACATTGAGCGTGCGTAGTTTTGAGAGAGTAGTCCTCTAATAACCAAGTTTATGTTTCTTTGGAGGACAGTAATTGTGATTTTGGCGTGCTTAAGGCTGGTTACCCATTGCTGATTGTGTGGATATTCCGAGTTGAATCATATTGATCGAAATAAGCAATGCCTGCTTCTGTCAGAAAAAGTTTATTCTTCTCATATCGATGCTTGAAAAAACTGAGTGGGTTTATAAAAGCTAATTCTCGAAAACCTATACCACAATTAAAAAGTGTTGTCCAATAAGTATGCTCCTTCTAAAAAATTACTCATGGTCCTACGCTTCCTCAAAGTGTGTTTAGGTGGAGGAACAATGGTGCTGCAGTGGTCTGTGGAAGTAAAGATCAAATAAGACATTTTAGCTGTCCTACTGATTCCTCTCTTCATTTCGTTGGTGTCTTGTGTTGAGCTTTATGGCAACTCAGCCCTGAGTGCCGAGCAATCTCCAGTAGCCCTTCTGAAAATTAAAGTTTTTCCGCCAAACGTTCATACGAAATTCAAACGGAACACAAATGAAAATACCCATGGAAATGAACAAACACTCGGACTTGAATGCCTCACCGAACCATAATTTATTATCCCTGGTGTGAATCAATGCTTTGTTTGGTTGAAGAGGCATTTTTGCGAAGCGTTTTTATCTGAAATGTGGTTCTAAAAGCTCTAGACACGGTTTTGATTGCCAATTTAGTTTTATTGTCCTGGTAACCTTCACTTAAAGTATAAGATATGGCCCGTTCCTAATGGAATTGTTATGTTTGCGTAATTAATGTTATTGTCTAGAATTTCAGTTAATTTTCCGACTGCATAATATTTTGTTTTGAAATTGCGCCCATGTGTAATTTATCAGATCATGTACCACACCAGAAACTTCCGGTTTAAAATGTGGTTGTCATTCGAGCACAATATCTGTTTATTCTGTGTTATTATCTTTCCAGTGCACTTAAAAGTAAGTAACAACATTTAAGGCCGAAAGTCGTTAAAGGTCCAGGGGAATCTTTGACAACACCTAGCAAAAACGAAAGATTTCTTAGCATAAATGTTAGCAACAATAAGCAATAAGTGCCAGCTGACGAAAATTCACATAGCGTGGCATAAGAGATTCCGACGGCAAGAGGGGTGGCTGAAATCTTCCACATTCGCACTTCCCCCAGTTACTTGAACAGAACAAATCGTAGGCAAGATCGGGTACAATGGCAAAAAAGTAAGTTGCCTTGTTTTTTGATCTGGGCACGTTATGATCTATGATTTCTAATAAAACACGCGAATGGTTCGGAAGCATTGGAGTGCTAGTGCCATAATAGCAATGCGCCATTTCTGTCTGACTGCCCATCCACAGAACACTCGCCCGCCAAACCACTTTCCAGCCGTTGAAGCCATGCATTCTTCAGCAGAATGATAATCTCAAGTACGTCAGTGGGGCTAGGGTGCGGAACATGCGTTGACAGTCGAAAATTCACCCTATTTCACTCTTCCAGGCCACCGTCCGAATAGGTCAATTACCCGATTGTGTGAGAAATTGGCACAAAAGGTCTTTACAACTGCAGATGCAAGTCTACGGGTGCCTCACATGGCCTGACCTCTTTATATCACGCCATTTTGCACACAAAGGAAGTGTGTAGCTAAGATTGGACATGCCTGAGAGTACCATAGAGACCAAGCTAAGAAGGAAATATTCGCCGTAAAACGAGACGCTTGGAGAAGATATTACGTGAATGCATACCAGACTGCCTAGGTAAAGGTGAAAATAAATTGATTTCAAATAGAATCCTCGTGCACTTAATCAATATAAACCACCAAGCTGACACGAGAAAGGCCTTTAAGATCACAGATACCAGGCAATAAAACACTTCTCTAAGAACCTACGTAAATGGGCACTAGTCACAGCTGAGGCAGTGACAATTCCTCGAGCACAACCCCCTCTTTGCTCTCAAAAGACGTTAGCACACACAGTTTGCCTCCTTGGGCCGACTGCACACAAGAATTCCACACCGTCAGACGCCACGCCACCCGCCACCACAGAGATCAGTCATACGCATGCCTCGCTTATGAAGTCGACCGTGAGAAGGCTCCCCCGCTCCACGCCGCCTGACCTCTTTAGATCACGACAATTTACACACAAAGGAAGTAGGTAGCTTGGATTTGACATGCCCGGGAGTGCCATAGAGACTAAGTTAATAAGGATATATTTGCCAAACATTAGGACATTTGGAGAAGAGAGTACGTGAAGGCATACCTGCAAAAAACCCGCTCTCTGCTCTCAAAAGACGTAAGCACATACAGTTTGCCTCCTTTGGCTGACTGCCCTTTAGATTCTTACGTCGCCAGAAGCCACGCAATCTGACACCACCCCACCTCAGCCGCCGAGATCGGTCATACGCACGCCTCGCATGTGACGTCGACCGTGAGAAGGCGCCCTCGCTCCACGCACGCCACAACCCGACGTCATCATCCCGCTCAGTCTGGCAGTCATGAGCCGGGGGTGGGAAGACGAGACAGCTAATTGTCCCCTCCACTTATCTCAAGAACAATATAAGCACAGTACGTAACTGTCGTTATTTCTTTCTAGGCTATTCTCAATCTCACTGTAAAGGGCTGATGATTAATGATCTACAAAAGCTGTTTGCTCATACGACTTTTCAATCGTAAGAAGAAACCGTTAGGCAATACCCTCAGTCCAACACGCTGTCACTTCGCGCAAATAAACACATATGGCTACTTGCGAGGTCTGAGTCTTACCATCATTTGGTATTCTACCTTTGGTCACTACCTTGGACGGCTCGTAAGAAGTTCAGATGCCTCAGAATTGCCATTCTGACAGATGCACTTTTGGGGTCGGGAATACGTAGACTCGCTTCTCCTTACATGAACGTCCCTCCTTCTCCCATTCACCAGCCAATCTTCGCAGTCGGCTGTGCCTGGGTGGTTTGCATTGGCTGAGAGAACTATAGTAGCCCACCCACCTGTTCCATACGTGACCCAGCCAAGCAGCAGGAGGTACCGTAGGCCATAATTTACGCGAGAAAGAGAGAAGCGTGTTAATTAACTGGTGTGGGTGAGGTAGAGAAGATTGGTTTGCGGTGTACGGGCTAGTATGACATGATGTGTTGCTGTGGTTTGAATTGCGGTATTTAAGAACATCTTTTTGTGTTAATGCGTATGTTTCAATAGGCCTACCGGTGTCTAAAGGATTTTTGGCTGATACCACAGTTATATAGATGCCGCAGTCTTATGTTGGTGCTTCTGGCACTGTTTTACCGGTCCTGTGGCGCTGGATTCGCAAGTAAACCACTTGGCTAATGCACGAAGCAAAATTAGGATCTACTCTGCATTGCAAAAACATACGACACAGTTTTAGATTTCGGACTTAGAAGAGAGAGGGATTTTCTACAGGAAATATACAGATTTACATGAAAATGAAGAAAACTGAATGCATTAGCTGAAGACACGTTTTGACGTGTCTCTGCATAAAACCAAACGAAATATGGACATTTATTAAAGCGTAGTCGACTTAATATTTTCATAAATGCCTGAAATATCATAAGAACGGTTAAACAGAGAGAAATCAATGAGTAAACCATTTTTCACGTCAATCGCATATGAACCCACGACCAGTAAATCAGTACTGCTGCTGGACGTGAATGCAAAACACTATTAAAAAGGGGCTATACGTGAAATAGGTTCAAAAAGTAGTTGTATTAGGACGTATAACCGCAGCCTAAAACAGATTAGATTTTCAAGCTGCAAACTCAAAACCATCCTCCACATCTGAAACTGAAAATTCGAGGGCTACGTGAAAACAGTTACTTTCAAATGCACGTCGTTGAAAGTGTTCTACTTTGAAAATCATCCATTGGGGCCGCAGTTCGGGAAAGCATAACTTAAATGAGCCTGTTAAGGACGAAACATTCTAGCTTTTGTCCGCCGTTGAATTACCCAAACCTAGAGTGTCATCAATAGTCTCAGCTCTATGATTACGATGGATAACAATGAAATCCTTAATTTATTCATTGGCTTTTGATCATCATTTGTTCTTTTTCAAAGGCGCTGCATAACATTCGTCCAGTTCGTCGATCAGGGCATGTAACGTTAATAAATCAGACCCAAATAATTAAAACTATTAAGAAGGCACGCAGTTTAATGAAGAACGTAAAGTTAGACAAATTGGACGCATACTCAATTTATTTAATATAAGGGGCAACCATTTAAGAAATTTTCGCTAAACCACTAGCTTGGATCCGTATAGTAAGCAGCATTCTCCCAGTGGATTTTCTTTTGTCTGCAGCAACGAAGATTGTGCACACAACAGAAGAGGGGATCCGTTAAAGCCCAGGGCCTTTTCGTAAGGAATCCACCATCTGCTTCTTTTAAAGCATAAAAGAGTGTTTATTGAAACAGGAATGTAAAGAGAACTAACAAATGAAACTTATACAGTTCCTCTGCAACGATATGTAGTTTTTAGAAAATACGTTACGGTATAACCTAAATAATCTCAAACTCAAGCCAAACAAAAAAATGTGGAAATTTTTCCAGGACAGTATTTTTCTTTTTTTGCTGCAGAATGTTATTATAATTTAACCGAATATTTTGAGCTCTGGGCATGGGCTGGTCATGTGCGAAATTATGTTGTCAAGGAACTGTGTTTGTTGGACCAAATAATGTTTGCTAAATATTGTCTGTATTGTTGAACGTGTTTATTTACAAATCATCATAAAAGCTGTTGCATTAATCCTACTCGTATTTACCGTGCTAATTTAGGGTAGGCCTCACAGTCAAAAATGCACATTCCACCGGAAACTTATTTGTTTAATTCTTTATAGTACTAATATTTGCTTCATCACAAGGAGTGCCTAGGGGCTAATGTTTCAGATTTCCATTTGCACCACTAAAAAATGAAATTTTCAATAAGTCTTGGAAGTAAAGCTTTTAATTTTGAACGACACATAATGCTTACAAAAGCGTAACCGTTAGGCAAAACATCGGCTTTCTTAAATATTTTAATTTCATTTTGATAGTTGAAAAACATGTATTATGAGAGAGCAACGCTGCGCTTAACCTACAAAAAAAATATTAAGAACATTATTTTTATTACTGTGATACTGATTTGACTAAGAAGATTCTCAATATTGTTGCATACTTTAAATTTGTGTAGTCTACTTATAAGTGTCATAAAATATGAGTTTACTTGTTCATCTTATTCTCTCGTAACTTGCGATACGATCTTGCCTTTCAATCACTTGCACATGCAAAAAAAGAGTTTTAACGGGAGATTTAGACCTTTATTATGTTGAACGTATGTGGAAAAATTAATTGAGGTATATTCACTGAGATATATCATAGCTATATAATTAGATAAGTGAAGTAAGTTGCATTCCGAGATAATATGATGAAAAAAAAGATTTTCCGAAGATCTTTCTTTTCAGCGATATAATTATTTTACGGTTAATCTTACTTGAAACAATTCCCACGTTTAAGCAAATTATAAGCGAGAGTACAAATAAATAATACACCGACGTTAAATTTTAATCTGCAACATTATTATCACAGTGTTATATGATAAGACTACACGCGCTGCGCTGACGAAGTAAAATAGAAATATTCCAAATTATTTTATTTAACAATTTCAGAATTTGGACGTGCTCCATTCAGAACCTTTGAGTTAATTTTGCAATTTTTGACATGCCAGAAAAAACAACATTTTAACAAAGTGTAAAAATTACTTGCTGATATAAATATACATATGTACAAAAGACACCGGCTGATACTGGAATGAAGTGAATATTAATATCAAGTAGTTTTTAAGAGTTGAATAATTTCGGCACAAAAGTATTAGACAGTCATTTTGATTCATTTTAAGACGTACCAATAAGCCTGTCAAAATCAACTTTTGAATCTATTCGAGCAGCAAGTAGACTTTGCATGCGGAATGATATGAAAAACAGGATAGCCGGGAGGAAAATGTGGCCGATCATATTTTCTGCGTTAATGGGCAGAAAATTAGAGGATTTG